>JAPFBL010000590.1:0-154177 GCA_026182355.1 Hermatobates lingyangjiaoensis
ACTCTGATATTGAGGAAAAATATAATAAGTCTTCACTATAAGTATTTTAAACGAGTTTCGAATAGTTAAGTGTTCATCATCAGGTACATCTACAAGATAAACACAAATATTTATACCAATTTTTGAAGTTATATAAAGGAAAAGGCCGAAATTTTAATTTAATTTTAAAATAAAATTATTGGAGTTATATACCTGCCCCCCAGAAGGCGGTGTTGAGTGATTGAGGAGGTAGCAGACAGTATTGGAAAGAAGATAAATTAAGAAAAAGAGGAGTGGGGGAGGTTTTGCCAAAGTCTAAAGTGTATGTGAACTAGTATTGAGAGGGTTAAACTAGCTTCTGTTATTATTGAACGTAAAGCTTTATTGACTGTAATCGATTAAATGATTGTCTTATGAAAATATATTTAAATGTTACTCCAAGCATTCCTTCAGAGAGATTGGCATTTGAGAATAATATAATATTATTCTTCAAACTATATTGTTTTTTTTTTGGTTCACTTCAAAAACTCATAATTCAATAGTAATGTTCCTAGAAAATGCAATATTTTGAAACGAAACTGGAAAAAATCTGGAGTGGCCTGTACTAAACTTTACTATAAGTAAACATAATATACTTCTTGGGCATCTATATAAATAAAACAATGACTTTATCTGTACATGGCTTAGAACTGACTCATTTCAAGGTTTCTTTACGTTTCATACATTGGAGAAATCGAATCTACTCTTAGAAAAATTTCTGTCGGTTTGTCTGTTTATCCGCAAAATTTTGTCGCAAGTAAACTCAGCCACCATAAGACACATCAAGCTGAAACTTTTACAGTAGATTTGTATATGTCTAACTTAAAATATAGGCTCTGAATTTATTGGAAATTCAATGTAGAAGTGAAGTTATGACCTTTAAAGCAAAAACGTTTGTCACAAGTAAACTCAACCACCATGATATATAGCGAGTTGAAACTTTGACAAGAGATTTTTGTATGCCTAACTTAAAATATAGGTTCTAAATAGTGTATACAGAGGTATTTGCGTAACACTGTACTAATAATGGTATTTTCTACTATTCCATTATTTCTACTGGCATTTTGGAATACCAAGTATAATAGAATTTTGATTCCGTCAAAGACCAGGTACATTTGCTAGTATAATATATAATGTTCCATTTAGGTATAATATCTAAATGGAAGATGTTTATTAGTCTTTCATTTCTGGAGGTAGTACATATAGTGATTAAAACTAACATTCGAACTAAGTGTTTGAAATGCGTTGTAAAATAAAATCATTGTGGGGAAAGCTTAATATATTATTGCTCACAATTATGAATGAATACCACTCAATAACTGCTTGATTGCTCGTGAGTTTATTGCAGCATAAAAATGTTAAATATAATTTCAGTAGTAAAATTATCACTATGTTATTCTTTACAATGAATGTAAGCTGACATTTTATGTTATCAATGAAGTAACAGCTTCCTAATTTTCACTAATTCAACAAAGTATGTATCTTATTATCATTAGCACTATTGAATATAGAAAAATCACCAAAACTATATTGGGCAACTGTATTACCATCAGAAGTGCTCTGCTTGAGTGGCACAGGTCAATCATCTCTTGTACTTCATCTTCTTTTTTCATATTCTCCTTATTGAGGACGTTTTGTTCCGAATATCGGCCTTAGTAAACTCCCCTTTTTTTCTGTAATGTATATATATATATATATATATATATATATATATATAATAAATTCAAAACGAAGGAAACACACAGAAAGACACAGACATAACTCACATCGATATTTCGATGTGAGTTATCTCTGTGTGTTTCCTTTGTTTTGAATTTATTTTATTTAAAAAAGTCCGCTGGACCGTTTCTTTTAATTGTGTAATATATATATTTTATTTAAAAAAGCCCCCCTGGACCGTTTCTTTTAATTGTGTATATATACATATATATATATACAATTAAAAGAAACGGTCCAGCGGACTTTTTTAAATAAAATAAATTCAAAACGAATTTATTATTATACGGAGTCACCGCCCTGCCTTCTTGCGGGACTCTTCGCTCTTCACACCTCCTGATGACGACGATGGTCGAAATATCGATGTGAGTTATGTCTGTGTCTTTCTGTATGTTTTCTTCGTTTTGAATTTATTTTATATATGTATATATATATGATCAAACCACAATAAGAAATGGGAAAACAAGACTAAGATCTTTCAACCGTAACAAGCGGTCTTCGTCAGAGTCAAAAACCCAACTGTTGCGTTTTTACTCTGACGAAGACCGCTTGTTACGGTTGAAAGATCTTAGTCTTGTTTTCCCGTTTCTTATTGTGGTTTGATCATTGATTGTTATTTCACGTGTTTATGTGAAATCTTTATATATATATATTAATCTCTTAATTTATCTTTTGTTTACTTACTTATTTTTAATTTTAGTTAGGTTTTTTACAATGTGTTAATAGTTTTTATTTAAATGTTTTCATTTGTTTATTATTTATCTTGCTTTTATTTCTTTATCTATCCTTGTCTCCCCTTCCTCTGTAAGTTGGCTACACTGTTTGGGTACTTCTTCAAGGCCACCAGCCAGATGGCCAATTTCTTTTTTGTGATTTAAGCGTTGGTTATATATTTAGTCTTTGTTGTGTTTCTTACTATTTGTCACAGTTTAATTTAAGTGTATATATATTGAATAGTTAGCAGATCTTCTTTTAAGCATGTTTCATTAAAGTTAACGACAGTCTCGGCATTCACAATCTACAGACTGAGAGATACGATACTATGAACTAACTTCCTGCTAACAGGATTTAACTGAAAAAGAGCTGCCCAAGGGAGATATTAAATAATAAATAATATAGACAAGAAAACGTTTATATACATACTTATTGTTACAGTTAGCAGCTAGAGCTGCCATCTGTCCAAGAGAAATTGTATTAGTTTAAAGTATATGAGCATTCCGTTTCAGTTTCCTGATTAATGTTTCATTTCATGTTTGGTTCTAGGAACCTGCTTGTTGCATTTTTTTTAAACTTTTTTTCACATCCATGATCCAAAACTTCCTTTTTTTTCAACTACTTATATTTATTTTATATAGTCTACATATTCAAACACTTTTCAGATATCATCATGCCCATTATTAATAAAGAAGGAAGCATCTACTTGTTCCCTCGTAGAGGAGTCTCAAGACATATGTCCAACTCAAGAAACAACCTACAACCATTTCAAACAGCGTTTTACCAGCCTATTTGGAGAGAGCAACAAAAAGGGGAAATGCACTATCCTTCACCCACAACGTCAATTAATCAAATCGTTATCACAGCACTACTTTCGAGGCTGATTCCTCGACACAAAATAGAAGAGATCACGAAAGAATTCCTCCTCAAATCCTCTCTGACATCGAAGATATGCCAGCAATATTTGAAGATATGCTCCATACATTTTTTTTTTTTAATTCTAATTCTAGTGAATTAAGATACAAAAACTGTTTCATGTGATTTAGATTTTCTGTCGGATAATTTATTATTCACGACATATGGAAGTCCAGATGATATAGGGACTATCGAGAATAGCAATCCAGTCCCCCAGGACGTGCTTGATTTGTCATCGAGATAAATAGCTTTTATATATATATAGGTGTGTTCTCTAATCGGGGTTCGGTCAATTTTCCAGGATAAAAAATTAAACTCTCGTTGCCAACGTTTCGATTGTATTTAAAACCTTTTTCATAGGCAGAAGTATATTTCATAGACTTCTGCCTATGAAAAAGGTTTTAAATAAAACCGAAACATTGGCAACGAGAGTTTAATTTTTTATCCTGGAAAATTGACCGAACTCCGATTAGAGAACACACCTATTATATCAACTGTCGATATATTATTGAATCTGTTTTATATATATATATGAGCTCAAAAGTCAAGAAGAGTAACACACAGAAGGAAACACA
This sequence comes from Hermatobates lingyangjiaoensis, assembly GCA_026182355.1. Classification (NCBI taxonomy): domain Eukaryota; kingdom Metazoa; phylum Arthropoda; class Insecta; order Hemiptera; family Hermatobatidae; genus Hermatobates; species Hermatobates lingyangjiaoensis. Next base: position 3,939 of record JAPFBL010000590.1, read on the forward strand.
CTTGCAAACTAAAATTTTCGGGTAATCCGTCTTCAGGAGAAAAGAGAAAGGGAGTAATCCGTCTTTTCTCCTGAAGACGGATTACCCGAAAATTTGAGTCTGTAAGTGTGTTTCCTTACTCTGTGTGTTACTCTTCTTGAATTTTGAACTCGTATTGTATCCATCTTGGATCGTATTTCGGTTTCTTAAGTGATATATATATATCAATGATCAAACCACAATAAGAAATGGGAAAACAAGAGTAAGATCATGTTGGGTTTTTGACTCTGACGAAGACCGCTTGTTACGGTTGAAAGATCTTAGTCTTGTTTTCCCATTTCTTATTGTGGTTTGATCATTGATTGTTATTTCACGTGTTTATGTGAAATCTTTATATATATATATATATATATATATATATATATATATACGTTTTATTAAAAGTAATGCCCAATTTAACTTTTACACTTTTTCTTATCCGTTTTTCAAGTGTTCTCATACTTGACTTCCATGGTTCTGGAACTAAAAATATAAGTTCACCAAAATTTTTATTACTATACACCGACATGTTTCGGTCATCGTTGACCATTTTCAAGGTTAAAGAATATATAAAATTATTAATGATCGAAAAGTGAATAACAATTAAAATAAACTAAAATAAACATAACGAGTCCATAACACATATTCACAACTAGGGAGGTTATCAAAGGTAAAGGTATATTGAGGTTTCACCAGGCTCTTGGTTACCTTCCATCCGTCATTTGTATCTGGGAAGGTAATCGATTAACTTCTATACCTCTCCCAGACTGGTTCGCCTTCTGACTGCCTTCATATAATTTTAGAATTCTTGAAAATCCTCCTCCTTGGCTGTTAATACTAGGTTGCTTTTCGAGGATCAAGATAGCTTCCAAAATTTGCAATCTGGTGTGGTCATGTTCTTGTTGTAATATTACAGTATTGTCTGTTAACATTTCCCTGGTTAATTGCACTCCATGTGTTAACCTAACGTGCTCTTTGGGTCCTCCGGATGCCAGATGCATGGTGAGCCTTCGTGAAAGCGTGGTTGTGGTGGAACCAACGTATTTCGAGCGTAGGGACTCGCAGTTCCCTAATTTGCAGTTAAACTCATATACAACATTAGTTCTCTGAAGGGTTGCTTTCTTTTGTGGGTTGTTCGTAATTACCATTCTTGAAGTGGCAGAGTTGGCATAGTAAATTCGTAATTCTAATCTGTCATCTGGCTTGAGGCATGATGTATTATTCTTAATAATTCCTTTTAGTATACGTTCATCCGTTTTATAAGCTTCCGAAAACTGGTTTTTTATAATATACTGAATGTGTTGCGCCTTTGTTTTCGGGATTCTGTTGAATATCACTACCATGAAGTTTGTTCAGGCAACCTTTCAAGATGGAATCGAATTGTCGATTACTATATCCGTTGTTAATAAGGACTTCTTTGAGCCTATCTGCTTCTTGTTTGAATAATTCCCAACTAGATGACGTCTTATACGCTCTTCGAATGAGGGTTTTAATCATGCCGTCCTTATATCTGTCAGGGCATTCACTTTTAGCGTTTAAAAGTATTCCACTATTCGTAGACTTTACAAACACTGAAGTGACAAAAGTCTGGTTTTCTCCATTACTCTTTATTTTAACATCAAGAAAGTCTAAGCTACTGTTGGTTTCCATCTCATATGTAAACTTCAAAACCGATTCAGCTTCAAAAGCAGATTTAATCTCATCTATATATTCCGGCTTATCCATCATCACAAAGCAGTCATCAACGTACCTACAATATATATGAGGCTTCCAGGTTGGATTTCTAGCGATAATCGAATTCTCTAGGTTGCACATATAATAATTTGCAAATGTGACCCCAAGTGGGGAACCCATGGCCACGCCATCCGTCTGGTAATACATGCTCCCGTCTATGTGGCAGAATGGATTTTTAGTTGTACATGCTATAAGTAATTCTTTCAAGATTTTCTGTTTAAATGGTGGAGGGGGTAGCGTAGCGTGGTTGTAGGCTACATCACAAATAATATCTATTGTTTCTAGAACTGGCACATTGGTAAACAGTGATTCAACGTCTAGCGAAGCCATAGTTCCTTTAGCTTTTGTGGCTTTTAAAATTTCCAGAAATTCATCGCTAGACTTGAGGAGGTATTTTGCTGGAAGGTAAACAGATATAATTTTATTAAGGGTTTTTGCGGTTTCGTACGTAGGCGTTGTAACTTGTGAAATTATGGGTCTCAGGGGATAGCCAGGTTTGTGACACTTAACATTTCCGTAAAGGTATCCCGGGTTATACTCTCCAATAACCGGTCTTAACACTTTATCTTCTACCTCCTTATTAGCCATTCTAATTAATTTATTTATTTCCACTTTTAACTTATTTGTTGGGTTTTTGGAGATCTTTTCAAATTTGGTTGTGTCACTAAGTATGAGATCTAATTTGTGTTTATATTCTGCTTTGTCCATAATCACATACATGTTGGATTTATCAGCTCGTCTTACTACTATATTTGGATTATTTCTTAATCCTTTCGCTGCTTCCTTTAGCTCGTTAGATAGCAAGCGGCTATTATTTAAGTCTCTTCTTTTGGTAGCTTCTGATCGCAATTGGTCTTGCAAGTCTGGTTTAATTGTAATGTGTTTTTCTTCTTCCAGTTTTAAAATCGAGTTATATAATATTTCCAATTCTGTCTTTTTCTTTCTTCCATCGAATCTTGATTTTATATGGCATTTTGGTCCCAGGGATAGGAACTCAACTTCGTTCTGGTTTAATTCATGGTTCGACAAGTTTAAGTAAGGCATTTGCTTTTGAGGCAAACATATTTTTCCTCCGTACATTCTATTTAATTTTTTACTGGTTCTGTTCTTAGTCACCTGATATTCCTGTTCTTTTATTTCTTCGATTCTTTTGTACAATTCTTCTTTCAATAATGGATTGTTGTTCCATCCTTCAAGTGATTTTCGTAGATTCAAGACCTCTTTTTCACATTCTGCTAGAAGTTTAGTCTGTTTTTCAATTTCATAACTTAGCAGACTTCTTCTATATTTTATAGTAAACCTTTCATTGCGGGCTGCTGGGTCATACAATCGAAAGTTCGTATATTTGGGGAGCAGGCCTTCATTTATACACGTTTTATTAAAAGTAATGCCCAATTTAACTTTTACACTTTTTCTTATCCGTTTTTCAAGTGTTCTCATACTTGACTTCCATGGTTCTGGAACTAAAAATATAAGTTCACCAAAATTTTTATTACTATACACCGACATGTTTCGGTCATCGTTGACCATTTTCAAGGTTAAAGAATATATAAAATTATTAATGATCGAAAAGTGAATAACAATTAAAATAAACTAAAATAAACATAACGAGTCCATAACACATATTCACAACTAGGGAGGTTATCAAAGGTAAAGGTATGTTGAGGTTTCACCAGTTTTCGGAAGCTTATAAAACGGATGAACGTATACTAAAAGGAATTATTAAGAATAATACATCATGCCTCAAGCCAGATGACAGATTAGAATTACGAATTTACTATGCCAACTCTGCCACTTCAAGAATGGTAATTACGAACAACCCACAAAAGAAAGCAACCCTTCAGAGAACTAATGTTGTATATGAGTTTAACTGCAAATTAGGGAACTGCGAGTCCCTACGCTCGAAATACGTTGGTTCCACCACAACCACGCTTTCACGAAGGCTCACCATGCATCTGGCATCCGGAGGACCCAAAGAGCACGTTAGGTTAACACATGGAGTGCAATTAACCAGGGAAATGTTAACAGACAATACTGTAATATTACAACAAGAACATGACCACACCAGATTGCAAATTTTGGAAGCTATCTTGATCCTCGAAAAGCAACCTAGTATTAACAGCCAAGGAGGAGGATTTTCAAGAATTCTAAAATTATATGAAGGCAGTCAGAAGGCGAACCAGTCTGGGAGAGGTATAGAAGTTAATCGATTACCTTCCCAGATACAAATGACGGATGGAAGGTAACCAAGAGCCTGGTGAAACCTCAATATACCTTTACCTTTGATAACCTCCCTAGTTGTGAATATGTGTTATGGACTCGTTATGTTTATTTTAGTTTATTTTAATTGTTATTCACTTTTCGATCATTAATAATTTTATATATTCTTTAACCTTGAAAATGGTCAACGATGACCGAAACATGTCGGTGTATAGTAATAAAAATTTTGGTGAACTTATATTTTTAGTTCCAGAACCATGGAAGTCAAGTATGAGAACACTTGAAAAACGGATAAGAAAAAGTGTAAAAGTTAAATTGGGCATTACTTTTAATAAAACGTGTATAAATGAAGGCCTGCTCCCCAAATATATATAATATATATATATGATTCGATGCGATGTTGACCAATGGGAGTAGAGTTACAGGTCCAAGCGTAAGGTCCCAGTTGCCCGCTGCTCAGCAAAAAGCCTTTGCGTTCTGCCAATAGGTATAGAGGTTGCACAGTCCCTCTGTGTTAAATGATGTTTGGCAGAAAACATTAGCCTCACTTTACAGTGAACTCCTGTTCCCTTTCTATTTTTGATTTTTGTGGTGGTTGGGTGTTGTTGTTGTTGTTTACTATTTTCTGTTACGGATATTGCTGGATATTTAAATGATACTCTCGGTTGTTTACTGCGAAAAGCCGCCTTCATCTTCATGCCAACAGGGGTAGAGGTTGCACAGTCCCTCTTGATTATTAAGAGATGTTGACACTGGAATCCAACTTCTTCTCGTAGAAACATCTTCAAGTGAAGATGTTTCATACTTGAAGATGTTTCTACGAGAAGAAGTTGGATTCCAGTGTCAACATCTCTTAATAATCAAGAGGGACTGTGCAACCTCTACCCCTGTTGGCATGAAGATGAAGGCGGCTTTTCGCAGTAAACAACCGAGAGTATCATTTAAATATCCAGCAATATCCGTAACAGAAAATAGTAAACAACAACAACAACACCCAACCACCACAAAAATCAAAAATAGAAAGGGAACAGGAGTTCACTGTAAAGTGAGGCTAATGTTTTCTGCCAAACATCATTTAACACAGAGGGACTGTGCAACCTCTATACCTATTGGCAGAACGCAAAGGCTTTTTGCTGAGCAGCGGGCAACTGGGACCTTACGCTTGGACCTGTAACTCTACTCCCATTGGTCAACATCGCATCGAATCATATTCCTTTCCCCGGACAACCCATAGAAAACTATATATATATATATATATATATATATATATATATATACTTCGAATAAAATGAAAGGTCCGTGTGGACAATAAACACTTTAACACATAGAAAAGAACACAGAAAGACACTACAGAACTCACTTCGACGACGGATGTCGAAATATCGAAGTGAGTTCTGTAGTGTCTTTCTGTGTTCTTTTCTATGTGTTAAAGTGTGTATATATATATATATATGCATATAAGTTATGTTTTCTTATATTGAAATTTTTTTTTAAAAAGTTAAGTTGCTCTTTTTTGATTACTTGTTGCTCTTTATACAAATTACTTTATATTTTAATATAATATTTACTATTAGCATTTACTAATAGGAGTCTGTATGAATAAGATAAATGTAAAGTCTAAGATAATACAAGAATCAATTAGATACAAAACTCATGAGGCAAGACTTAAGTTTTACAAGATTGACTGAGGGTCTGACAAAACTGACTGGTTTGACAAGGCGTGTGGATTTGACAAGACTGGAGATGCATGGCAGTCTCTTATATAAAGAATGATGACATACATTGCGATTCTAAACCCAATACTCCTGGACTCCTAGACAGTCCGGTGCATCTGGCTCTGGAATAAAGAAGGTGGTTGTTCATTACCATTTAACTCCTCCTCCCTTAGAATGAAGCTCCTCCTAGTAGCATGACTTCTTCAAGTTGATTGTCCTGTTGTCTTTGAGTAGGTGTGGTTAACTTCCATATGGTTGATACCTTTTTTTTATTTTCTTTTTAAGATGAAACCAAACACTACTACTAACAATATCACATTTTAACACTACAGTCCTTGCACTGGGAATGTGGAATCAATAATTTGTGTCTACTTCTCTGTAGGTTAACGGTATACATGGTTCTTGATTAAGGAAAGTTTTAAATTTAATAGTTATATTGGGCATACTATCGTCCTCAAACTTTAACTTTACGTCTGCCAATAGGTGAGGCTGACCAGTGGTTTTTTAAAAAAAAAATTAAGCTTCTCCCGCTATATTTAATAGTTGAATTTCCTGTCTTTTTCAGGAAAATTCCTTTTAAGAATTTGAATTCTACATTCAGACTCCTTAAATATAGCTAAGTATTTATTAATTTCTTTAATATAATTTATTTTATTTTCATCTTTATTGACGTTTACATATTTACAAGACTTTGTTTTTGTTGAAACTAATATTTGTTCTTCGCAATGTGTAATTTGATGAAAATTATCATCACACAAATAAGTCTCATGTTCCGAGCACTTACCCTCCAATGCCAAGATAGAACTGTCTTCACTTTTCAAGAAATATTTACTTTCAGTTAATATTGAGACAAACTTATCTTCTACTTCAGGCGGAATTGGGAGTAATTTAAAGTATGTGTATGTATTTGTTGAGTATAGAGACACGTCTAATAAGAAAGTCACTTGATCATGGCTTATTTCAGAATGAATATTTATTAATGATTCTAGTTCAATCATATTTTCATATTTTAATTCTACGGGTAATACACCTGGAAGGGAATATTCTTTGATTGCCTTTAATTCTTTGTATAATTGGTTTGAAGACATGATGCTAAGCTGCAACGTTTGCAGTTTACAAAATGTGATAGCATTTTCTATTTCTTCTAATGTATTTAACATTATGTTAATTGCAATTCCTATTTGATTTAACAAGTCCTTTTTCTTTTTTATTCTATTTGCATTATTCAGATTGTTCAGTTCTTTCTTTAGTTCTTCTGAATTGCATTGAATATTTTTTAAATTGTTGTTATAGTTTATTATCATATCTTTACTAACAGAGTACTGGTTGGCTGTTTGCCCTTCTAAATGTTTTGAATTTTATCGAATCTTTCTCCGTCATAGGAGTCCTGAAATGAATTTAATAACACTGCCTAGACAATTTATGAGTCTTATTGACTTATGGATTAATAAATGATTTTGAACTGCCAGTATCTATTATTATTTTAAATCTGTGTGGGGTAAAATGAAGTAAGGTAGAATTCTGAAATTGTTGTTTAAATTCATTATTTGGGATGATGTGATGTCGAGGCGTTTTCTTCAAAAAAATTATTTAAAGTATTCTTTGCTTTCTGAATGTTTTGTGTTTTGAGGGTGTTTAGAATTTGTTTGTGGAGTTTCTAAAGTGTACGTTTGCTTTTGTGGTTTAAATTTATTCAAAAATGTGTTTCGTGAAGAAATCGACATGGGTGGTGTCGGTTTGTACATTTGTGATAGGTTTGGCGGGTTGTATTGTTTGCTCTCCAGATTGCTCCATGACCTTCCTCCGTGCATAGAACGCATTTTACATTTTCTGCTGGCACTTTTTTCGGCCAGGGGCAAGCAAGAGTGTCGTGGCTTCACGCAACGAAGTGGCAAGTTGCACCAGTTTCTTGTATGTCCAGATAGCTGGCAGCGTTTGCATTGAACCAGGCGTCTCTTTGGTAGAAGGCTCCTCTACCTTAACAATGCAGAAGCATAAAGTCTTTATTAGAAAAACTTCCTTGTTATTTACATTTGGAGCTAGATCGATGAAAAACAAGTGTCTAGACTCGTTGTTTTTTCCTTTAATGTTTATAATATTCAAACAGTTGTGACCCTTTGATTCTAAGTCTGATTTGATGAAGTCTAGTGGAATAGAATGGTGAAGATTCCTCACCACCACTCTGTAGGGTCTTTCTTCTTTTAATGAGTGGGTGAAGAACTCAAAATTATTTTGAAGCGCATGGCGTGAGAGATTTCTCCATTGGTCAGATGATTTGACCTGGACGCTAATTGAATCCTCTCTCACCTTACACGAGAAGTTAGTTTCACCGACAACTTTCTTTAGAGTTGAAATTAAGTTTCCGTAGTTTTTTACATTTCTGAAATAAATTAGAGGTGGTTTTGGAGCAGTTTGACTAACTGTGCAGGGTTGGAGAGTAGCAGTATCGTCATCTTCATTGTAAAGAAGCCTAAACCTGTTGGCTGTTGTGATGTTGGCAGAGGCTTGTTTATTGGCAGGTGTGAATGTTTCACTTGCTTGATTGTTTATAATATTGTTTTCCATCTCGTTTGGGCTGGTTGGATTAATCACATTTTTCTAAACCAATTCTATTTTGTCATCGTTAGATGAACTGGAGCAGTTTAACCTTCGCTTTTTCTTTTTATTTTTTGACTTACTCAAGAAATCTACTGACTCTTCGTTGGGCAGAGTAGAGTTTGAATCACTCAACTCTGACATGTTAACTCTAGGTTTTAATGACTTACGGAGCGTCATTTTAAGTCAATACAAATGATTACACTTTTGATGGAAAACGGAATCAATTGAATTTCTCAAAATAGGAACCCGATGGAACACTCCTTTTCACATGACGGGCAGGGGCAAAGTTCGTCCTACACAACCATTGAAACTTATCACATTTGTCCGAACATGGTTTGAGAGGCATATTATTTCCATATTCAGGACACACATACTCTCTCGCAATCAATCCCAGATCCATGCATACATTAAGCACACGTTCTGCACTAGCATTTCTCAAATCATTAAAAAAGAACAAACCTAAACGTTCCATATCCAAAAAGAGAAATAAGTTGGCTAATTTGGAAGCAACGGAAAAAAAAGAGGCACAAACTAAACCACATGGAGCGTGTAAGAAGGTTATGAAGAGGTATCTAGTTACTGTTTTTGCCAGTAGTTTGAATAATTGACCAATTAAAATGAATGATTGCAGTGGAATATTGACATGCGCAAATGACATGGACTGACTCCAATATTAATAGTAGATATCGATACCCAACCGTCTGTCTCCCGGCTGTCAGAGCTGTTATTCAGCCGCCATCTTACACCCTATTCTACATTTCAACCATTTCTTCCTTGGAACAACTATAATAGCGTATTATTTCTATTTTTAGCCTATTAGCGTTTATTTGTAGGCAAAATAGGTTGGAGATGTCCAGTAGACCCTCACTTGTTGTCGCAAATTCAAATATAGGCAGTTTTTTAGGGAGATTAATGTCTTCGTCTATCTTTCTCAATGATGTCAATCGTGTGATACTTAATGTTTATATCTTTAGACATTTGTTCCTGTCTAAGTTCTTCTGTTTCTTAGAGTGGTTGGAAAGTATTTAATCACATATCTACTGGTTTTTGTCTCCCAGCTTGGTGTTTAGGTATGAAACTCTTCAGTGCTTTTTGAAGCAGTCTAAAGTCTTCTTCATTGTTGGCTTGCAATCTTATTTCTCTACCACCTGTATTTGCTGCATAAAGTTTATTAATTGAAGAGTTCAATTTTTTAAATTTTAATAAACTGTGACATGTTGTTTACTAGGAAAGGTGGTGGCAATTTATTTATCTTGTCATTTTTGCCATAGAATCAGTGGGCATAGTTTTATTTTCTGTATCTGCCTGTTTCTTTGGTATTGACCAAAGTGAATCCGTCCTTTTCTGCTGTTGTTTCAAACAGGTCAACCATTTGGGAATTTCTCGTTAATTGTTTTTATGATGTTTCTGGTGCTTTCTTGCAAAAGAATTAACTGCTCTTGCAGTTTGAAAAACTCTTCTGACATGTTCTACTTTGCAGTCAGTTGAAAAAATGCACAGAATGGATGAGTGAAACGATTGTAAAGGTGAAAAAAAAACATTTATATGGGATTGATATTGAAAAATTAGAATGATGAAATAAATAAAGATATGGGGATTCGATCCCCAATACTCACTGGAGGGAGTGATGCCGCCTTCTTTTGAGCTCTGGTCAGAGGAGGGTCCCTCGTCTTGGTCTCTTTCCTCAGAGATTTTTTCGTCCTTTTTACTTTAGGCGTTGCAGTTCGAATCTCTCCTTGCCCTTCTCCTGCTTCCTGTAGCGGAACTGTTTTAGTATTCTGAGAGCCGGTAGGTTTGTCCAAAAAATTTTCCCCATACATTTCCTGACGGCTAACCAGCTCCGTCAGACCCGGGCTCGACCCAGACATCGCGGTGGCTTCACCAACGAAATTTCGTTGAGGTGTTTTTGCAAGGTTTTGGCTATGCTGTGTATCCTGTGCGTTCTGTATGCTATGAGTACGTCGTCCGCATAGAGCGCCTCCATGGCGTCGCTGCGTTTACTTTGTCTGACCAGCACCTACACGCTGACAGTTTAAGGACTACCCTTATCCTTGAGGATTTGGTCGTCCCCCTCCAAGGAGGGAAGTACCCGTTCCCCCGGGCCAGGGCTCATTAAAAATGAGTACCAGTATAGGAGCATTTGCCAATAAATGTTCCCGCCCACTGGTGAGGACCGGAGGTCTAGCTCCCCCTTGGTGTTATGCAGACACCCGCCCGAGAAGATACTGCTTCTCACACAGCGACACATCACATACGATCATTTGTGTCTACTCTACCTGAGTAAGGAACCACAGCCACCACGAGTCCGACCGCATGACGAGGCATGAGTGACAACCTGATGGAGAGAAAGGATAGATAAAGTAAAATTTAAAATGAATAAAATAACATGAAAATCACTCATGGGCTTGGAGCCTCGTCCCCGTGGTACCGACAGTATTTTAAGAGCTCTCGGGTGGAACTCCGGACCTAAGTCCTACTGAACAGCTATTGGCAGCTGTGTGGGTCAGTGGCCCTTAGAAAGGAAAAGAAAAAGGAAGAAATAGATGAAGAAAGTAAGGAGAGGGGGAAAAAAAAAATTCCCTAGCATGGAAGAAGTATGCAGAATATAGCCCTACAAAGAAGACCGATGGAGAGCCGCCCCCTGCCCGGGAGCCCACCAGGCAAACAGGAGCCAGAGGGGGAGGTCATTCCTCCCCCCGTCGCCCCAGCCAGGCCACCAGTGAAAGCCCCCGACAGCCTGACGGCCAGGATAAGGTCCCCGCGCGCCCCGGCCGACCGCCAGCGCGGCAAGAGTAAAGAGAGCCGGAGGTCCTCCATCCCCCACCGGCAGGCAGCCAGCCAAGGCACGCACCAGACCCCCCCCCCCCCCCCCCCATGAGACCGCTCTCCGAGACCCCACGACAGGTACCGGCCTTAAAGAGAGGATCTTGTGGAAGGTTGGGTGGGTCACCAACCCATTCGAACTGGCTGCATACTTCTCCAGAGAATAAAAATAGCTCTATAGTAGAATTTGTCCTGACCTTCATCCTCAAGCTGACATGATGACACATTGTTAGATCATAAATTTTATGAAGGTCCATAGTAAATTATCATAATTAATTGTTATTCTGAAGATTGGTCGGAGTCCTGAGGGACTATGAAAGGCTTATTCTTCGAATATTGACTTCCATTAGAATAATCATTTTTCAATCTTGTCAAAATCAGATCTGTGACGTATTTTTTAAATATCGGAAAAGTGAGGTTATTCCTGATGAGGCTGGAAATGTTTGGAGGCCATCTTGTACCCTGAGATTCTAGTTGAAACATGAAGTTTAATCTTTTGTAGGAATATTTAGTACAATAGAAAATCAGATGAGCAGGGGTATCTTTTTCATTGCGCTTACAGTCTTGACAGTATGGGTTTTGAGTTTTTTTAATTTTGAAAAGGAAATCTCTGAAAGGACCATGACCTGTTAGAATTTGAGATAATGCAAAATTTAGTTTGAAATGTTTTAGTTTCATAAATGATTGTATGTCGCCAATACTTTTTAATAAATGTTTATTTCTGTCATCTTTTCTTGCGTTTTTAATCCAAATTCTTATGCAATAATTTCGAATAGTATTTTTGATTTCATTGAAACTAGTGTTTTCGGGGTAGGGGATATATTTACGAAGGAATCTGATAGAGCATGGTATATGGTTTTTAAAATCTTCTATTAAGTTGATCTCTAACAGACGATATGTTGGTGGAAGAACTTGATTGATAAGGCATAAAGAATCAGTAGACACTGTTTTATAGGCATGAGATATAGTAATGAGACTTGAGCGAGAAATGCGGTTTAGGATGTTGTGATAATATGGTGGAACTCTTCTAAACCAGGCATTTGCGCCGTATAACATAATACTTTCTGAGATAGCTCTGTATGCAATTTTGAGTTGGTTGTATCGAAGGCCCCATCTGTAACCTGCACAAGCTTTGAAAATTTGGAATTTTTTAGTTATTGTAATTCTTAAATTTTGAATATGGTTAATAAAATTGAAATTTTTGTTTAAGTGAACGCCCAAAATTTTTATCGATTTTTGAAATTTGATTGGAAAGTTATTAATTTTAATAATAGGTAATCTTTTTAGATGCCCTTTTAATAGGATTGCGTTTGACTTACTGGGTTCGATCTCCAAGCCAACTGAATCCGTCCAGGTTTTCATGCAACAAATAATTTCCTTTGTAGTATTTTCTATGGTTCTTCTAGAATGTCCTTCTATGATCATAAAAATATCGTCTGCGAAAGCAATGAATTTAATTTGGTTATTTGATAGAATGTTAAGTAGATCATTGACATATAAATTCCAAAATATTGGTGACAAAACCGATCCTTGAGGGCAGCCTCTAACTAAACTATGTTTAATATTAGAGTGTTTTCCAGAATAAAATAGAAAACGATTATTGAAGTAGCTGTTGATAATATTTAGCAGATTATTGTTGCAATTTAGCTTTTGTAACTTTTGTAGTAGAATTTGATGTTTTATAGAATTAAAGGCATCTTTAATATCAATAGAAAGACCAACAATAAGTTTTGCTTGTGAATCATCTATGGACTGGAAAAGAGAATTTAAGGCTTTAGTTGTTGAGGACTTTCTCCTGAAACCAAATTGAAGATTGTTTAGAATATCATTATAGTTTATTGAGTGTTCCAATTTCTTTTTAATATAGATTTCAAAAATTTTAGCTAGTGAAGATAAAAGAGAAATTGGTCTGAATTTATTTGAATTCCTTTTAGGAATAAGTAATATTTTTGCAATTTTCCAGCTATTTGGAAAGTATCCAATTTGGAGACAAGAATGAAACAGCATTATCAGATGTGGAGCAAGGATTTCACCACCGTGTTTTAACATTTTATTTGTAATTTGGTCTAGTCCAGGTGCACTATTACCTCTTCTGGAATTGATGATCTCTATTAAAATATCTTCTTGAGCCAGGTCATCTCCTATTTCGGGCGTAAAAAATTCATGAAAGCGGTGATCTTCTCTAATTGGGAACATTTTTATTAATATATTTTCTGCTGTGGTTGACCACGATAAAGAGTTCTCCGTAGATAAAGGGCAGTGTGGAGGTCGTTTTAAAACTCTCCAAAATTTATTCCATGGTGTCTTCTTATTTCCTTCTTTAACAAATTTGTTCCAAGCTTTCATTTTGGATACTTTAATAGTAATGTGGTAATCTTTTTGGGCTGTTTTGTAATCTTGCACAGCAGATTGAGACAAATTTGTACGTAGACGACGTTTAAGTCGTTGAACAATTGCTTTTTTATTAGTTAAGTCCTTAGACCACCAGTGAGGACGACCAAGTCTATTCTTAACAGAGACCCTTACACACGACTGGATAATTGAGTTGGTGATTATTTCTAGATTGTTGTCTATGTCCGTTTGATTTTCTAGTTTTACCGGGGAGAAGTCCAGTTTGTTTATTAATGAATGTTTATATTCATTCACATCCTTTATTAAAAATTTTGTTAGGTTTTGTACTTTTATATTGTGGTTTAAGGTCCATTCAAAGGTAATAATGTTATGGTCGGAAGGAATAATTTTATTATGGATTTTCCAATCTTTTATTTTTCCAAAATTTATATTTTTAGCCAATGATAAATCTATGTTACTGTTTCCTTGTGATCTAACGTATTTACCTGAATAAGTTGGAAATTTAGACGGTGAATTAAGAAGAGTTAGTCCATTAGATGATATAAATAATTCTGTTAGCAGACCTCTGGGATCGGTTTTAATATTGAACCATTCTTTAGATTTGGAATTAAAATCGCCACATATAAAGATGGGATAGCCTTGAATTTTTAAAAGAATTTCTTGTAATTGATGTAAGCTGGTTTTGATAGGGGTGTTTGCATGGCAGTAAACAGAAACTAAAAAGAAAGTGATATGGCCAAAACTAATTGAACATGTGGTCACAAATTTAGATGAAAATTGTTCCAAGACACATACATCGAAAAGATCATTTCTAATTACAATTGCGCAGTAAGAATTTTCTTTTGGTAAAATACACCTGTAACCTGGACCTAATTTTAACTGTTTACGCATATTTAAATTCGGTTCTTGAATTAAAAGAATATGTGGATCTAGTTTAGGTAATAAAAGTTGAAGCTCTATACATGCTTTATTGCTTTTCATCATGTTGATTTGAAGAAATCTTATAGTCTTAGATGGTTGTTTAGTCATAATTAGTTCTTGCAACTATACTCGCCTTAAATAAGTTGAATTTTGGACATTTGGAGTCGATTGCTGTATGTTCCCCTTTGCGGTTTGCGCAAGATGGAGGCAGAGCTTTTGATTTGCATTCAGCATATTTGTGGCCTTTTTTCCCACAATGACTAGATATATCTCTTTTCTCATTACATTTGTCTGCTTTGTGACCAAAAGCTTGGCATTTATAGCATCTGATAATATGTATATGGTCTTAGATGTAGTGAGAGGAAAACCCATAATAAACTCTATCTACTGATTCTAAAATTACCTTTCTTAATTTTGGCGAGACTTCAAATATCATATTTCTCGTTGATTTATTATTCCTAGACTCTAATGAAGTAATAAATTTAAAATTTTCCCTAAAATAAGACCAATCTATTAATTCCTCAAAATTCGTTTTAAATATCTTTTCGATAAGATGGTCAATTTTCGTTTCAATTGGTAAGCCATATATAATTAACCTGGGTAATCTTTTCGGGAATTCAGAGGCGATTAAACCTTCTTTTGATAGTTTTTGATTGTCCATAATTCTTGAAATTTCTTTTTTGTCAGTGTGAATAATTAATTCATTATTTAGTTTTTTGATTCTTGCAATTTTGAAGTTAAATTTATCTAGGATATTTTCATCGATCTCTTCCGACTCTTTAGTTGATTTTATTTTAAGAATAGTAGAGTCTGTAATGGGTACTTTGATGCTTTCTTTGTTACTCTTAAGAGTGTTTGCATATGATGGCTTTTTGGCAAGAGTGTCCATCTCTGTAGAAGCTGTTATTTTGCATACGTTGGATAAAGATTCACATGTGGATTGTAATGCCGTCTTTAGATCAGGAATTTGAAGAAGCTCCTTAGAAACAGATTTTTGATTTCCTTTTATTGTTGAAGCAATATTTTTTAAGGATTTCATTTCTGACTTCATGATTTCAAATTCCTCCATAATTAAATTAATACGAAGATTTTGTTTTGTTTCAAATTCTTTCATGACATTTTGTTCTAAAATATTAACTTGGTTAGATTTTAAAATATCTAAATCCCTTTTTATCTCTTCAAATGGAGTACCTGCGCTAGAATCGATTAGCGCTGCCTCATACAGCGCTTCTAAGGAGTCAGTAGCGTCTTTTATATCATTTTTGGTTTTCATAGATATTTTATGATTAGACACATGTTTATCAATGATGTCGTGGATTCTTTTGATCGAGCTTGAAAAAAGACTCAAATTGGATTTATCGGCTGAGTTGTTTCTAGCCTTTTGCTCACTTTTTTTCTTCTTTTTAACAGAAGACTTAACACTGGGTTTAGTTTTTAAATAGTCCTTAGGAAACTCTATAGGACAGGCATCTGATGAATCTTCAGAAGAATGTGAATTTAATAGTCTAGAGCTGGTGGATTCTCGATTATCCATGATGAAATGACCCTTTGAAAGGGATAAAATAAGTGATTTTAAACAATTTGCTAAACGTATTAGTGTATAAAATTATAAATAAAATTTGAACGAAATAAATTAAAATAAGTTAAAAAAAAAATAGAAAAAAAAATATCTTTTAAAAAGGAGAAAAGAGAAAAATAGAATGAAAAAGGTAAGAACAGACGTCAGAGATTATAATAAATTAAACAAACAGACACAATTATTTTAATTAATAACAATTTTAATCATAATTTCAAAGAAAATTCCAGATTTATTAGGTAACACAGTGTGATAAAAAAGTAAAATGTTAGGCAGACTTGTTGACCAACCAACCAACCAACAAAACAAAAATAATACAGTAAGACAGTAAAATAAAGTGTGTAAAATAAAACCAAAACAGAAAAATAATTAAAGAAAAAACAAAATTAAATTAAATAGAAATTAAAGAAAATTAAATGAAGAAAATAATTAAAGAAATAATTAAGGAAAATAATTAGAAAATAGATAGAAAAATAATTAAATATTTTAAAGAAAAAGAAACCCAGAGGTAAAACTTGACACAATTGTTGACGAGGGTGAGCTCTGCCGATAAAAAGGGTCGAGCGATAAGCGATAAGCCGACCCTCACACACAACCCAAGCCGGCCTCCACTAGAATTCAATTCCTAACTCAATTAAAACCAAAAACTTTTAATTAAATTTGCAAGAAAATGCCTGAGCCTATTAGGACCAAACTTTACGAATAATTAGATTTAACTATTGTTGAAAGGAATTCAAAATATGAAAATAAACGGACTGCCAGAAAGAGAGTTATAAAAGAAAAAGGGGAGAGACTATAAATTGAATTTATTAATAAAATAAAGTTTATAACAAAAGAAACGATATTATTTAAATAATAAGGGGAAATGAATTAAACAGATAAAAAAGAGCACTGGCCGGTAGTAGTGGGCAGTAAGAAAAATCTTTGAACAGCAGAACTAACAAAAGAGGGCTTATCTGAGTCAGCAGCGAAGAGCCAGGGTACGTAGATAAGCAGCAGCGATCCTTCCACTTACAAGTCTCGAGCGCAACTGTGCTGCGTTTACTTTTCAGGGTGAAAGTTGGAAGGTCCTGAATGTATATGTTGAACAGGACCGGTCCTAAGCAGGACCCTTGCGGGACCCCTATTTTGGGCCGGGTGAGTAGGCGACTGTACTGCATTGTTCTGGACGTAGAAGGACTGGCCTGCTAGGTAGGAGCCGATGATGTGCTGAAACCATGCTGGGTAGTCCAAGGAGTGGAGTTTGATGAGGAGCTGTCAAAAGCGTTTGAGAGGTCCAGGGCTATCACTGCAGTGGTTTGCTTCTTTGTTAGAACTCCAATAGCCTCTTCAATGGGTGTATGCATCCGTGTCCCTTTTTGAAGCCATACTGGCGGTCCTGTGACGTGATGAATTCTTCTGCTCGCTTGAGTATTATTTTTTCTAGTATTTGATGAGGCCAGATAGTAGGCTGATTGGTCTATAGTTTCTGGCGTCGGTAGGGTCTTTTCCTGGTTTTTCAAACATAATGATTTTGGCTTGTTTCCAAAATTTTGGGAAATACCCGAGTCGTAGGCAGGAGTTGTATATGTCTGTCAGGCGTGCTATTGTTTTCAGGGGTAGGTTCTTCAACATTTGATTGTTTATGCAGTCCTCACCTGGTGCCTGCTTGGTGTGTAGGGAGTTTATGGTGTCCCTGACTTCTTTGGTGGATGTAGTCGCACGTGTGTATGGAGGGGGGGGGGGGGGGTTTAGGTGAGTTAACGGTGGTGGGGGGGCATGTGTCGGCATATTCCGATGCGAGCGTGTCACCGAAAGCGTTAGCTACCGTTTCTGGGGTGTTGCAAAGGGTGTTGTTGTGCTTAATGATTGTGCACTGTGTTTTCCGGGGTCTTAAACGGTGGACGAAGTTCCAGACATTCGAGGTCTGGTCAACTTCTTTCAGGGATTGTTCCAGCCTGGAGTCACGATCTTGTCTGAGGTGTTTTTGCGTTACTTTGGTTAGTTTGTTATAGAGTGTTTTGAGCGGTGTGATCCTGTATGTGAGCCAGAGCTTTCTTATATGGTTTTTGGTGTGGATGAGTGCTTTAGTTTTCTCTGATATGGTGATTACGGTCGAGTTTGGGTGGGATGGCATTGTTCTCGTCGCCATGTCTTTTGTTGTATAATGTCCTTAGTTACCGCGTGTAAAGCTGTGTCAATGTCGTTTTGGTTGAGGATGATGTGTATATTCTGCTTTGTGATTTGACCCAGTAAGGTTTTGTAACTTTGCCCAGTACACGCCCAGTCAGTTACAGGAGTTTCTGGTGGTGGGCGTGTGTGACAGTGTTGGCCGATTGTCATGAGGACAATGGGAGGTGAGCTCTAGGAGTGTTTCTGTGTATATGTTTGGGGCGTGTTGATTGGTGATGGCTATATCAATTGTCGATGTTGTTCTATTTGTGACCCTGGTAGGGGTGTCAGGGTGTGCTATGTGCCAGTTGCGCGCGTTCGCGAGGTCATAGATTGTTTTTCCTGCTGTGTTATTGCTATTACAGTTCCAAGTGCGATGGTGCGCGTTGAAATCACCCGCTATTATTGTTGGAAAATTGTCCTGCAATAGTGTTGTGAGGCTGGTTGTGCGGAGTTGTTGTTGTGGGGGGGGGGGGGGGGGGGGTATACTGAAGCAAGTTTCAGTGTTTTGTCTCGGGTTTTAACGTACATTATCGTCTGCTCTAGTGTTTCGTCTTTGGATGTTGGCTCGTGAAAGCCTTGGAGGTCAGCTCTGATGGCGATCAGGGTTCCCCCACCTCTTAACTTGTCTTTGCTCCAGGCGTAGTGCGCTCTGTCCGTACGGTATGTGATGTATCCGGGGATGGTGAATTTGTGTTTAGGTGTTAGGTGTGTTTCATTGGCGAGGAGAATACTGATATTGTGTGCTTGTAAGGTTTGAATTAGGTCTTCTTTTTTGTGGCAGATGCTATGTGCATTCCAATAGAGTATTCGAGTAGTCATTGGAGTAGTGTGGTGACAAGTAGGGCACTTAGAGGTACGTTATCCATCTTTTGGTGTAGTTGAACTGCGGCTGTGATTTTGCTCAGTAGCTGCTCGTTCTGTAGTTTCACGAGTGTGTTTTGCAGCTCTGACGTGTCTCTTTCAGGCTTATCACTTCGAGGAGCTTCTTCATGCAATTTGGTTTCTTGGGTGATGTGACTGTACGATATTCCTGGTTGTCTCAGTCGGTTATGTGTCAGTATGGGTTTCCGTTTGAGGGCTTCTTTCAAGGTGGGGCAGCCTCTGTAGTTTGCAGGGTGGTCGCCACACTACAGTTGACACACGTCGGCGGGGCTTCTTTGTCCTTTGGGCACTGTCTGTAGATATGCCCTTCAGAGCATTTGACGCACCGGGGAGCAAGGTGGCAGTAGTGTTGTGTGTGTCCTATCCTTTGGCATCTGAAACACTGTGAAGGGCTTCGTTTTTGCCTCGATGGTTCTACCTTGATCTGGTATCCAAGTAGTTCATCCAGGTCGAGGTCCTTCTGGCCTCTAAATAGATTAATACAGTATTAATTAATAAATAAATAATGTTATATAGTAGTATTAAGAACAATAATAATATTAATAATAATAGTAACAAAGTAATAATAATTGTATAACGAGAATAATAATACCATAAATAATATTTAGAACTACGTTTCTTCCCTTTGTGAAGCTGTTCCTTGTCTTCTCCCCCCGGCTCCTGTGCAGGACAGCGTCAACATAAGCCCACTACCAGTTCCTCTACTGGATTGCTGGCGATAGCAGCCGCAGCTGTGGCCATCCCAGCCTCTTCCTCCTGCATCACTTCAGTGGGTAATAAACCTTGAATGGCGGCAATCAGAGGGTTGGTTGAAGTGGCATTTCTTTTATCTGTGACCCCGTACGCGACGATTGGCCTTAAAAGTGCCTTGTAGAGGTTCACCCTGGTCCGAAGGGAGAGATCAGAGCCAAGCCGTAATAAATAGTAGATGCCACTCTTGGCGCCGTAGGCCTTGCCAAGTGTGCAGCTCACATGGTTTTTTAAGGACAGTTTTTTGTCAATGGTAACGCCAAGGTACCTAAAGGTATTTGATACGGGTATGTGTTGTTCGTGGAGGCGCAGTGAAGGTGCATTTGGATGGATTAATATTTATCCTCCAAACCTTAGTCCATTGCACCATCCTGTCAACATGTTGTTGAAATTGTCTTAGAGAGGTATCTATGAAGTACGACCGGCACGATACCAAAATGTCATCTGCATATATACCCTCTAGTGTCTGTATGTTTCTGTTATTTTTATTCCACTTGGGAAAGTAGAGGTTGAAAAGGATAGGCCCTAGACAGGAACCTTGGGGAACCCCCCCTCTCAATCTTGTACAGTTCATTTTGTTTGTACAAATTATTATATATGCTTTATAGAAGAGGTCTACAATTTCTCCTGGATTGCTTTAAGTTGGTGCTTCAGACTTGGTGTACCATCGGTTCATGTATTTGTTAATATTGTTCGAAACTTCCTGATTGGAGTACCCATTGTTAATAAGTATTTGGGTTGACTTCCCTCACCCCTCATGGAGAAAGCTCCACTCGCTACAGTGTGTGAAGGCTCCTTTTACATAAGCATATATTGTAGCTTTTCTGTTTTACTCAGAACATTCACTTATCCGTTTAAGCATAGACCGAAGTTCATAGCTTTCCTATATACCGTTTTATGTACGGGGTTTTTGTTTCGTGATGATGTCCAGAAAAGGCAGTTGTTCTTGATGGCTGTGTTCTATTATCAGATTGAGTCCCTGAGGCCTGTTGAAGCTTTCTCGTGTGAACAGAAACTTGTTTGTCATTCTTCGTCAAAAAAAAAAAATGTCATCCACATGTCTTGCATACATAGCCGGTTTTTCAATTTTAATATTTCTCTCTCAACGCATCCTAAATAGAAGTTAGCAAAAAGCACGCCAAGGGGAGATTCCATCGATTTGCACACGATAAGTTGTCGATTTGTATAAGTAACTTATAGACTTATTTCATAACTTCACTGTGTCTGGGACAAATCCTGTGGGAACTTTCACTTTTCCAACAAAAACTAGTGAGAAAACTAGAATATACCAGCAATAAAGTCGTGAATGTGGAAGCTGCCGTGTATTTTAACAAAATATATTTACAAGTAAACTCAAATTTTCGGATGATCCGTCTTCAGGAGAAAATAGAAAGGGCAACCAAGTACGCCGGAAACACAACGGCAGGAAACCGTTGGGTTGCCGGGGCGGTTTCCTGCCGTTGTGTTTCCGGCGTACTTGGTTGCCCTTTCTATTTTCTCCTGAAGACGGATCATCCGAAAATTTGAGTTTGTAAGTGTGTCTCTTTCTCTGTGTGTTGCTTTTCTTCGTTTTTGAGGTGATTTGCGTCCAGTTTGGATCGTTTTTTCGAATTTTGAGTGAAATATATATATATTTATGTATAAATTAATAATCAACAGTAACTCTTGATATAATATATGAATTAAACACCACAATAAACAAATATATATTAATTACAATGCTCTAAGGCCTTTCGTTACATCATCAGAGAGCTAAATGAACCACTTCATTTAGCTCTCTGATGATGTAAGGAAAGACCTTAGAGCATTGTAATATATATTTGTTTATTGTGGTGTTTAATTCATTTATATATATATATATATATACTTAAAATAAACTGTGGCACATAGACTGAAACATAACAAGACTCACTTTTCAATATTTCGACCGTAATGGCCGAAATATATTTTATATCATTATATTTTATTATACTAATATATATATTAGTCCAAACCACAATTAGAAATGGGAAAAAAGATTTTAAATTTTATTTTCATTTCTTATTGTGAAATCTCGTTTTACATGTATTAAACAAAACGGTTCACTTACTGCAAGCAATATTTAGAATAAAAGCTTGTTAACAGGAAAATAACAAAAAAAAGAAAAGAAGATGGAAGGCGAGAGAGATGAGTAGTCTAGTATCACTCAAGAGGAGTCCTGGTAATGGCTACAAATGTCGAAATATAAAATGACAATTGTTGCTGGCTTTTTTTCTCCTAATAACGGCTGAAAATTGGAGACTTTTACTAATAGTCATTCCTTACTTGTGTATTGACTCAATTACAAAACTATACTTAGATGTACGTTTATTTTAGTTTCAGTGAGAGCCGTTTAAAAGAGTGACATAATTTGTCACTCTTAAATTAGTTATTATAAAAGAGTGACAGATTAAATAAAAATCAGAAGAGTGACAAAATTAAATAAAAATCAAAAGAGTGACAAAATTAAATAATAATCAAAAGAGTGACAATTCAAACGAATGCTTCAGGTAAGGCAAAATTTTATTTATTGAGCATGACATAAAAAAAATCAGTAACTATAATAACAATAAAAAAATCTATGTTTTAAAACAGTAGAACAATTTTATTAATTGAAAAAAATATTGAACACGTCATAAAAAAAAGTTCAGTAAATACAATAACATTAAAAATAAAATATTTTTAAAACATTTCAAAATGTTATTAATTGAACGTAGAAATTAATTAAAAAAGGGTAAAATAATGGTTTTTTTTATTTTCATTACTAGTAAAATATGAAGGTTGTAATGCAATAACCCTAAGGTGATCATCAATATAGCCAGTTCCATACCTAGAATTTATTATATTGATAACAACGACTAATCTACGGAATACTGAGCCTCTATGTCCTGTAGGAGAAGCAGCTTTGAATTTCCGTAATTTTTGTCACTCTTTTGATAATAACCCGTTTCAGTCTATAAGATATATATCAGTTCAAAAACGAAGGAAAGCAACACACACAAAGAAAGAGACACATTTACAAACTCAAATTTTCGGATGTTCCATCTTTAGGAAAAAAACGGATTCGCCTTTTCTCCTGAAAACAGATCATCCGAAAATTTGAGTTTGTAAGTGTGTTGCTTTCCTTCATTTTTGAACTGATTTTGCGTCCAGTTTGGATCGTTTTTTCGAATTTTAAGTGAAATATATATATATATTTGTATTTTAAAGGGACTTCCTGAGTGTATTCAACAACTAATAAAGCGCTTGAGATCAAATCAAAGTCGAGGAGAGTTTCCAGAAGAGTTGAAAGACTTCGCTCGAACTTTATATTGCCAGTCTCACGCTGCTTATGAGTTGGTTAGGAGAAGCTTTTTGGATTGTTTACCTCATCCAAAGACAATAAGAAAGTGGGATTGAAATCAGAAATAAAATTAGTAGATTTCGACGTTTTGTTGACTTCATTCATAAAACCCTCTTGAGTTCTATATATTTCATCCAAAGACTTTAAGAAAGTGGAATTCAATTGTGATGAAATCCCAGTTGATTCCAGTTTCTTCGAATTGGTATAGTAAAAGTTTTCTTAATATTGTTTACCTTATAAATTTTTTTTTTTTTTTAAAAAAAATCTGGATTGGAATACAAATGTTGTTTGTGATTTGTTCATAAAAGCTCCGCGAATTGTCAACCAAAAACTTTTTAAAAAAAAAATGGTGTTGAAATAGAAACAAAATAGTGAAAAGCAGTAGATTTGTAATGACGTTTCATTTAGTTTGTTTGTAAAAGTTTGTACTGTTTACCTCACCCAAGTGCCTAAGGAATGTTTTCTTTTTTTTTATTTATTATTTTATTACAACTACCTACCAGATAACAAGTAACAAAATGAAATAAAAGACTGGAGAAACCACCCATTGGTGGTACTCCATATAAATTATTCTGATCACTGGAAATCAGTTAGTATTGCTGAGTAAATCTCGGAGTCAACATCTTTTTAGCCTCCTGGTAGGGTTGGTAGGAATTTTTGGAGGGCTGATAAAGGTTGGAGGGTAAAGACAAGGAATATAGAATAAAATACAAAGAAAACCCAGTGAAAACGTAAGAGAGTTCCAGTAACTTCCAGTTGATTCATTAAAGATTACCTCATCCATTGAAATTCTAAGAATACCACAGCAAGAAGAGTAACTGCCTCACAATATTTCAACGATTCTTGTAAAATATTTAGATTTAGTTTCCTACTGTACATCATTATATTATATTATTAGTAGCATTTAACAATATTTATTTCATAATTTATTATAATTTTCAAAATATATCGTCATTTGCAATACTGGTTTTTTTTTCAATTTGTTTTGTGTAAAATTAATTGAAATTTAATTGTAATTCCATTTATAATTTAATTTAATTTATGTAAATATTGTTATTATCATTATGTACATTCAGTTTGTTTAATAAAATTTGAAGGCTTTGTTGATGTGTTATCCTAATTTGGTTATTCGGAGACCTGATTTTGACATATGTTGTAAACATTAAGCGAAAGAACAATTCATTCTGCATAAAGGAAGTATTATAGAGAAATTAATTTATTTGAGGGCAATACGTTTTTCGCAATTCGTAGTACTTAAAACTTGAAAATATTCCTATTTTGTCTGGAAAATGTTGGAAGCATCTAAGAAAAAATGTCGTTTTAAGATAATTTTTAATTTAAATGTTTTTTTAAAAATTACTTTTCTTTCCCTTTATCAAAAATCATAAAATCCAATTTACTCTGAGCCAGTGTTATCTTTTTTATCCGTACTGTATTCTGTTATAAGGTTGCTGTAAATGTATACTGAGGACAAATATATTTGTAATTAACCAGTTTTGTATACTCAAATCAAATTTAAAGCCGGCTTTTCAGTATAATTTAAAACTATTGTAGCTGGTAGCCTGAAATTTTTTAAAATAATTGATACGAACTATTAGACTAGAATAGTAAAAAACAGGATATTTGTGAACAACATATTGAGAAAGAGTCAATTCTACACACTTCAATATTACCTAAGGTTAATATGATTCATAAACAAAAAAATTCAATCTGATATTAAGTTTTGTTCAGGGGTGCAACATATAGATTGATTAGAGCATTTTGATAGACAACACAATCATACCATGGAAAGCATCAGAAATTATATGTTTGATTAAGGTAAGGTAAACATTTTATTCTTTTACATCTCATATTAAGTTCTTAAATTATTTAAAAACTTTTCATTAAACCTCTAAACATCAATTTTGATTCAGTGGATTCACTCAAAAAATGTCTTAGTCAATGTAAATAATGTAAAAAAGTACAAATATAGCAAGTAACCCGTTAGGCCAGGATCAATATTCAGTTTTTATAGAAGCATAATGCATTTTTTTTATAAATTGCTAATTTCCTGTTCAATTGTTTTTCAAAATTTCATGTTTTTTTTAATTTAGCTATACTTTATTGGCATAATATCATACTACGTAAATATATAATGTTCCATTTAGGAATAAAATAAATGCTTAAATGGGAGATGTTTATTAGTCTTTCATACCTGGAGGTAGTACATATAGTGATTGATCCCCTTATTAATATACATGCTTATTTTTGTATATCACATCACTGATGCATATAATATCATTAGTATAACTACAGCAGTAATAACATTTCTGAAAAGCGAAAAAGTACATTTCGCTTTACGAAATAATCTCTTATAGGAGAATATGGCTTTTGTTCCAATAGCCAGTAGATCTCGTGCATAGTTTACCTGACCCCCTTCTACTTTGAATATTTAAGACATTTTTGCCATTTAAAACAAAATAATACTCCTATTTTCTTTGAAAAATGTCGTTTTAAGATAATTTACAATTAATGATGTACGATAATTACATTTATTATTCTTCAAACGAAAGTTTACAATTTTGAATTATATTTTACATTTTCAGTCTTTTATAAAATTATTATACTGGGAATTTTATGGCTTCATAGTATTTAATAAAATCATTTTCTTTGTCAAAAATCATACATACCAATTTTCCCTGAGCGAGTGTTATCTTTTTCCTGCATACTGTACTCTGTTATAAGGTTGCTATGAATGTATATTGAGAAAAAATATATTAGTAATTAGCGAGTTTACAAACTCGAATCAAAGTCAGCTATTATAATTTAAAACTTTTATAGTTGGGATTATGATGCAAGTAAAACAGTTACAGAGCCACACTGATGCATACCACCAACCTCATATAAAATTAGGGAGGTTATGATAGGAAATTGATGGCAGTTGATTAAACATTAAAGAAATAGAAGAAAATCACAGGTAAAACTCCTTAAGAACACAGCCCAACCTATGAGTCTCAGGGAAAATCATTATAAAGAAGATTGAATCATCGTAAGAACTCTTATTGTTCTGTAATGAGCTTTAACAGATAAGCCTAAACTATTGATTAAATTAGAAGAATAGCCACGCTCTGTGAATTTATCTACGATGTTGTTTATGTGGGATTGCCAGTCAATCACTACAAATTTTATCAAAGCGAATAGGGAAGATTAACCTTCTCTACATGAGATATATTACAGCTTTTAAAATCGTTCTCATAAATATCAGAGAAATAGGTGTAAAGTTGTTCACAACTAATATCTTGTCAGTTTTTCACTCCTCTCATTAGTAAAATCTAGTCAGAAGTAAGAATATTTTAAAATAAAGAACTATTGATTTTTTTTTTATATTACAAGAGTAATAAATATGAAACAACGATGTTTACACAACAGAATCTTCCTATGTACTATAGCATTAAGAAGATAATGTTAAAACAGTTATTGTAGCAAAGTTTAATATTTCACCAAAGAGTAATATAAATTTATTTATGATTTAAAGTAGGAAATACGAAAAAAAAAGTTCGTCCCCATGCCATCTTTTGAAGAAAATAATGCTTACAAAGGAGAATGAGGGAAGCACCTACAAACGTTGGAGATATACATATATATTAAAACAAATAAAAACTGAATTTTGCAATCTTTGAACAAAAAATAATATTTTCTTTTAAAATCAAAATTAAAAGTTTTGAAGTAATTTTATGACAAGATCAGGAAAGCCCAAGATCAATATTTATTTATTATTCAAATAACCCAGAGACTTTTGTCTAGTTAGTATGTAATTTTTGGAAATAAACAACACTTTTTGACCTTTATCTCATCTGATTATTTTGAATTACCTTTGTGCGGTTATAGTCCGAATTACAACACTGCATTGAACAATGTAAACATTAGATTGTTCAACCCTAACTTTATCTAATAGGGATAGTCGTAGAAATGTGTTTCCTCTGCATAAAATGAACGCTGAGAAATCTAATGCTTATGGTAATGGATTACTTTTTGCTGGATTCAATCAGGACCAAGGTAGTTAATTAATATGTTATGCTTATTGAATGAATTAGTAAAAAAATTATTTATTTGTTTAAAGTTTTATTGAAATTTTAGGATGTTTTGCATGTGGCATGGATGACGGGTTTAGAGTGTACAACTGCGATCCACTGAAAGAAAAAGAACGTCACGATTTCAGTGATGGAGGCCTTAGTTACGTTGAAATGCTGTTTAGATGCAATTATTTAGCTTTAGTAGGTGGAGGAGATCATCCCAAGTATCCAACAAATAAAGGCAATATTTTGAAGTATAATTTTGTTGAATTTTATTAAAATTGATGTATTTTTGATTATGTTAAAGTTTTTTAATAGACAGTCAACAATTTCCATAGTATTTGCTTAAATATGCTCATCATTTAATCGTTATCCTTTCAGTTGTTATTTGGGATGATGAAAAGAAACAAGCAGCAATATCTCTCGAGTTCAATGCAACTGTTAAAGCTGTTCGATTGAGAAGGGATAGGATTGTTGTTGTTCTTGAAAATGTTATTAAAGTTTTCACATTTACTCAATCTCCTCACCAACTCCATGTTTTTGAAACGCACTCGAATCCTAGAGGTAAGTTAGAACTTAATTTGAATTGAATCAACACAATTTTAATATAATAAATCTTTTGAAACTCCTCTATGCATCAGCCAGGAATACAATACAGCAATTTTAGCCTTTAAGTTAAATGCAGTTATTGCATATACTAGTTCATTATGAGAATATGATGTAATTCTAATACAGAATTAGAAGTTAATGTTATTGTAATTTAGCTTTCATCAATAATGAAGTGAACACTGTAATCATAAATTTCAAAATTAAGTAATTATTAAGTAAACAAAGTAAAAACTGAGTAAATTTCTTATTCTGTGTTTTCTGTTATTCATGAAACCGCATAATGTGTATATCTACTTATACACATAAGTAGAAGTGGTCAACATTTTATTCATATTTAGGATTAATCACTAGGCTTCCCATCCTCTTCTTATACCCGCCATTCCTAGGATGTCTAAGTTTGATATCGTTCTTAAATTCTTAAGACCTTGGTGATCTTACATTTATCTGAAGTAGTGAATTCATTTTTCTTATATATTCTTTTTTTTATCTAATGTTGGGAGGATTGGTCTAATACAGCTGAGGTTTCTGGTCTTACTGGGTGATCAAGTTGATCTATTCCACTTGGTTGTGTTTTCTATATTTTTGAAGAAGACAAGTTGATTATTTAAAGTGTGTATACATTTTCTATTTCCTATCATGGCCTGAAAATAGCATGACATGAATGTTGACAGGTCTTTGCGCCCTCTGCCCCAGCAGTGATAATTCATTGCTGGCCTATCCAAGTCGAAAGACTGGCTCTGTCCAGCTGACAGACCTAGCCAACACAGAACGTCAACCCCTTCAGATCGAAGCTCACGAAGCCCCACTCAGCTGTTTGGCGCTCAACCTCAAAGGCACTCGGCTAGCGACTTCATCTGAAAAGGTAAGCAAAACTAGCAACATTTCGAACATTAATGTCATTTAATACCTTCTGATATCAATCAACAGGAAAATATCAACCTTTTTATTTGTATCATTGAAAATTACATTTTTATCTACATATACTCTGGTATGTTAAATTTTAAGGGAACGCAATATTAAAGCATTTTATATTATTTGTTTTTAATTATAGAACTACATGCCCCGCCAGAAGGCATTCATATATTACAATCTTCAATGGTACACTATACTCATTATTAAGTTACGATAATAGTAGATTAACAATAATAATCATGATAATACAATAACAATAATCAATGATCAAACCACAATATAAAATGGGAAAACAAGACTAACATCTTTCAACCGTAACAAGCGGTCTTTGTCAGAGTCAAAAACCCATCAGACCAACTCAGTTGGGTTTTTGACTCTGACGAAGACCGCTTGTTACGGTTGAAAGATCTTAGTTTTGTTTTCCCATTTCATATTGTGGTTTCATCATTGATTGTTATTTCACGTATTTATGTGAAATATTTTGATCAATAATAATAGTATTTATACTGTTTAAATGTTTTTGAAACAACGTTATGATTCAAATGAATTTGAAATAATTTCTGACAGGTTGTATGTTTATATAAAGAACGGGTGTCTTACTTCGGTAAGCTCCATTATTTCTACCAGTAATATGATTGTATATAAAAAGCTTTCACATAAACACGTGAAATAACAATCAATGGTCAAACCACAATACGGTTGAAAGATCTTAGTCTTGTATTCCCATTTCATATTGTGGTTTGATCATTGATGATTGTTTATATTTGAGAATGATTTTGTGTATTCTTTTTATGTTGTAGGCCAATGAGGAAGGTTTTAAAATAAAACCGAAACGTTTAGCTTTTGAGAGTTGATTTTTTTTTTTTTTTTTGTAATTAGGATATTAACTGAAAAACCCAATTTACATTTACTTTTATTCTATCAGACGGTCGATGCATTATTCATATTGTTACATTTTATATTTAGAAAAAGTAAAGAATCATCAAAAAATGTACAGCTTTAATTTTTTTTTAATATGTGTGGTATAATGAAGTTTATACTACAAGGAAAAATGATAAACAATAGAAATAAATGCTCTGATGTCTTTCACTTGTAGTCATCAGAGTAAAAACTAAGAAAGTAACACTAAAGTTTACTTTTTATTACTAAGAAAGTAACATAAAAGTTAACTATTTAACTGGGTTGGTGTGTATCTAAACCTCTTTGAATACACTACATGACACCGTTTGATTGATCAAATCTTAAATTATGCTGTTAAGATTGTACTGTATGGTTTGATTGATCAAATCTTAAATAGTCAAGGTTGTACTGTATGGTTTGATTGATCAAATCTTAAATAGTCAAGGTTGTACTGTATGGTTTGATTGATCAAATCTTAAATAGTCAAGGTTGTACTGTATGGTTTGATTGATCAAATCTTAAATAGTCAAGGTTGTACTGTATGGTTTGATTGATCAAATCTTAAATAGTCAAGGTTGTACTGTATGGTTTGATTGATCAAATCTTAAATAGTCAAGGTTGTACTGTATGGTTTGATTGATCAAATCTTAAATAGTCAAGGTTGTACTGTATGGTTTGATTAATCAAATCTTAAATAGTCAAGGTTGTACTGTATGGTTTGATTGATCAAATCTTAAATAGTCAAGGTTGTACTGTATGGTTTGATTGATCAAATCTTAAATAGTCAAGGTTGTACTGTATGGTTTGATTGATCAAATCTTAAATAGTTAAGATTGTGCTCTGTTATTATTTAGTGATTAGTGGATCACTGAAAAGCCACTTTATTACTCATTACGTGGATATAAATTTTTTTGAACTCAACTATTATTCTAGAGAAATGAAATCTTGTAATTAGTAATATAGAATATTAGTATAATTATAATATATTTTTTTTTAAATATACAAAAGTACTTGTATATTTATTTGGTAATATAGAAATGATGTTACCATTAAATAAAAAAGTAATGTTTTTTCGTTAACAATAAAGGTAAGTTTTCCATAAAAAATACATTGTTAACTTCATTGAATTAATTAAACTAAGTTTTTTCATTGAACGAACACGTTCACTTGTAAATTGAATTGAGTGTGAACTGTTTCCAGGGAACTTTAATCCGTGTTTTTGACACTACAACTGGCACAAGGTTAATCGAACTTCGCCGAGGTGCTAACACAGCTCAGATATATTGGTTAGTTAAAGTGCAATGTCACGGTTTTGCAGATCCGTTGAAATCTACGGATCACAGTTCTAATGAGAATTAAATGTTTCAGTATTAACTTCAATCATAATTCTTCCCTGCTCTGTGTCTCCAGTGATCATGGAACTGTTCATATATTCTCACTTTCTGATGAGGAACTGAACCGTCAGTCTAGGTAAAAAATCTTTTATCAAACTAGTACCCATTTCTATATAAATATATATTGTAAAATAACTAGCGATTTCTTGAAATAACCATGTATTTTAGTTAAACTATACAAAAGAGATGTTCGTTTACAAATTACTTTATCTAAATTAATATAATTTTTTTTCCTTCTTGTATAGTTTCTCCATATCTGAATGTCCAAAGTACTGGTTCTCGAGGATTAAGTCCAAAATAATAACAATTCATTATCAGCTGACGTTTCGACGAAAATTGTTCGGCGTTATCAGGGCTAAAAAATATATATTGAGAATTAGTAATCCTACAAATAACACTAGAAAAGTACCTTCATAGGTATTTTGATGTAGTATTTTATATATTTGTATGATGTAAATAACTAGGATTATTTACTTATTAGGTAAACGCTACAAAAGTATTTCATTATTGTATTAATCAGTTTTTATTTTTACATTTATGTTATTAATTAGAAGAAATTAAAATTATATGAAATAAAATTGACGTTTATTGTAGCATAGAAGACGTTAATGATATTTTGAATTACACAAGTCCCTAGACACATTTTGTATTGCTCTTTTGTGCCGAGAACAGAATAGAACCTTGTTCATGCCTGAGTACTTGTGAGATTTCTGCAGGTGAGATAGATTTATGGTGGTCCTTAGTAATAAACTTTTAACAATTAGCTTTTTTATCCTTGCCTGCCTGCCCCAGTAACAAGCTCAGTAATAGTTAGGTCCGGAGTAATACCCGAGTACTCTTAAAATACTGTGGTGTACTGTGGGGATGGAAGAGGTAGTAATGGAGTGATTATGCGCCTCTAATAGCCTCTAGCACTCAACTCCGAATTTCGGCCTTCGCGAGGTTACTCTGTTAACATGCTATATGCAGGGACAAACAAAAGAGGAGGAGAAGGTGGCCAGGGATTGGACCTAACCGCCTTCGTTTCACATACTTCCAACTTCCTAAATCCTCTCCTTTTTTCTCAGCCCCAATCCAAGGCGTCATGCAATCTGTGCCGAAGGATGGATGAGACAGGGGTTAGTGTATTACTAACTGAGCCTCAAGAGTACTAGGCGATCCCCTTGGGTAAAAGGCCTTACTCCGGTTTACGGTGCCCTGCCGGCGTGGACAAAATATCACCGATAGAGCATCAGGGATTTTCCCCTGTATGATACTAAGGAGAAGGAAGTCCGGAGACTCTCCTCCGGAAGTGTAGAGGGTCCAAAGGTGCTAACTAGTCGGAAGTTACTTTCTCCCGAAACATGGGGGCTTGAATGAGCAGTATTAATGATGGTTTGTGCAGATTCTGCAAAGAGGAGGAAGAAATACCGTTGCACCTGCCAGCTGACTGTCAGGCAACTTTACTGCACAGAGGTAAGTGCTTCGGGACACTCAACAAAACCATAGAAAAACTTTTACCGCTGGACACAGCAAAAATACTGAGCTTCTTGGAGGCGTTGAACCTTACTGCTGGGGTACTTTAGTACAGAAGGGGGGAAGTACAATAGTTTTTTAAGATACAATGCTATAGTCACCCTCAAATAATAATAATAAAATAGAGGTGGAGCTCCAAGCCCATGATTGTTTATCATTCTCCTACTGCACTGGCTGCTTTTTCTTCTGTTTCTTTCAAGCAGATACTCATGCCTCGATTTGTGGACGTATTAGTGATGGCTTTTGTACCATATTCATGTTGAGGACAGATACTAAACACAGTTACATCTCTCGCTGTATGAGAAACAGTTAATCTTCTCGGGCGGTTGCCTACATATTAACAAGGGGGTTGTAGACCCCTAACACCTATCAATGGTTAAGGAACACATGTTATTAAGTATTCTTGACAACTGGTATCGCCGCTCGAGGTGGAACCCTGCCCGGGTATCAGGGTTATTTCCTCTTCAAAAGGGTACTCAAATCCTTGATGACTCAGTTTACGGACTACCACTTTAAGTAACCACAGGTTACAGTAACACTTACAATAAGTGTTGGTCACTTTATAGGTGTTTTAAAAGCACTGAGAAATTGCTAAGATACAGTTTAAAACAAGAAAACTCAAACGACTAAGTGGAGAGTAATCTTTGTTTACATAAAAGAATAGTCCTCCGAGAAAATAGGCAGAAAGAATCTGTTGTTTACCTTGAACAACAAGCATAAAAAATGAAATGAAATAAAGAGTTTTGATATCAAGTTGTTGAAGACACAATCCAGAATCCAGGTTTTGAGATTTGGATTTAGTTAAAACAGAAATGGACAATACTTTTAGAGAATTACTTCAAATTGGGAACCTGTAACAGTGTTCTAAAACAGCTATGTGTACGATCCAACTTTAGTTTATGCTACAAGCAATCCCAGACCAAACACATATGCGAAATGTGATCATACAGCTAGCATGAACTAAAGTGTGATCGTGCACATCGCTGTTTTAAAACCTGTTACAGGTACCAAATTTGAAGTAATTCTCTGAATTTTTTTTTCCTCTAAAAAGTATTGTCCATTTCTGTTTTAACTCAATCCAAATCTCAAAAACCTGGATTCTGGATTGTGTCTTCAACAACTTGATATCAAAACTCTTTATTTCATTTCATTTTTTATGCTTTTTGTTCAAGGTACGTAAACAACAGATTCTTTCTTCATACTTTGGACATTAACATGGTTTTGTTCTCCTACCATTGGCACAAAACAGCCACACAAAAAAAAGTATGTAGAGACATTGTGTAATTCGAAATGTGACAAACTTGAACATGCTGGAATAAAGAAGGTCATTTTTATTTCATAGTGTTTTAGTTTCTTTTTGCTCTCTTTGAATGACAAAAAATCATTGACAAAAATTGATGAATTGTATAACAAAGTATTTTTCTCAAACAAATATTATTCAAATTGGTAGCAGCTTCTGCGTTGACCAATTTCTTGTTTGAGAGAAGACCTGCTTCCTTCATAAACATCATATTCTTTCATGTCGTTACCAAAACTCCTATGGAAAATGAGTTCCCCTGAAAGTTACCGCAAACTAGTGAGGAAACTAGAGAACATCAGCAAGAAATTTGTCAACGCAGAAGCTGCTGCTACCAACTTCAATAATATTTGTTTGAGAGAAGACCTGCTGCCATCATACAACAACATTAAAGCATTTTTAAAGAAATAACCGTTCTTGGCTGATACTTGTTTCTTCATCAGCATTTCAATCTTGCTAAATAACACTCGTTTTTTCATCTGTACAATATAATATATAAATTAATATTTAATTCGTTAAACCAATTTGTAATCTATTGATTGAACTTTACTTTGGTTTTAGCTTAGCGTCCGCCACTTTTCTGCCAAAGTACTTTAGTTCAAGATGGAGCTTCTGCAAGTTTCATGTTCCTGGAGGTCCCCAGTGCATTTGTGCTTTTGGTGCAGATACAAATTCAGTTATAGGTAATAGAGCATTTATTATTTTTGTTTTATTTCCAAAAACTATTTTACCCTTCAAATGTATTCATACTTACTGATTATTGTACCGAATATTTTTTTTTTAATGGCATTTCCTTGTTTACAAAATAATTCATTATTGACTAGTGATCAAACCACAATATGAAATGGGGAAAAAAAGATTAAGATCTTTTATCTAAACATCATGGGTTCAGTTGGGTTTTTGACTCTGACGAAGACTGCTTGTTGTGGTTAAAAGTTCTTAGTCTTTTTTTCCCCCCATTTCATATGGTGGTTTGATCATTAATTGTTATTTCATGCATTTATGTGAAATCTTGTTATTCTTGACTAAATATGGTATAGTCTGCTTTTTTTTTGTTTCCAATGCACACAACTTCAGTCTTATATCTTTAGTGTTGCTTCAGGAACATAAAGTATGACTCATTTGTTATTTGGTATCCATGTTAGTTACCATCCAGCTAGTAATTCATGTTTGAGATACTTGTAATCTGAGTAAGTAGTAATGCTGAGCTATTGTTTGGTATTCTTTCTTAGTGTTGTTATTTCCTTTACCAACACTTATTAGATTTCATCTTTTATTTTCTTGGGACAGAACATATGGCTTATTTGTTATTTGGTAACCACTTTTAGTTATGATCGAGCTTTTATTTGGTATTTGAGATATTTGTTACTTGGTATCCATTTTTAGTTGTTATTGAGCTGTTATTTGTTAAGATTTCACATAAACAAGTGAAATAACAGTCAATGATAAAACCACAATATGAAGTGGGGAAAAAAACTAAGATCTTTCAACCACAACGAGCGATCTTCGTCAGAGTCAAAACTCCAACTCTGACGAAGACCGCTTGTTGTGATTGAAAGATGTTTGGTATTTTTTTTCATTTTACATTTTGGTTTCATCATTGATTATTATTTCAGGTGTTTATGTGAAATCTTTTTATCAATGAATACCATGTGTGATACCTACTCCTACCTCTGTTATCTTTTTCCTCTCTTCGTCCTGTAGCAAAAAATTGTTTTTCTATCTTAACAAAACCCATAAATTAAAACTAAAATTCAAATTTTGAAATAATTGTTTAAATGAAAAAGTAATACTTAAATCTCTAATTCCTAAATATTTGCTTAAAATTTGTGAAGATCTCTTTGATAATTTTCAGTTGGGGTTTTGACTTTGACGATGACCGCTTGTTGTGTTTGAAAGATCATAGTCATTTTTTTTCCCATTTTGTATTGTGGTTTGACCATATATACATATATATAAAGAGATTTCACATAAACACGTGAAATAACAATCAATGATCAAACCACAATATGAAATGGAAAAACAAGACTAAAATCTTTCAACCGTAACAAGCGGTCTTCGTCAGAGTCAAAAACTCAACAGTTTTTGTTTTTTAACTCTAACAAAGACCGCTTGTTACAGTTGAAAGATCTTAGTCTTGTTTTCCCATTTCATTTTATATATATACACATATATTACTAAATAAAAGAAACGGTCAACAAGGACTATAAAACTTTAAATTACACAAAGCACGACACAGAAAAAAGAATAAAAAGAACACTTACAGAATTCAATATTTCGAACTGTTGCTCGTCATCAGGAGTAGACTAGAAGAGAGGACGAAGTGGGAGATCTCTCTCACTTCGTCATCTCTTCTAGTCTACAACTGATGACGAACAACAGTTAGAAATATTGAATTCTATATATATATATATATATAACTTTAAATTACACAAAGCACGACACAGAAAAGAGAATACAAAGAAAACTTACAGAATTCAATATTTCGAACTGTTGTTCGTCATCAGGAGAGTAGACTAGAAGAGAGGACGAAGTAAGAGAGATCTCCCCACGTCGAAGAACGGAGCGCGAATGAAGAAATAAAGAGTCAACCGAAGAGAGCAGCACTAGCGTAAAAAAGGAGCTAGGCACTAAACGTTGGAGAACGGAGAAAGCAAAAACAATAGATAAAATTATAAAATTAAAAATTATAAATTAAAAATTATAAAAAAGGAAATAAAAAAAAATAAATAAAATAAAATAAATAAATAAAAATAAAATATATATATATAATAAAAAAAGGGAAAAATAATAAAAAAATAAAAAATATATATATATGAATATGAAAATATAAGTTAAAAATAAAAGGAAAAACAAATAAAAGTTAACGCTTCTGATTTAAACCGGGATCTGATCGGGCCCCCAATAACCATATGTGGGCCTCCTCAGACGCTCTTAATGTCAAACTACGGTCATCAGTGGTAAATATATATATATATATATATTAGCATAGGTTGGCAGCAAATCTTCTTGGAGGCATATTTTGTTGAAATGAACCGCAGCTTCGGCATTAATGTTGCCACCTTCTATTCGTAAGACTGTCAGGACATTTCAACAAAATTATATATATATATTAGATATATATATATATATATATATATTTGTAAAGTATATATATAGATATATATATATGAGTAGTAGTTTGCTTCTCAACGCGAGTACTTCGCACTTCTTCCCGATGACGACGGATGTCGAAATATCGAAGTGAGTTCTGTAGTGTCTTTCTGTGTTCTTTTCTATGTGTTAAAGTGTGTATATATATATATATATATATATATACACAAAACACTTTTTCTTTTTCTCGGAGTTTGGTCAGGGTAAATATATGGAATCACCTTTTTGCCAACGTTTCGTCTTTATTTCAAGACATCCTCAGGGCTATAAATGAAGGCTTGGTTCTGTTACATTTACAAAACCTATATATATGCTAATATATATATAATATATTTGTTTTTTATTGTGTGTCTATAAATGTATTATTTCTTTGTTCTAGTGATTTGTGCAGATGGTTGCTACTACAAGTTCATGTTTAATGCAAAAGGCTCCTGTTGGCGAGATGTTTCAGCACAGTTCCTCGAATTATCAGACGATGACTCGACAAAATGATTAAACCAAATATCAACTTGGGCTTCCTCAACTTTGTAACCAATTATTTTGTTTTTTTTTTATATGCCTATCTGATAAGTGTATTTATTGTTTTTTTATATATATTCTTGTTATATTTTTGTTTCCTGTGTACCATCTTGTTGTCGTCTTGTTTATATATATATATATATATATATATTATATATATATATATATATATATATATATATATATATATGATCGTGATTACTTCCTTCATCTTCTTCAATCATGATTATAAGAATAGATGTCAATCTTCTGTCAATCATTGAAGTAGTAAATTAGGTAAAAAAAAATCTATTACTTCTCTATGAGCTTCTCGATTTGAGCTTTAAAAAAAAATCATTAAATAAAATACTAAGTCGTCTTTATAATTTAATAACTGGATATTTTTAGTGTTACTGAGCTTATTTAGGCTAAGTTAAATCGTAACTGAGGGTCAATGCGTACTGGATCGTGCCAGAGTTGCCTGTGGGCATTTTCAGAAATTCCCTTCATGAAGTCGTCTTTTACTCAACAATTTGTTGTTTCTTAATCCACTTCAGATATATATATATATATATATTTATTTACTTATTTTCCCCTCGATTGATAAATTCCAGTTATCTTCTTCAGCTGGATCTGTTTTAAATTCATGCTTATTGTTAGTAACACTGAATTTTAGTATGGATTTATATTAGAAATAGAACAAACCATCATACCAAAGTATAATGCTGATGGAGTTGTCCCATTGGTTTCGGGTGTTATGTAACGCATTCATCGATAACAAGATTTCACAATAAACACATAAAATAACAATTTGGGGAAAAAAGACTCAGACGAAGACCGCTTGTTACGGTTGAAAGATCTTAGTCTTTTTTCCTGTTTCATATTGTGGTTTTTGGTCATTGAACGTATCTTCAAATAGAACTGCAATAGTATTAGACGAAGTATGACTTTTTTTTTTCCTAATATCAAAACCTGTCAGAGTTCATGTCCAAAGACAGAGTTCGAAGATCACCCACAAGCCTAATTTGCTTAATTATGACTTCAATTAAAAATCCATCTAGTCTAAATAGCCTATGACTTATTTTAATTAGTTTTTCAAAATGATATTTAATTAGAGTACTTTCTACTAAGTACTTTTTTTTGACATCAGAACAGAGAAATTATCAGTTCTTTGGAATCTTCCCATTTTATGGAATCTAAAATGTATGATTTGCATTTCATGTTTTTTTTCTTAAAAAAAATAAAGCAATTTTTAGATTTCTTATCAAATTTCTTAATAAAATTATAAATTAAATTTTTAATTTTAAGTTTTAGTAAAATTTTAAATTATCGAAATTAATTAAAAAAATTTCAACCAATTGTAACTTTCAAAAAACTATATATATATAAAAACATTAAACGCTGTTACATAATGGCTTTGCTAGTAAAGAAGTGGTGTTAAACGGAAAAGAAACCTTTAATTACCTTCCAAGTTGATGTCGAACCCAGAGATAGATAAGGCTGATAAAGAGGTCTGATGAGGCAGAAGTTATTACTGATAAATATAAACTGGATTTAGAACATTTACAGATGAAGGTTTTTAATTTTCACTAGTATTTTTTTTTATTTTTGAGATTAACGCTTTTTTAAATTCTCTATTCAGTAATATTATTTTTTATAAAAAAAAAACAAAAAACTGCAGAATTCTCGAGAAGCATTAGTGTAGATTTGTGGAAATCAATTGGATGGTTCTGTAGCAATGGCTAAAGGTTTTTCTGTTGTTTGAACATGGCCTATGTAACTTGGAAAGATTCCATTGTAAAAGTGTGTGCGCACGTACGTGTAGAGTGTGCGATGATGAAGGGTTACAGATTTTTTTTTTGTAACAAATGTTTCTGTAAACAATAGTTAATGCAGTCAATGACTGTATGTTATTTACTCAATAATGGTAAAGAAAAACTTTTTTTTTTCAATTTGAAAGGCTTTATTTTAAGATTATTGTCATATTATGAGCTTCCATTGTATTTGTTTCTATTAGATAAGCCAATATCTGAATTTAATTTTGTAATTGCTTTCCTTTCGTTTTATTTCAATGGCTTTGTTTGATGGATTGGTGTTTTCTAATGACTGCAAAAGAGATATTCTTGGTTAGATATCATTCATAAACATTTTAACAAATTATTTTTGTTTCATTATTTCACAATTATTTTTTATATGAATAACAAGTTTTTTTGAGTGCTACTCTGCCTATATACAAGGGAATTATATATATATATATATATACTGTACTGCAACTATAATGTAGTCTTGCTATGCAGAAAGGAAGGAAATATGCACCCTTTATTGAATGTACTTTTTTTGATCTCTGTAATATTTGGTTAACACATAATACATTTTATGTATTCAAAATATCAGTCATAAAGAAACAACGTTTAAACGACAGTAAGAAATTTAGAAAGATTATTTCTTAATTTTGTTACTGTTTTTAGACGCTGAAGGTAGTGAGTATTCAATTTCAAAGATGATTTCTGAAATTTAAATATACCAAAGTAGTACTTTTGTTTCCTCAATTAAATTTAATTAGGCAGAAATGTTAAGTCATTTTAATAATTGTCAATCAGAAATTAGATGAATAAATCATTATTCAGCATTACATTCATTTTTTTTTCTAAATTGAATGGGTTTGTTTCGTCATATTAATTAATACGGATGAATAAGCTTTTTCCATGCTGTTCCAGATTTATTTTATTGTTCATTTCGTCTTATGTTCTGTTTACTTTAGGTCCCTCTAGTAAATACAATTGGTTTGTGATATTACATATTTATTTTTTAGTATTTACTTTCTTATCAATATCAGATTAAACTACGGTCGTATTTCTCTAATAATCGCACCGTCATTACTCTATAATCTATATAAACCTTGTTTTAAAAGTCATTGATGAAGATGCTCTTTAATTTTCTTTCTTTTTTTTTTAAGTTCCTTTTTGCTTAAATCTATATTTTATTGCCGTCTTATATTAAATGATGTATGTAACCATAATGTGCTATTTATATTCTCTTTCAAATCATTAATCTCAATTTCTTTTGTTAATAAACAATAACAAACTATTTGTGATAGTTTATTATAGTATATACTAAACATTATTATAATAGGTAAAGTTCGTTTTGTGAACACTTATTAGCAAACTTTTTCAAAAACTCTCTAATCTTTTATGAACTATGGTCCTTTTTTAATAAGGAAATAGTTTTGTCGTTGGAAACCTGTTCTTTTCTTGTAAATAATATTAATATTTAATATTATTCAAATAATATATTTAATATAATATTGATTTAATTATCATAATACATTTCATTATTTATAATAATAATACAATATTTTTCGTTGTTAAGGTAGAGTCCTGCGGCAAACAACTCTCAAAAAACACCTGTAAGCCAACGTTTCTTCTTCAACATCTTCAGGACTATATTATTCCAAAATTGAGAAGAATAATATTAAAAAATAAGTTAAATTACGTGTAACTTTGAGTTACATTCCATGTAAATTATTTTTTCATGTTTTGTAATTAATTTTGTATTGATATAGGCCTGAAGATGTCTAGAAATATGACAAAACGTTGGCTTAAAGTGTATTTGTAAATTGTTTGACACTGGACAAAACCTCGATAAAGAAAAATAATGTAGAATATGTGGTCGAGATAAAACAAGACTTTGAATAATAATTATATATTTATTACAATAACATGAAACAGTCCGTTAGGACAATTTATGAAACGATTAAAAGAAAAGATTAAAAAGCTGTTTCCATCCGAACAGAACTCTTCTTCTTCTCCTGATGAAGACAGTGTCAAAATATTGAATTGAGTTGTTGTTTTTCATGTTCTTTTCTTTTAATCGTTTGACACTATTTTTCTTTTTTATCGAGGTTTTGTCTAGCTTCAATATACAGCACCTTTAAGTCGACGTTTCGTCTATATTTGTAGACATCTTCAGGGCTACATCAATACAGAATTTAATTGCAATAACAGGAAAATAATTAAATTACATTATTTAATTAATATACATAAATAATGTAATATAATTACTTTTCATGTTATTGTAATTAAATTCTGTATTGATGTAGCCCTGAAGATGTCTACAAATATAGACGAAACGTCGGCTTAAAGGTATTGTATTATTGAAGCAAGACGAAACATCGATAAAAAAGGAAATACATGTGGTCGAGATAAGGAAAACATTTTTATCGTTTATATATATTACTATTATGTACATGTATATATATCAATGATCAAACCACAATAAGAAATGGGAAAACAAGACTAAGATCTTTCAACCGTAACAAGCGGTCTTCGTCAGAGTTGTTCGTAACAAGCGTCAACTGGAGTTGGGTTTTTGACTCTGACGAAGACTGCTTGTTACGGTTGAAAGATCTTAGTCTTGTTTTCCCATTTCTTATTGTGGTTTGATCATTGATTGTTGTTTCACGTGTTTATGTGAAATCTTTTTATGTATATATATAAAATACAAATTGTATTATATATAAACAAAAGAAAATGACCTATTAAATAACTTATAAAATTGAATATACCAAAGATTGAATTAATATTGAATTGAAATATTGAATAAACAACTTACAGAGTTGTTGAATAATTGGTTATATTGTTAAAGAAGCATTGCTAAACAGGAAAGAAACCTTTCTTAACCTTCCTATTTGGTATAAAAGTCATAACTATGATTTGTATATCTATACTGAAATATTTTAGTCACACGATGTACAAAACTGTGCTACTAATTTAATTGGAAATTAAAATTGATTTCGTTGTTGGATATGTTATTTTTATGATAGGTGATTTTTTTTTATTCAATTATTATATATATGTAGATTATTAACAACAGGTTAATAGCTAGAAAACTATCTCCATGTTTCATAAAGTCAACAAACACTAATAACACTGTTAAGTGTTTTTGTGTTGGAGAGGTTAGCTCAGTGGCGACGTGCTCACTCCTGACTGGTAGATCCAGGGTTCGATACCCACTCTGGCTCTCGATTTATATTCACGTGGGAAGTGAATTAATCTGAGCACGACTGTTCTGAGCCTGTTCGATGTCAGTTAGTCGTGAAAGAACCTTACTCGAAATACACTGGAGGTGGGCAAAATTTAGGACCCCAGTGTACAATCAATCTTCATTGTGTGGTATCACAAAGGGCTAAAATGTTGGGCCTGGGTGTGTTCCCTTGTGGGACTGTCACTGCAACCTACTAACCTAAGTGTTCAAAGTATATACTTACACCCAATGTTAAAAAAAAACAAACCTTTACTAAAACTAAATTTGTAAATTTGTAATCGTTATTAATATGAACGATGCTTTTTTTTTATGTATCACTTCTTCTACCTTGTACAATTATAAAACAATTATCCTGCTATCAAAGAATACTGAAACTCATTTCTAGAAACTTTATTTTTATTAAAAAAAAACAAATGTGCCTTAATGTGAACCAAATCGTTTAGTAAGTTTTTTTCTTACATATTGGACTGTTTATAGTGTTCTGAAATTTTGAAAATGTGTTCTGTGATAATGTGTTTCTGAATTAGGGAATAATTATATATATATATATATATATATATATATATAACTAAAGATAATTATAAATTAAAAACAAATTTGTATTTGTAAATACGTTTAAAATGGACTTTTACTTGTTAGCCGTAAGATTTTGAAATATAATTCATTCATGTAAATATTTAAGGTAGTATTTATTTTGTAGATAATTTAAGAGAACTGAAATGTGCTGAGAAATGTTTATTTAAAGCAATTCATTGTTTGTAATTAATAAATAATTAAGTGAAAGCTATTTTGCGTTATGACTTTTGTGAAAATTGTTTTGGATGAAGTAATAGACAAGTGGAATGTTATGGTGTTGGAATGAAAATGACAGATGTGATCTATCCTGGCTGATATAAACTGTAAACTGTTTGTCTCTGCTGGAGTTAGTGGGGCAAAAAAGATTGTAGCTCTGTGGCATTGGTTCAGAAATTAAAAAGAAATGCATTATTACCATATTATACAATATCCTTATGGATATATTGGTAATTTGTACAACACATCATTATTGTTGATCATTACTGATAATTTAAAATGAAAACAAGCTTCTAATGATTGTACATACAGTACAGCATTTATCTATACTATTATATAAAAGAGAATGTCTCCTTTACGATATCTGTCAGTTCGAATCCGTCTTAATTGCTACTTACAAGATGAGCTGA
Source organism: Hermatobates lingyangjiaoensis (assembly GCA_026182355.1). Lineage (NCBI taxonomy): Eukaryota > Metazoa > Arthropoda > Insecta > Hemiptera > Hermatobatidae > Hermatobates > Hermatobates lingyangjiaoensis. The sequence continues at coordinate 47,618 of JAPFBL010000590.1, forward strand.
CTCATAGTGATAATCAGAATATCTAATTGCTGTTATTAAATAGCTGCAAATCAAAGTCATCATAATTAGATAGCATTATAATTCATTCAGAAATGAATGCGTCACTATAATAGACTTATACTCTCAGTAGCATTTAATAGAGCATGACAGGTTATTTCATTTGCGTACCTTTACTTGTTATACCTAAAAATAGCACATTATTTGAGGATAATTCAGTATTTATTTTTTTTAAATAACATTATTTAAGATTGGCGTAATACATATAAAAACGAAAATATCCTTGTAGTCTTGTAGAAGACAGATGAATAGAAACATATGGAGACATCAAAGGAGTATGAGGCAAGAGTAGGGCTGAAAAGAGACAAAGATACTATATACCAATGTTTTTCAACCACTCTGCCGCGAGATACTATCAGGTGTGCCGTGGGAAATTATCTGATTTGTATACTTGTGCAGTCTATAACATTAGGTTGCTAATTGCAGGTGATTAAGACAAGCGAATTAGTGACTGACGTTATCAACAGTGTAAGTGATAGATAAGTTTTTGAAGACGAAAAATTATATTTTCCATCATCTGAATGCACAAAATAAAAACCGGCTTACAAGTGCAGACTCTAGTATGTGGGTTCAAAGGTGCAACTCTGACAGCAGCATATCAAAAGTGGTAATTTTAGATTGTTCTCACTTACCAATAAAAAAAAAGGATTTTAATACTTCTGCAATGCTGAGAGATAATGATGGAACATTTAAAAACTCTTGAGGAGAGGCTATCATTTTCCCTTCAGCCTCCATGGAGTGCCTTGTCTGGGTTAGGCAGTCATTCATCATCTCAGGGTCAGCATGTCAGAAAAACATGGCATTACAGGAGCAGGGTCAACTAACTCTTTTTTTTCAACATTTTTGAACTAAACACTCCTGATCAAGTGATTTAAAAAGAACTAAACTAAATTAAATGTAACTAAACACTTACAAGTTTTAGTAAGTTTCAAAATAAAATACTCTTTGGAATTCTTAAGAATTACTACATAAAGGAACTCTCTTACTTTTATTTATAAATACTTAACAATTGTATGCATTTAGTTAAAATTAAGTGACCATTAGTTGACTTAATCAAGAATGTTCAGTTCAAAAATTTTAAAAAAAAACAGTTTCCTTCTGTAAAGAAAAAAAAAGTGACTTTTATATTGAACTTCACTATAACTAAACATATTTTTAAACTTAATTAACTTACTCATATTAATAATCATTTATTAAACTTGTAATTCTCATTAATACATGAAATTAAAATAAGAATATCTTTTTAATTTAAAAATGTTGACTTAGCCAGAATTATTTCATCAATTTCAACCAATTTAAGATGTAAATCTATTGAATAGCTTGTCTCTTAAAATAATATCTAGAATTGACGATTAGGACAGCCTTTCCTCTTTTTCATTGAAAGAGTTTTACAATTTTTTAAAAATATAAATATTGACTATCGTTCAGGTGAAACTGGTGAGGAAATCTTTTTTACCATACCATTCCCGTTGATTATATTCCTAGAAATCTACATCTGTCCTCTTAGATAAATAAATATAAGCTTATTTGGCTGTAATATTTATTTATTTGAATTCCCTTCGATAAATCCCAATTGTTGGTCATTGAAATCATTAAAATACTCAGTAATAATACTCACAACACTTAATAAAATGTGTATACATTTAAATAAAAACAATTGTATAACTGTTCAATCTTATATTTTCAGACATTAATAAAAATCTGTATTGGCCCGCAACCAAATGATTTTTTATTTTGTTTTAATATGACTCACTATACATACATATTAATCAATTATGTATATTTTGTTTACATGTGGCTATAATTTTTTCATTATGTTTTTAAATTTCCATTTACCTTCAGTCAATTCACTGGTATGATGGATTTGTCCATCGAAGAAGAATGTCCAATGAAGAAGGAGGTCAGGTAAGAGATCCACTGGCTGTTTGAACAAAAGTCAGTTGGAGATTATTTCGTATCACGAAAACTACACTTTCGCTTTTCAAAAATGTGGCTAAAATGTTATTGCTGAGGTAGTTATACTAATGATATAATATGCATCACTGGTGTGTTATACAAAAATAAGCATATATATTGATAACTGCATCAATCACTATCTGTACTAGCTCTAGGAAAGAAAGACTAATAAACATCTCTCGTTTAGACATTTATAGTATACCTAAATCGAACATTACATATTATTTACCCAAGAAGTGTGATATTATGTTTACTTATAGTAAAGTTCAAAGTAGGGCTTGTTACTAATTTAAAAGTAATCAATTAATGAAAGTCCAGATTTTTTTTATTAAATAAAGTACATTAAAACCTATCTACTGGGAAGTTAACTATTAAACATAAAGAGGCTATAAGAACAATGAAAAGAGCTTGGGAAAACAATGACATTGAGATTATGATTGAAAATCAATATTACTCTTAAATTACAATTACAGCAATACTAGAGTCAGTGTATTCAAACTTGGTACTTAACAAGAGAATCCTCATAAGATATAGTTATGGATGTATAGCACTAAATGTATAAAATAAAATCCTATTCCTTGATAAACGCTTCTAGACTGCCTTAAGTTTATAATGTCATGAAAATAGAAATGCCAAGTTTGATTAAATGAAATATTTAATTTGAAAGCATCTAAATTACTTAGTGAAGTACGAGGTGTGTAAATAAAGTAGTGAGGCTTTCGATCTGGCAACGCTGGAGACGCGTGGCCTTGAGTAGCGTCAGGTGCACGTGTGATGCGCCTCCAGTATGAATCTGAACTCGCCACAGTCATTTGTTTGTCCGTAGCGTTGGTTTTCGTGAAATGGTTTTTTCTTGAGCGTTTTAAAAATGAGTGACCTCAAAGTTGAGCAGCGGTGTGCAATCAAATTTTGCTTCAGACTTGGACATAATGCAACCGAAACTTTTGAAAAACTTCAGGAGGCCTATGGAGAACGTGTTTTATCAAGGGCACAGGTTTTTCGGTGGTTTAAGGAATTTTCAGAAGGAAGAGAGTCGATTGAAGATGAACCACGAAGCGGAAGGCCTTCAAGTGCAAACACCGATGAAAATGTCAACAGAGTACGGAACCTTGTGCGTTCAGATCGACGCTTGACAGTCAGAATGATCGGGGAACAGTTGAATTTGAATCACACCTCCGTTCATCACATTTTGACCAATGAATTGGAGATGAGAAAAATTTGTGCGAAAATGGTTCCGAAAAACCTTTCCCAAGACCAAAAAGATCTCAGAAAGGGAAGGAGTCTTGACTTTTTGGGTTCAATTGAAAATGATCCCCGTTTTCTTGAACGTGTCATTACTGGTGACGAGTCATGGGTGTTTGAGTACGACCCAGAAACGAAACGTCAGAGCATGGAGTGGCACACTGCGACTTCTCCAAGGCCCAAGAAAGCACGCATGAGCAAGTCGAAAATCAAATGCATGCTGATTTGTTTTTTTGATAGCCACGGAATCGTCCACAAAGAGTTTGTGCCACAAGGCCAAACGGTTAATCAGCACTTCTACCGTGAGGTCCTTGAAAGACTTCGAAAAAGAGTCCTTCATGTGCGGCCAAACATCAAAGACAAGTGGGTGTTGCATCACGACAACGCGCCCTGTCACACTGCCATCTCAATAAACGAGTTTTTGGCCAGTAAAAACATTCCTGTTGCTCCTCAGCCTCCTTATTCACCAGACTTGAGTCCTTGTGACTTTTTCCTCTTCCCGAGATTGAAAAATCACCTCAAGGGAACTCATTTCGGGACACTACAAAACATACAAACTGCTGTAACCGACCAGCTGAAGGCCATTCCAGAATTCGAGTTCCAGCAATGCTACAATGATTGGAAGGACCGTCTCCAGCGCTGTGTGGCTTCCGAAGGGAACTATTTTGAAGGTGACAATATCACATTGTAATTATATTTGAATAGAAAATTTAAAAAAAAAATCAGTCTCACTACTTTATTTACACACCTCGTATATCAGCGTTAGTTTGAAATTAAATGATATGGTTGGCTCTATAGATTTCAAAGCATATAGATTACAATTAAAAATTGAGTTTGGTTATTTTTGACATTTATAAGAGGGCTTGTTACTAATTTAAAAGTAATCAATTAATTATAAACTTAATTGTGGTTGCTTTAGAAGTAGGTTTATTACTAACTGAAATGTAATTAATTAATTATAAACTTGATTTAGGTTGGTTTTGAAAATTAGGAGGGTTTTTAATTTGAATTTAGTGGGTTATAGTTCTTCTCTAGAGAGATAGAAAATAAGGTATTACGTGAAAGGATAGATATGATAAGCAATGACTTAGGAAACCCTTATAACTTCTGTTTAAAGGTATGTCTCTTTAAACACTGGAGGTCCTAAAGTGATCTCTAGCAGAAAAAGCCGTGTTCAGTACCTAACTTATCAACCGTGTTGTCAACCGAGATAGCCATGTTGAAATCACTGGTCCCCATTAATTAAGGAAATTGGACAAGGCAGTGCTTGGTGAAGACCAAGTGCTGTTGGTGCTCCTGTTATTATGTCGCTTGCTCAGAGTTAATAATGGGTACCAAATCATAAATGAGCCTCACTTTCATCCCTTGAATAGTGAAGAAGAAATAACATCTGTAAGTGTGGAGATTGACAATATGAAAAAGCCTCAGTAAATTTACTTCTTTTCATTATTTTCGATAATGGTTCATTACATATCGTAAACTTTAAGTGTAGAACCCTCCAGATTTTCCTCTCTAATACTCCTAATATTACTTGCAGAATTTAAAATACCTTAAATTTTCAAGTTTAAGGAAAGCATTGTGATTGGGTTGGAAACAGTTCACAGGGTTTTTATTAAAACTCTTTGATTGTGGCTGTGATCGTTATACACATCGTACTATATGTTCAAAAGGTTACATTACTGTTATTGAAAACAGACTAACCTTTAAGTGCTCTGATTAATACTGATGTTAAACAAATCAATAAAATATTGATAACAAATATTAAATTATGGATGATTAATGCAACGTTTATACATTTATTATGATTACTAATTAATAAATACGATTCTTTGTAAATAAATTTCAGTTGTACTTCATGCATTCCTAAAAAGATTTGAATTGAAGTACTTTATTCATAAGCTACAAACAGTTTGAGCTATGGTTTAATTATTGAATAATTTGTTGTACTCAAATACATATTTATGGTGAAATATTGTTTTAACCAATTATTCCTTATCCTATTATTATAAAATGTACGTAAATTGTTATAATAAATGAGTCACGTAGCGCATCATAGCAAATTCTTTCAAGTTTTTGTTAGTATTGTAATATCATTTCTAAAATTTTTTTTCACATTCAGTTTCAATTTATATCAAAAACCAATATGGCTGTGACTGTATATTAAATTAACTTGAAAAATGCCGTTTCATCTTTATTAATAGATCAACAGCTGTTAGTGGATCGATAAGGAACTCAACAATTGACCGCCATTCAAATAGATAGTAAATCTAAAATATCTAATCTTGAAATTTACCTAAAATTCGACTTTATCTTTGTTATCTAAAACTGTGTTGTATGATAACCGATGAGTAATCAGGCGAGAAGAACAACTGAATTTCAAAATAGAAAAAACATCAAAGTGTAAGATTTAGTCAAGTTAGTTTTCATCCATCATATACTATAACCTCAAACTACAGATGCCTTTTCTATAATACTCCACAAAGATGACTGAAGGCCTACGAAACTGTCAATTTATTACTCAGCTATTCGTTAAAATGTATGGATACTAGGATAACCTTCATTAACAGAAATTTATATTTTTTGTAAATAGAATTATAACAGAGACCACCACCCATTTAAGGATGCTGATCAAAATTCATACGCTAAGTATAGTGCTAGGAAAATTCGATCCCAGAAAATTTGTTCCCGAAAATTCGGTTTCAGGAAATTTGGTGCCAGGTAATTTTTTAAATCAGCAGTAATTTAATGAAGCGATTATCAATTAAATTATAGTTATCATTATCAAACAAAATGGATAACTGTTACAGTTAGTAATTAAATTATCAATTAAAGATATGCCCAATTATCACTATTATGACAAAGTGTGACACACGTAGTTACTAGAGTATTAATATATGGGATGTTGTTGAAGAAATCTAAAGCATTTTAAGAAATGAGGAAATTACTTTAATTGAATGACACTTTAATGGATGACTAATTGGTAATTACTAATTATCTGTAACGACCAATGCATAGGTTACAAAATATTATTTTTGCCCTCTCAGATAAAATTTTGGCATACGTAGGTACAAGTATATTAATATATATATTCAACTGAATATATAGGTGAGGTTCTTTGGAGGTGAGGCACTGCTTCATCACAGCCAGATTTACTAACATATCAACCCTACAGAGTACCTTACTCACTGTTATATTGACAGCAGTTAACAGATTGTGTTTCAAATCTCTTATCAACTTCTTTTTAAAACAAATTATTGTTTTAAGTATGGATGTGTAACCTTCCATTTCGAAAGTGAGGAGAGAAAAATATGGATGGCTGCTAGAAAAAAGAAAAATACTAGAGTCTAGTTTAAAATGAAACTAGACCACAATTTTAAGAACTGTGTGGTTCATTGTGAATTACAGGGTGCCCCACAAAAAACCCCTAAATTTGAAACTTTAAACGGTATTATTTATATTTAAAACATGTTATTTTTTAATGGTATTTAAAAACGAATCAAACTAACAACTTTATTATGCAAATTAACAAACTGTTAGCTAATAACGAGTTACAGATACTGCTGGAGTTTGATGAAATCTGGAGTATCATCACACCCCAGCAGTGGCCATCCAGGAGCCTTGGACTTCAATATAATGAACTTTTGCAATTGGAGTGTACTCTTACAGGAGGTTCAGAGACAAAGAAGAGGAATCACTGATATTGAGTCATTAAAACATGTGTTGATAGACGCACGGAACAACATATCTCTTGATGTCATTTGTCGAGCAACTCAGAACTGGATGGATCGCTTACGTCGCTGTTCTGCAGTTAATGGACAACATTTTGAGCGGTTTCAGTAACTTGTTATTAGCTAACAATTTGTTAATTACACAATAAAGTTGTTAGTTTGATTCGTTTTTAAATACCATTAAAAAATAACATTGTTTAAATAATACAGCTTTAAGTTTCGAATTTAGGGGTTTTTTGTGGGACATCCTGTAGAATATATTCTTATGTTAAATGAAATTTATGGCTAAAACGAAAAAAAACAGAAACTAAATCACTGGTGTTTGAAAAGTGATTCTGATTTTACTTTTTGGTCGCTTATAAGCGGGAAACATTTCAAAGTTATGATTACAACAACAAGTTAAGGTAGTTCTATAGTTATTTATAGCAGTTGCTGCCTTATATTGCTTTAAGTATTGTTTATATTGATGTGCGTAGAAATAAATGCTTAAAATGGAATAATCGTAATTGTCTCACATAGTGACCTAAATGAAATGAATAGCTCTACTGAGAGATACAAAAATGGATGTTTTATTATAAGTAGAGGATTTGTTAATTTGAATTGTTCAGAATCAAGCATGTATACAAGCCGCCATCTTTCCCTCAGCATAGAATCCAAACCGGCAATAAATGAAGCTTGACCTTGCATGCGTCCCTTTTCCCGCCATTCCTTTGTTAAGCCATCCATCCCATCCCTCCAACAAAGGTCCCTCTATACCTGGACCCAGCTGTCCTTTCCTAACGGTATTTTACTCTACTACACAGTTAAAGATTTATTTATTTTTATTAAACTAATATTCACTTGAGAACCGATTTTAAACGAATCCTCCCCGTTTAAACGAAATTTTTTGTAAAAATGTTTATAATACGTTCACCACCTATTATGGACCTGTAAAAGTTTAATACTATACACAACTAATGTTACTGGACTCTGAGTATTATCTAAGGTAGACAGAGTTGAGTTTTTTTTTTACCAAATAACCCTCAAAGAGTCCAGTAACATTATTTGTGTATAGTTAAAAAGATTTCACATAAACACGTGAAATAAAAATCAATGATCAAACCACAATATGAAATGGGAAAACAAGACTAAGATCTTTCTTAAAACCCAGTAGGGTTTTTGACTCTAACGAAGACCGCTTGTTACGGTTGAAAGATCTTAGTCTTGTTTTTCCATTTTCATATTGTGGTTTCATCATTAGTTGTATAGTTTATTAAAATGTCCTTTTATTCTGTACTCCTACGTTTTATATTTATATTTTTTTCATTTACCGTCTATATAAAATAGTACTGTAAATTAGTACTGAAAGTATTTCATTTTTATTCAAAATTTTGATTTCAAGTTTTTAACGGAAATAAACGTTTTTAGGCTCCCCTGAGTTCAATAAAACAGATTTCGCAACTTGTTATGTATGTTTGTACAAGATATTTCAAAAGATAAAAGGCATAATATAGTTGCATATTACATATACAGCCAAGGTTAGAATGCCGTGATAGAGTTATATATTTCAGAGAGTAGATCTTTTCAAGTCAATTATTAATTATTAATTATTATTATTATTAATACTTTCATGTATGTTTCTTGATTTTTAGTCTATATTTGCATAAGCCTGTTGGTCACTGGTCAAAGGTTCACACTAGCCAAGGAAATTCTACTTTTTAATACAAGGGACAAGTAAAAGCGCCAGTTTAGCTTGTATCCCGCCAAGTTAACTAATTTAGAGAATGAAGTGGTAAAAGGCCTAGATGCCTGTCCACTAATTTGGCATGCACCTTGCTGTGCATGGCTAGCTGACCCTTGACCCTTTTTCAAGTCAAGACCCTTCAGTTATAAAAAAACTTGCAGGCGTTCCTACCGTTTTTTCCGAAAATAAGTCCTAGCGTGATTTTCGGGACGTTTTGAAGCCCTCCCCTGAAAGTAGGTCCTAGTTAAAATAATATGAAAAATATAATTCGTTAAAAAATTCCTGTTGAATGTAGTAGGTATTCCTAGCTGTCGTAATATTTCAGAGAATTGTTTGGAAAAAAATATCCCAAGAAATTACTTGTTTACTTCTAACGTTCGTTTCAAGGAGGCTACCTAGGCAAAAAGCATTAATTTAACCACAGCTATATTGCAAGACATGAGAGATTCAGACCAATGATTCTACAGGAAATAGATTTGGAGGAAAATCAGAATGAAATTCAAAATTTTGATAATTTATGACGATGTTACAGAAGATGACATGACTGTAATCGAATAAATTTAAATTTCTGTATAAAAATAAATATTAAACAAAAATATGTAAATCTATTTAATGTAGTTGAAGCCTTCTCCCGAGAATAAGCCCAGGCACGGATTTTGACCTAAAAATAAAGTTAGAAAGTGTCTTATTTTCGGGAAAAGACGGTAGGAATGCTCCTATTCCCACTACACTTAAACTTGTCCAGTCATCAGAAACAATTCAGCTTTTCAAGAACGCTTGATTTATGGAAAACTTCCATCAGTTCTTTGGAAATCTCCTGTTTCGGAGAATAGAGAAAGCTTATTCTGGAAAATTCCCCACCACTATTAGCGTAGGTGGGTAGTGGAAGTATGTTAAATACTTCACTGGTATATACCCTTGTACTAGTCACCTGTCAAAGGTTAAAACTAGCCAAGGAAATTGTTGTTATTTTTCAATACAAGGGGCAACTAAAAGCGCCAGTTTAGCTTGAATCCTATCATGTAAAGTAAATTAACGAATGAAGTGGTAAAAGGCCTAGATGCCTGTCCACTAATTTGGCATGCAGCTTGCTGTGCATGGCTTAGCTGACCCTTGACCATTTTGTACCCTTAAGGTCGTTGGCACAAAAGTCGCTACCTGATCCCTCACCTTGAGCCGACCATCGCCTTGATGTTAAATAACCGACTCCACATTGTCCAGAACTAGTGTGCTCGCCTTATATCCAATGATCCTTTTCATGCGAGAAATATCGATATCCAGCGTGATCTAAGGATGGAACCAATACAAGATTACATTAGGCGTCTGACTATCAATGAAGACAGAAAACTTCCCGTACACTCTAACCTGCTAGTATGAGTACTTTTACCTTAAATTCCCTGAAACCAATCCTCCTCCGACTAATCAGATCACCAAATTCACGATAACTGACGACTTTAGACTCAAAGACCATACGACCACGAAACATACTCACCATAGACAGGACAGAAACTAACATGCCGACTTACCTGACAGGCCTGAACAATTAAATCAGTACAAACAGACAAGCAGGTGAAAGCCTCTGGAATGAAACTGCCTGACTCCGACGTGCATCAATGCATTGAAAATCTCATTGGACGTTGGTCGTTGGTTTATGTTAACTTAGTCTTAGATTAGACGTATACTGGTTCTGGTGACCCTTGTATTTATTTTGATGTACAATAAAACTATTTTTCTTTCCTAGAAAAGTTTAATTTATATGAATATTTCTTACTGTAACACCACAAGAGGGCACACATAGACCGAACATTGGTCCTTTGTGACATGAAACAATTAACATTCTAAATAGGGCAGCCCTACATTTTGCCTAACTCAAGTGTATTTATTATTAAGGGACACTAACGAGTGCCTGACATTGTACATGCTCGGGGCCAACTGCGAGTTTCTCAGATTTATTCACCTTCCATATGAATAGGAGGATGAGAGTGCATATTAAACCCCACATCTACAACTCCAAAGGCCATTACATTGCCACTGTGCTAATCTGACCCCTAGGTCAGTCTGAAGTACAGACCTAGAATTCAAGCTCCAGGTTTTATGAAAACATTAAACATTAATTCAGACAACATTAAGAACATTTCTATCTATAAGAAATCAATCAGATTTATGTTTTCCTTAGCTGGGTATTAAAACATAATTTTTAAATAGTTTGTTTGATGATAACATTTATTTTCGCTTTCCTAAAACATTAATTGGGATCGAATAATGTATTGAAACTAAAAAAGGCGATGCATAGTTTAAGATTTGTCTGAGAATGCTAAAACGCTAAAATTAGCAATATTCTTCTTGAGATTTATTTCATTTCTTCATATTGTGACTATTGTATGTATTATTTAAATCGAAAATTGTAATATGTTAAAAATCCCAATTGATCCCAAAATTTAAATTATGTATGTGTAAATACAAACGTACATATATTCATTCTGGAGGATTATGTAAATATTAGTCGCGAAGAAAAAACACATTTACATTTTAAATCAACTCTAATGAGTTCATTATCGAAGTTTCATCGATATTTATTGACATTTTCAAGGCTATAATACATAAAAAATAAATTTCAATATAATACGGAATATACTTAAACAGAATATTATTTTGACATTTATTATTCATGTATTGTAGTCTTGAAAATATCAATAAATATTGATGAAACATCTGTGAGGAAATGATTAGTGTTTTCGTGACCTACTTCCCCCTAATCATCTAGAATTATTACCAAATTACGAAGTCGACAATATGTAAAACTTTTGCTTGTTCAAAATACGAAATGAACGTGTTAATTTATGGAATTATAAGATGACAAGTAATATGACTTGTAATATGACAGTGACAAGTTAACGTCAAGCTGAGGAGCATCCAATTATCTGACTCCAGTTTTGCGTTTTTTAAAATTTACCAAAGATGTTTTTTGACTTGCGAAAGGTGTGTAAAAATAGGAGTTTGCTTTGTTTTGCTGATGATGCTTGCTATGTAGATTACCACTGATCGTAAATCAGCATCAGGTTGTTCGTGTAAAGATTTTATAGTATTATAAACTATACTCGGTTGCTTGCTCAACTCGTAAATAATCAACGGTGTTATTATCTACTGTAGAACGTATCGATCTCAATTCGGAAGCTGTAATGCTACATAGGTCAGGTTACAGTGGGTAGTCCCAGAAGAAAACACACAGGCTGAATACTAGTCCTTTGTGATAACACACAATTCTATATTGGGAGTTCTAAATTTTGCCTGAAGCAAGTGTATTTAGAGTAGGGATCTTTAACGTACAGGCTCAGGACAGATGTACTTTTTTTTTCAATCGATGACCAGATTGGGTATTGAACCCCAGTTGAAAGGCGAGCATATAAACTCCTGAGCTTCCATGATCCGTGTTATGCCATGCAGCTAAAACAATCATTACTAAATGATTCAACAGAACTTTTAAAATTTCTTCAGAATATCATGAGAGTATTTCTGTTGCACAGAACACTGAAAACGTTCTTTAAGACCAAAGAATATTGATATTAAATTGTATTTTGCTATCAAAAATTATACACAACGATTAGTAATTTTAAAGCCCTTCTGCTCTAAAGAACAATTAACTGACTGACTTATTAACTGGCTGACATATTAACGAAAGGTCTACTATTTCCAATGTTGTTCTATGTTAAATTCAAAACTGGGCTTTTGGAGAGGAAGCGTAGTATAACATAACTTACTTTTATTATTATCTCGGTATTAATAAATGTTGTCTTTTCAATCTCCCAATTTAATTATTTTTTACTGGAATGATAGAATGTTGTATTCCAGAATGCTTAACAAGGCAAGGACAGCTGTACGTTGAAGGGAAGAAATAAAAATAAATTCCTGCCAACCAATAATTTAAGCAAGAAATTTCCCTTTGATTTTTTTTAAATATAATACTATATTTCGGATTAATTTAGTCTTTCTATTAGTGTTCACAGGTAGAATTTTCGAATTTTTCCTCTTATTTAGTAAGTTTATTTGTATTCGATTCGTTCACTTAATAAGTTTTCTAAATTTTTTGATATCCAATAGTGGTACAAATTTGAACTTACATTCCATTTAAAGAAAATGGAATTCAGTATAATTTTATTAAATGATGGTTTTTATCAATTAAAACAGTTATTTATTTAGAAGAAAATATGATAGAATGAAGAAATTTTAATGATATTTTTGCTTAATGTTGTAAATTCATTAGAGTGACTGTAAAAAATTACACATATATATGTATTAAAAAAAATTAAAGACATACAACCAAAAGTTAGAAATGTTTAAAAAAGATTAGCTTCTTTTTAGCAGATAAGAGGCAAAATTTATGTACATGAGAAACAAACGTTTGGGGATATTTAGGTTGCTATTTATATGGTTGGTAATACCAACTTGGGATGCATCTGAATGTTGGAGGGAAGAAAATTAGATGGTGGCCGACTGAGTTCGGCTCTGGTTCTTCGTTAGTCTTGTTTCGGCATCTATAAATGCTTGAGCTACTTAGTAATTCATCTAAAGGTGGATTAAATCAGTAAAGTATCAGCCATTTTTTTTCTTATGTTTTCTACATTGAAAAAACTGCCTACAATCGGTAGGTTATAATTATAATGGAATAAGTGATCCATCGAAGCAACGTTACTCTCTCACTGGAATTGGTAATTTATTTACATTCTTTAACTTTGGTTATGAAAACACAATTAGTGGGAGTATGTATTTATATTTTCTATATTACAGATAAAGTTCAACACATGGCATCACAAAACCTAGCTTCGCTTTCATTTAAAGGTTAGTATAGTATGTTGTACATTTACATTAAAAGTATAGCATTATCTATTAATTATAGTTTCCTTACTCAAGGCAAATATGTATATTTTGGAATTTTACTTTTTAAAACATTACTTAAAAAGAGTAAATAGCAGAAAAATGTGCCGAACACGTGGTTAGCTTGATGGAGATTAATATACTGAGTTGATCTTCAGTCAGTATTAATTTAATTTCTTCTTTCTGATAAATTTGTTTTGATATGACCGCTCTTGTTACTTTGACCTGTATTATATAAGTGTTTGTTTCAACCTTTGACTTAAACGCGTCTATTCAGTATTCGTGCTGAGTGGATTTTGTTTACTTTTGAATAATTCTAGTAAACTTTTACTTTTTTCATTCCAAACTTTTCAATATGTTTTTACCTAAAAACGTAGAATAGCCTAACATAATTTCTTTCTTTTTTTTTTTATAGTCTAAAAGTCTTTAGAACAAGTTATAAAATTGTATTATTAGAATATATTTAATAACATGGGTACTAACAATATTGAAATGTTGCTAAGACTATTTTCTGATTTAGATTTTGAATGTCGTTTTGATAATCTATTTGTAGAGATTATTATAATTATACACATGTTAATTTACAATTTTCCCTGCGTTAATACTTTTAATTTGATAACTATTTAAACAATGTACCTTGAATTTTTTTAAAAGTTTTATTGTAGTTTTTGAAATAAAGCAGAAGGCATTACCATATTAAACTAATTTTATCATTACTGAGTCATTTATATTTTGAAAACTATATATTTTAAACAAAAGTTTTTAACCAAGCGTTCATAAATCATCAGAGGTTTATTACAGTAGTAGTTAGGAAAGGAAACAAACAATTACATTGACTGTCATTAGATCTTGAGTTTTTTTTTTCTTTGTACAGCTTTAGATAGTGAGCTTATATTTGATGTTATTCTAGGCGTACTTCTTATGTAGTACACTTTTTTAAAGCGAACAAATTATAAACGCAAAGGAAATTAAAATCAAGTAGCAAAACCTACTTGCTACAGTATCAGGTACCTAAAAATATGTACAGATATGTACATGCTTTGTCTGTACATTGCTTAGAACTGACTCATTTCATTACCTTTATGTTTTATACGTTAGAGAAACCCAATCCATATTTAGAAAAATTTGTCTTTTGGTATTTTTATTTCAGAAATATACAAGTATTTTTAGGTGTTTGATACTGTAGCAAGTAGGTATTGTTATTGTTAAACAACTTGTCGAAGTGACGTTTGTCCGAAAAGACTTTGTCAAACGACTTTTCCGTTTATACCAAACTTTGTCCTAGGCTAGTGGTCGGACTGAAAAGCGTTTGCTCTCTAAACAAGCGTTTGTTTAGGTATTGTTAGTTGATATATGTGTGCAGCTAGTCAAACACAGCTTAATAACTTAGCTCATACGTTGAATTTCCAGTCCATTCAAATCTTTGCTTTTTAGTTAGACGTACACAAATCTACTATCAACGTTTCAGCTCTCTATGACTTACAGTGGAGTTTGCTTGTTACTAACATTTTTTCACAAATAAACGGACAGACATTTTTCTAAGAGTGGATTCGGTTTCTCTAATGCATAAAACGTAAAGGTAACTTAAAATGAGTCATTTGTAAGCAATGTAGGCAAAACCTTTTTTGTATTTATATAGATTTCCATATACATTATTGTAATATTGCCTAGTAATAACAAATTCAAAGTTGAGAAAAAAAAGAGAACTCATACATTTCCTCGCATCTCTCTTTGTACAGCATCATATATGTATAACCACAGCATAATATTAAATATGGTGTGTGTATGGTGGTATGTACATAGGTATCCAGGGTCAATTTCTTTTTCCCTTTGTAAATTTGACCGTAAACCAGATGTGTCAGAGAGGCACAACACTTCAGATACATGCCTATGTTTCTTTTTATATATATAAGGGAATTTACCGATTCTGACTTGCCTAGTCCATAAATTAGACAGGCTCTTTGATTCTTTAGAGCCATATTCTCAATTTTTCATCCTGTATTCCACTTAAGGTAATTACACTAAGAATAGTATATTCTACGTTGTTATAGCTGAAGACTAGAGTTCTAGACGTTGTGTTCGGAAACTAATTATTCAAAGAGTGTATTGTTAGTGACTGTAGGAATAGAAGTTGTAATCGTAGACAGGAGTCTAGGAGTCGGTATTGTGTAAATAATTGGCAGTAGGAAACTGGTAGATCTAGGAGTTGTAATCCTAATCCAGTTGGTTGTCGAGGGTTAGAGGCGGACACCAGTGGCTGTGAGAGGCGCAGCTTATATCTTCTGAATGGACGTACATGTTTTAACATTTTTTGAGCATATTTCAAACGTAAGTTAATCTCGGGACAATCAATTGTCATTTCTATAGGCTGGTCTAAGGTCAAGGGGTCAAGGGCTACTGTTGACAACAGTAAAACATACATTTGAATTCTGTCTGTAGAATTGTTACATTCTGTTGTTTAGCTATGTTGTATTAAAGTAACAAACAAAAGACGTTTTTTTTTAATTTAAACTTCTTTTGTGTTGAGACTTATATTATCAATTCATCCGGTGTGAGGAAATACCACACAATTACGGATTGCGCAACTAAACGAATGTCTTAATATGGTTTTATTGTAATCAATTTCTTAACTTTTTGGTTACCGAACGGTATTAGCTCTAAAAAAGACAACTCACATGTTCCACTTGTAGTCAGTTACTCGTCAGATTTGTTTCCCGCGATTTATTAATATTTATATAAGGTAGAATGAAAGCAATACTAAAAGTAACTTTCTTTCAATTGTAGGGTAAAAAGCTAATGAAATAGTCTCCACTTATATAAATTTAATAGTATAAAAACGCGTTTTTTTCATAGTGTTCTTCTTCAGGCATTAACTAATAACTAAGGATGAGTGTCTGTGGTACAACTTTTGTATATCACATAATAACTGATTGCACTACCTTAAAATTTGTTTCAATTATTAGGGTTTATAATTAATAGTCATTAAAAGTATTTCAATTTAAGCACAATAAAGTATGAAAAGTTATGTATCCATTCAAGCGCCTGATTGGTACCCAACGTATCAGATTTCTCAGTTATGCCTTTTAATAACTTGATTAACAATATATTTCAGATCACATACGCAATTCAGTATTGATGATCATACTTTAATACTTTAATTTTAATACCTTAATATGTTGTTTATCTGTTTTAAATAAATGATGTGAATTTTTTTCAGATGTATTAGAAATGTTGAATTACGTCATGTGACCTGAAATCACGATGCAGAAGGAGATGAAGGTGATCCATCACTGTGCATGCTTTACTGTCACCTCTAGACTACGTAAGGAGCTCTGGCGGTCATCGCAAGCGACAACATGAAGATGGAGGGCGCAGTCACGTCATGTGGTCTGAAATCACGATGCAGAAGGAGATGAAGGTCATTCATCTCTGTCCGTGTTATACCATCACCTCTAGACTGCGTAAGGAGCTCTGGCTGTCATCGAAGACGACAACATGAAGATGGAGGGCGCAGTCACGTCATGTGGTCTGAAATCACGATACAGAAGCACATGAAGATGATCATCACTGTGCGTGCTATACTGTCACCTCTAGACTACGTAAGGAGGGTTGACAGTCATCGCAAGCCATGACGTGAAGATGGAAGAAGAAAGTGGTTTTGCTTCAGAGATAAAGAAAACATGGTACCAAAGCGAGAGTTATTTCAGTGTGTCACTTGTTGAGGAGGAAGCCTTGTATATGGTACAGATATTATTTCATCAGGAGTTCAATAATAATTATTTTACGAGTATTTCTTTCGCGGCCCATGTCTCGTGGGCTAATTTAGATATTGAAGTAAACTGTTTTAAAAGTGGATGCTTATCAAAAGTAGGTTTTGTTTAGCGAGATCTCAAGACTGGCTACACTTAAAAGCCTAGTCTGGTGGGAATGGTAACAGTTGCGCGAGCACGTAGACCGCCGCTTGCGATGGCGGCGCAACCACGCAGTCCTCGAGTCACCAGTTGGACACTGATAACAGGCGTGCTCGCCGTGTGCGGCGTCAGTAGTGCTTCGGCTATGCTCGGTCAACACCATTCGTCTCCTTAGCAACGCAAGCATTAGAAGCGCGAATCCTTCCATTTCTCTCTTTGGTCGCCATGTAGTCGCAGTCACTACAGCCAAGTCCCCGTGGACTTGGTCATCAACAGATGTCACGTCCTTCCTCAAATAACCCAAGCACCGCGGTCAGCTTATTTCGACAAAAGCCACACTGTAGTCGACGCTGTCTGTGTTTCCATTCACAGCTCCCACTCATCTATATTCTCAATCAATTAACATAACTGCATCTTTTACATTTCCAAATTATTTACTTATTTCGTCCAATCTTTTGCCCAATATCGCCAAAGGTTATTTTTTGCTTGATGACAAAACAGCCCAAGTAGTTGTAATATTCCCTCATATGGAGCTGCCAGTCATTCTCGTCAGTGAACTCCTGATGACAGCAGTAACACTTGTACACACCCTCACTTGCATCGTCTTTCCTCATGTAAGTAAATGACTTGCTTTCTTCAATAACTCTCCTAGGTATCACATCGTGCTTCTTCATTAGTCTCAGACTCCTCGCTCTTCATTAGTGCTCACTTCTGAATTCTCACTCTGACTATCATGTTTTCAACTATCTCAATCCTTCGTTACATGGGGGCATCCTTCTTCAGAATAAATCCATAAAGGTGATTATATTATGTTCACTTTTATTTTTCTAAATATTATGTTTATTTCCAATGTTAATGTTACCAAACAATCAGTTAATGCATGCAATAACAAGGGTTGATTCAACTCTAACCAAGTGCTTTGCGAAGTGGGCCCGGACAAGGTTCCGATCTACTGCCACTGCGCCACAAAAAAGGTATACATGTGATCATGAGGAATTCAAAATGTCACCTGATGGTACTTGAAAATCTTTTACGTGATGCTTTTATACAATGAGATTGAAAGTTGTGGACTATGGACTATCACTGTGATATCCTGTCCGGGATGTTACTAGAAGTGCTGGCGGTTAAGGTCACGGACACTATGTTTTTGAAGCACATTGTTGGTTATTACCTTATTTAAATAATAATAAATGAGGCGCCGCTCTACTTTTCTGCGGAACTCTTCGCCTCCTGGTGACGACGACGGTCGAAATATATAAGTGAGTTATTCCTGTGTTTATCAGTGTGCTATCTTTTTTGTAATTGGATTTTACTTATTTATTTAATTTATTATTACTTTAATTATATCTTATCATGAGATGTCTTAAGTTACTATAATGTATTCCCCTTAAAGAGTAATCACCTGGAAAAGGTGTTTAGATTATTCATTATCTTAAAGAACTTAAACTACTTCCATATAATCATTGTTCATGTGCCGTGCCGCATGGAGCCACAGGATGCAGCTGTTCTCGGTGACCTCAGTTGTGTTGAATCCAGGGTTGACAAATGCATTTTTGAATGCAGTTTTGCAATTCCAAACTCTGCATCCAGACTGAGTGTTTATCGATGAATGGCTTGGGGATGGGCTCCATGTGATGGTTTCTCCTTTAGGTGTTACATGTATATTGATTCTGAAGATTCTCACTGGCATAAACCCTGTTTTAGATCACTGATCAAAGGTTAAAACTAGCCCAGAAAATTTTATTTTTCAATACAAGGGGCAAGTAAAAGCGCCAGTTTAGCTTGAATCCCCCGACATGTAAAGTAAATTAGCGAATGAAGTGGTAAAAGGCCTAGATGCTTGTCCACTAATTTGGCATGCACCTTGCTGTTCTTGGTTAACTGACCCTTGAAATTTTTATTGTATTGAGATGTATCCATAGTGAATAGAGTTTCAATTAGTGACTCATAAGCGAGGTGCTAGCCTCTACCAGCAGAAACAGTGTGTAGAATAGCAGCGAAGTGCCATCCCGCCCAGACACAGAGAAGACAGTAACCTGCCGAACTCCACTGATGGTAAATTGCTATCGATCAATAGATGGATGGATAGATTGTGTGTGGGTTTCACGTGATGGTTCTCTCTGTAAATGTTTCAATTGTCTCTGCGTACTAATATGTGTTTAACATTATAACTGATCAAGAGCTGTCTCTAGTTATTATCATGTATTCACCCGTAAGTGGGTCATCACCTCGAAGGGGTTATTAGGATTAATATTATTGGATTCTTAAGTACTTATAACTAGTTGTATTTGCTATTGTTCCATTGGAGCCAGAGGATGCGACTTGTTCTTGTCCTTTGATGCTGCAGTCATGGGTGCGGGGTTACAAATGCATTTTTGAATGCAGTTTGCAATTCTCAACTCTGCTTCCGGACTGCGTGCTATTATTGGATTCTTATGAACTTATAACTAGTTGTATTTGATATTGTTCCATTGGAGCCAGAGGATGTGGCTTGTTTTTTAGTGCTGCAGTCATGGGTGCGGGGTTACAAATGCATTTTTGAATGCAGTTTGCAATTCTCAACTCTGCTTCCGACTGCGTGCTATTTTTTGAATGAAGTTTGCAATTCTCAACTCTGCTTCCGGACTCCGTGCTATTATTCGATTCTTAAGAACTTATAACTAGTTGCATTTGATATTGTTCCATTGGAGCCAGAGGATGTTGCTTGTTTTTTAGTGCTGCAGTCATGGGTGCAGGGTTACAAATGCATTTTTGAATGCAGTTTGCAATTCTCAACTCTGCTTCCGGACTGCGTGCTGTTATTGGATTCGTAAGAACTTATAACTAGTTGTAATTGATATTGTTCCATTGGAGCCAGAGGATGCGACTTGTTCTTGTCCTTTGATGCTGCAGTCATGGGTGCGGGGTTACAAATGCATTTTTGAATGCAGTTTGCAATTCTCAACTCTGCTTCCGGACTGCGTGCTATTATTGGATTCTTAAGAACTTATAACTAGTTGTATTTGATATTGTTCCATTGGAGCAAGAGGAGCGGCTTGTTCTTTAGTGCTGCAGTCATGGGTGCGGGGTTACAAATGCATTTTTGAATGCAGTTTGCAATTCTCAACTCTGCTTCCGGACTCCGTGCTATTATTGGATTCTTAAGAACTTATAACTAGTTGTAATTGATATTGTTCCATTGGAGCCAGAGGATGCGACTTGTTCTTGTCCTTTTAGATGCTGCAGTCATGGGTGCGGGGTTACAAATGCATTTTTGAATGCAGTTTGCAATTCTCAACTCTGCTTCCGACTGCGTGCTATTTGGATTCTTAGACTTATAATAGTTGTAATTGATTGTCATTGGCAGATTGTTTTTAGTGCTGCAGTCATGTGCGGTTACAAAGCATTTGCAGTTTGCAATTCTCAACTCTGCTTCGGACTCCGTGCTATTATTCGATTCTTAAGAACTTATAACTAGTTGCATTTGATATTGTTCCATTGGAGCCAGAGGATGTTGCTTGTTTTTTAGTGCTGCAGTCATGGGTGCAGGGTTACAAATGCATTTTTGAATGCAGTTTGCAATTCTCAACTCTGCTTCCGGACTGCGTGCTATTATTGGATTCGTAAGAACTTATAACTAGTTGTAATTGATATTGTTCCATTGGAGCCAGAGGATGCGACTTGTTCTTGTCCTTTGATGCTGCAGTCATGGGTGCGGGGTTACAAATGCATTTTTGAATGCAGTTTGCAATTCTCAACTCTGCTTCCGGACTGCGTGCTATTATTGGATTCTTAAGAACTTATAACTAGTTGTATTTGATATTGTTCCATTGGAGCAAGAGGAGCGGCTTGTTCTTTAGTGCTGCAGTCATGGGTGCGGGGATACAAATGCATTTTTGAATGCAGTTTGCAATTCTCAACTCTGCTTCCGGACTGCGTGCTATTATTGGATTCTTAAGAACTTATAACTAGTTGTAATTGATATTGTTCCATTGGAGCCAGAGGATGCGACTTGTTCTTGTCCTTTGATGCTGCAGTCATGGGTGCGGGGTTACAAATGCATTTTTGAATGCAGTTTGCAATTCTCAACTCTGCTTCCGGACTGCGTGCTATTATTGGATTCTTAAGAACTTATAACTAGTTGTATTTGATATTGTTCCATTGGAGCAAGAGGAGCGGCTTGTTCTTTAGTGCTGCAGTCATGGGTGCGGGGTTACAAATGCATTTTTGAATGCAGTTTGCAATTCTCAACTCTGCTTCCGACTGCGTGCTATTTTTTGAATGAAGTTTGCAATTCTCAACTCTGCTTCCGGACTCCGTGCTATTATTCGATTCTTAAGAACTTATAACTAGTTGCATTTGATATTGTTCCATTGGAGCCAGAGGATGTTGCTTGTTTTTTAGTGCTGCAGTCATGGGTGCAGGGTTACAAATGCATTTTTGAATGCAGTTTGCAATTCTCAACTCTGCTTCCGGACTGCGTGCTATTATTGGATTCGTAAGAACTTATAACTAGTTGTAATTGATATTGTTCCATTGGAGCCAGAGGATGCGACTTGTTCTTGTCCTTTGATGCTGCAGTCATGGGTGCGGGGTTACAAATGCATTTTTGAATGCAGTTTGCAATTCTCAACTCTGCTTCCGGACTGCGTGCTATTATTGGATTCTTAAGAACTTATAACTAGTTGTATTTGATATTGTTCCATTGGAGCAAGAGGAGCGGCTTGTTCTTTAGTGCTGCAGTCATGGGTGCGGGGATACAAATGCATTTTTGAATGCAGTTTGCAATTCTCAACTCTGCTTCCGGACTGCGTGCTATTATTGGATTCTTAAGAACTTATAACTAGTTGTAATTGATATTGTTCCATTGGAGCCAGAGGATGCGACTTGTTCTTGTCCTTTGATGCTGCAGTCATGGGTGCGGGGTTACAAATGCATTTTTGAATGCAGTTTGCAATTCTCAACTCTGCTTCCGGACTGCGTGCTATTATTGGATTCTTAAGAACTTATAACTAGTTGTAATTGATATTGTTCCATTGGAGCCAGAGGATGCGGCTTGTTCATTGGGTGCGGGGTTACAAATGCATTTTTGTATGCAGTTTGCAATTCTCAACTCTGCTTCCGGACTGCGTTCCAATATTATTGGATTCTTAAGAACTTATAACTAGTTGTATTCGATCATTGTTCCATTGGAGTTAGAGATGCGGCCTGTTTTTTGGTGCTGCAGTCATTGGTGCGGGGTTGACAAATGCATTTTTGAATGCAGCTTTTGCAATTCTTAACTCCGCTATCAGGCTGCACGCTTGTCGATGAATGGGTCGCATATGTGCTCCATGTGATGGTTTCTCATTTAAGTGTCCTGTGTATATTTATTCTGAAAATATTCATGGTATAAACCCTGTTCTGGTCATTGGTCAAAGGTGTAAACTAGCCAAGGAAATTTTATTTTTCAATACAAGGGACAAGTAAAAGCGCCAGTTTAATTTGAAACTCGACATTTAAATTAATTTAGCAAATGAATTGGTGAAAGGCCTAGATGCCTGTCCACTAATTTGGCATGCACCTTGCTATACATAGCTACTTGAATGTATATTTCCGACTTTGAAGCAGGTTTCCGTCTTTAACAGTGTTCTATAACGCAGGAAGTGTTCCTTTATTTGTTTCATTGGCATTCCTTTTTCAGCTGTCTTGGTGTCATGTCACATCTACTGATCCTCTATTTTTGAACATACATTTATTTTGTCCTCGCATGATTCAATATCTTAACAAAAATGGAGCATCTTACTTTGTTTTCCAGTTCTTAAACGTCTTCATCTTTTCACTGCGAAACTGATCAAGTAAGTATGGAAATGTATGATGTAGGTTGTTTCATTAATCTTTAGTTATTCCTCTGTGTTACCAACAATAATAATATCAACCACAGTTTATTACAGAGCTCTAAATCCACCCTGCTGTGTACAATCCGTTCCATGCCTAACTTATTTTAACGGATTTTCACTTAGTTATATTTTAAAAAAATAGTTGTTAAAAACATATCCTGACTATAAATGACCTATTTATAACTAGTCACATTATTTATATAGCCTGTCTATCAAACTGGCCTAGTTTGGTAATAATCGAATGTTTCTTTCTAAATTATAGGGACTTCTGAATTGATATTTTATTTTTGTAAGACATGTTGTCTTACATAATATTGTAAATACAAGATTTCACATAAACACGTGAAATAACAATATGAAATTGTGGTTTCCTGACTAAGATCAGGGAACCTGGCTAAGACTCTCCCTGTTGGGGCTTTTGACTCAGACGAAGACCGCTTGTTACGGTTGAAAGATCTTAGTCTTTTTTTCCCCCCCCCCGTTTCATACTGTCGTTTGATCATTCATAATATTCTAAGAACAGAATGAGCTTAATTTATAATTTATGTTTTCTGTTTTAAATATATTTTATGGAAAAAAGCTTTAAATACTAATAGAATAGATCTATTTCTATTTTTGGTAGTTGCAGGTGTGAATAGGGCAATACTGTTTGCTACATTTGTTAAACTCATACCTCGCTTTCCCACTTGTGCTGAAGGAATATCTATTACAGGGGTTCCTGAAGTCATCCGCGAGATACCTCGTGTTATGGTCGCGGGAACATTGCTGAATATACCTCGCTTTTCTACTTGTGCTGAAGGAATATCTATTACAGGGGTTCCTGAAGTCATCCGCGAGATACCTCGTGCTATGGTCGCGGGAACATTGCTGAATATACCTCGCTTTTCTACTTCTACTGAAGGAATATCTGTTACAGGGGTTCCTGAAGTCATCCGCGAGATACCTCGTGCTATGGTCGCGGGAACATTGCTGAATATACCTCGCTTTTCTACTTCTACTGAAGGAATATCTGTTACAGGGCTTCCTAGAGTCATCCGCGAGACACCTCGTGGTATGGTCGCGGGAATATTGCTGAATAACAACAACAAGCAAGAACATTTTAAAAGGTAACTTGATAGTAGAGAATAGTTGATAACACTTTGAATGATGAGAAAACTACATGTAATTGACTAATAGGTCAATACTGGTAGAGGTACACTTCTCTAACATGTTTTGTTCCTCTCTTTCTTCTCCTTATGGCGGTTGAATTGAAAAGTAATGTAATTGTTACTTTTTTTTGTGAATATCTAGTATTATTGAACTAAATATATTAATAGTCAAAGATGTAATCATTAATGTCTAATTTATTATGTACATATCAATAATTTCAAAATAGGAACCCGATTTTTTACATTGTATTAATATTTTATGAATTAAATCTGGAAGTTATTCTGATATTGGATATATTGTATATCAATAATGGCAAACCTATGCACGCGTGTCAGTGTTGCCACGCAACCTCATTTTTGGTGACACGCATCTTCAAAGATACAACATCTCAAAACTCAAATATTTGTCTCTCATAACAACCAGAGTTGGTTAGTAATAATAATATTATTAATTACATTTCAAAATAAGTTTTTTAAGGATTTGGTCCAAGACTTAACTACTCTTAATGAGAAGCCGATGTTTGGCCGAAAGTTGTCCGGCATTTTGAATGTTTTTTTTTTTAAAAAGATGCCAAACCATTTTCGGCGAAACGTCATTGGTGTCGTAATTTTGGTTTTTGTATTTTAAATGGCTTTGACAAATAATTAATTATAAATGTTCCTATTTGTTTTTAGTCTTTACTTTTGTGATGGGTAAACGAAAATTGATTCAATTTTTCAAGATTTTTGACACTCTGAACTCAGTAGGTTAGCCATCACTGCTGTATATTAAAACCATTACTTCATGATTACCTGGAAGCAGAGAAATGAAGAAGTATATGCCCACAATAAACGGACTGGAATCATTTAAATTAGTTATCGGTTTGATTATACTACCAGAGATTTGATATTACGTCTACACGACAGTCACATTAAAATACAACCACAAGTCCGTTTATTATCACACAGTTCGATATTTTGTTTACTTATAGTTAAGTCGAGTGTAAAGCCTCATGGTTTTCGTACTTTGCTGTAAGTAATGTACAGTACTCATGAAAATCATTGATCTCGAGATGTTAACGGATTTATATGGTTTGAGGTCACCAAAGTCCACTTTTTTTGACGTTACCCTCTTAAATACTACTTATGTGAGAGATTCTGGCTGGTAGAGGGGGGAAGAGGAGGAAATTTTCTTTGGTAAACTATATCCATGACCAATAAGAAAAAGGGAGATAATTTTTTAAGGATACTTTTGGAGATCAATAAAAAAAATTATATAAAACTGATTTTAAAAACTACAAAGAGAAGCTGATTCGAGCCAGATGTGTAGTAGCAGTGCACGCGAATCGAATTAAGCTCGAATCGCCAGTTAAATCTTAATAATTTGTTACAATCATATACGATTCGTTTTGATCAGGAGTCTGCAACCTTTGCTTTCAAAAGAGTCCATTTGGCCTCCTCTTTTACAAAGAAATATATTCTGGAATCGCAAAATATAACAGTTTATACCAAATGCAACAAACAGAAGTACAGTATGGATTTTTGGGTCTACTCTCAAATAAATGAAACAGTGAACTGTCCAGGCCTATTTGAGTCCTTCCTGTGTTTGTAAAAAAATATAATATAAATGAACATAAAATTAGGATTTTTTTGTGTTCAGTCCATTCCAGGGTGCTCATCTTCGGGTTTCTTTCTCAGCTAGAAATCATCTGAAACACCCCTCAAGTCGAATTTAGAATAATTGTAGTGTATAGTTAGTTTATAATGTGAATATAGTTTAATGTATCTGTGATGTTTCCTTTTTTTAAGTATTGTATAATTTTCAGATGATAACATGCTGAACTGGAAAATGAAATGGGCTGTACCCATACAACCGACGAGTGGAGATAGATGTGGTACCTAGGAGAGTTATTGAAGAAAGCAAGTCATTTACTTACATGAGGAAAGACGATGCAAGTGAGGGTGTGTACAAGTGTTACTGCTGTCATCAGGAGTTCACTAACGAGAATGACTGGCAGCTCCATATGAGGGAATATTACAACTACTTGGGCTGTTTTGTCATCAAGCAAAAAATAACCTTTGGCGATATTGGGCAAAAGATTGGACGAAATAAGTAAATAATTTGGAAATGTAAAAGATGCAGTTATGTTAATTGATTGAGAATATAGATGAGTGGGAGCTGTGAATGGAAACACAGACAGCGTCGGCTGCAGTGTGGCTTTTGTCGAAATAAGCTGATCGCGGTGCTTGGGTTATTTGAGGAAGGACGTGACATCTGTTGATGACCAAGTCCACGGGGACTTGGTTGTAGTGACTGCGACTACAGGGCGACCAAAGAGAGAAATGGAAGGATTCGCGCTTCTAATGCTTGCGTTGCTAAGGAGACGAATGGTGTTGACCGAGCATAGCCGAAGCACTACTGACGCCGCACACGGCGAGCACGCCTGTTATCAGTGTCCAACTGGTGACTCGAGGACTGCGTGGTTGCGCCGCCATCGCAAGCGGCGGTCTACGTGCTCGCGCAACTGTTACCATTCCCACCAGACTAGGCTTTTAAGTGTAGCCAGTCTTGAGATCTCGCTAAACAAAACCTACTTTTGATAAGCATCCACTTTTAAAACAGTTTACTTCAATATCTAAATTAGCCCACGAGACGTGGGCTACCCAGGGCTTGAGCGCTACTGGGCGCGTCAGCAGGTGGCGGATGGCTGAGGATCCTGATATGTGAACAATCAGGACATCCCTGAATAACCAATAAGGGGACGCGGACCAACTCTGACAGGAAAAGAGAAAGCACCATAGAACTTATCAAAGTACTTAATCTAGGCAAAATGGCATTGTGACAAGACTAGTCCTAAAGAAGAGAAGTTTAGTGAAGAAGTAACTGTTAATGGATGGCTTTGATCTTAAAGTAGGTTAGTTAGTGAAGAATTCACTGCTATTAGAGGACTTGTCCTTTTGACTGAATGATCTAACTTATCTCAGGACTTATCCCTTGAATATTTGGAGTCCTCTGAAGAAGGCACTTTTATGAGATGTATTGATCTTTCAGAAGAACAGACTAATGAATTATTCGCTTTTATAAGAGGGCCAACGTCGTTGAAAATTAGAAGTCTACTGAAGAAGTAATGTTGTTATAGGACTTTTGTGAGGACTGAATAGTTTGAATTTTTGCAGTCTAGTGAAAATTCACTGTTATAAAAGGTATTGAACTTGAAGAAGACAGCCTAGTGAGTAATTCGCTAGGTAAGTAAGGAAGATGATTATTTACTGTAGCCCTTGGAAAAATGAGTATCAATTTTTTTATATGACCATAAGAAGATTTAGCAGTCTGAACTAATAATTCATTATTTTAACTTGATAGTCATGAGGATATATCTTAGTTATACAAGGAAACAAGTCTCTGAATATAGAACAATCTACTGAAGATGTCACTGTTTTAACAATATGAAGATAGATATGGCTCCTAAAATTGAAAACTGTATTTTAGCACTGGTGTTGTTTATAAAGATATTGTAGTTAGAGCCATCACCAATTGTTATGAATAAAATCAAGATAGTAATTTCCACAAGTGTTTGTACACAGTCAATTGTCAACAAATAAGTCAGTTTTACTTCGCGCTAACATCTTTTTAATGTCGTACATTTTCAAACTTTTTTTACGACTGCCTCGGATGGCAAAAATGGTTGCTACGTCACTGATTCACGATGTATAACAAGATTTTTTATAATAAATGCTGTTTATCAACCTCTCTTAGTATTAACAGTTTTCAGATAACTAGTGAAAGGTTAAACGGATTTGTATTTGAACAGCACCAGTGGGTACCTAAAAGTTAAACTCAGTTTTTGGCTTTTGTCTCTTATAAAGTATCTTTTTTAAAACAAATTAATTCCTTGAAAAGTAGTTAGTTTATTTTATAAATAGTAATTTATAGGATTATATATAAAAAAAAAGTATTATGTTTCTGTAATCGTTTTTATTTCAAGTACTCTATAGTTGTAGAACTATTGTTTTCTTTATAGCTGTAGTTTTATAATGATGTTTTTGATACGTTTCGTGAGGTGATGTATTACTCGTGTATCTTGATACACTATGTCCTCCAGAAGATAGAAATCAATTTAAGAATTAGTCATAAGTGTATGTTGAAATCGTTTGCTCTTTCTTTGAATTAAAAAAAAAAACGAACGTTTCTTTGGAAAATTTAAACAATTCAACTTTTGTTTATAGACTAGAATATCGATAGTAGGTGAACAAAGAAAGAGCTAATGAAATTTATTTAAAAAATATAAATATTATTGTAATATAACCGTTGTATCTATCAATACTATAAATTTAACATTTTATTTTAATTAAACTATCTCCCACGTTGTATGCTTGCATTAATTACACGTTATGTACAATAATTCTGTCTCTTACAATATAATAATATATGATATATTTTTTTTTGTATAAAATAAGCATTTCTGTCGTGTTGTGCCAATGTTATGAATACATATTTGGAGTATTAAATCTAGAAAAGATTCAATAAACTCGCACATTTTTACACCCTTCTCTCACTATTAAAGTTTTTATTATTTTTTTTTATTATTGTTTAAACCGTTCCCCTAGTGGGTGATAACGTTTACCGGCTTTTTGTTTGATCGGTTATTCTACATCTGAAGTCTATTTAGAGTAGGGGGATTTTTAACGAGTACCTAACATCGTATATGCTTGGGACCGACTGTTTGACATTCTCTCCGAGGGACGACGTACTCAGATTTATTCAACTTTCGCGTGAATTAATGGAGGTCCAGGTGAAAACCATCTAATTTTCAAACAAAATAGCGTCTACTTTGGAAAATAGACGCTGTCTACAATGAAGTGATAATAATAAAATTGAAAAAAAATTGCTAAAAAAAGCAACTAAATATAAAGCCATAATTAATAGAAAGAAACAGAAAGTTAGGACAGAGTGCCAGAACTGAGATCCGGTCTGAGGACCGAATACAGCTTAGTTTGATCTCAAGCATACCGGGCCAGAAGCTAATTGGAAAATTAGGTAGAACTAACAATACATGTCCAGACTGAGTGCTTATCGATGAATGGCTTTTGGTTGGGCTCCATGTGATGATTTCAGTGTTAAGTGCTGCATGTATATTGATTCTTAAGATTCTAAATTGGTATAAACCCTGTTCTGGTCACTGGTCAAAGGTTCAAACAAGCCAAGGCAATTTTATTTTCAATATAAGAGCCAAGTAAAAGCGCCAGTTTAGCTTGAATCCCCCCATGTAAATTAATTTAGTGAAACTTGAAAAAGGCCTACTTGAATATCCACTAATTTGGCATACACCCTGCTGTGCATGTGGCTAGCTGACCCTTGACCCTTCCCAAGGTTGTTGAGGTACTTTGACCTTATACCTAACGGTGCCTTACCATCGGGTGTTGATCAACTCTTACCTTTAATATGAAACCTATATGTGCACCGGGGTTACTGATTACATTAAGGCACGGTCTTTCAATATCTTCCTAATTGAGGACCAGGGTAGCCCAGTGGCTTCCGTGCTACCCTTTTGACTAATAGATCCCAGGTTCAATACTCACTCCGGCTGAGGTTTATTCAAATGGGAGGTGTACAATTTTGAGCATTTCGTCCATCGTAGAGGACGCTAAAATGTAAGTCATGAGAATGTACTATGTCTGGTACTATAAAGGTCCCTACTCCAAAACAGATTGGAGTTAAGAAAAATTGAGGATCCCAATGTAGTATTCGTTGTGTGGTATTACAATTGGGATATGTGTGTTCACTCTTGAGACTGCCACTGCAATGTAATCTATGTGAAAGGATTAAGTTAAACAAAACATCAGTTCGGAATGCAATGAATGTTGATTACATTAAAAGCATTATTTTGAATACAATTTAGACGCTCCATTACATTAAGAAGTTGTTCGATGGATGACTGGTTGCTAGTAGCTGGTGATCATTCAATGGTCTGTACTCCACAGCAGTTCTCATTTTGGGCAACTCCACAGCAGCTGGGGACATTTCGCTTTGATACCTGACTAGTGTATCCACAGCAGGGTGTCTTTTCTTGGGATTCCAATCCGCAACAGTTACTTGTTTGAGTTGAAGATGATGCATCTCTTTGAGTTATTCTTCCACAGCAGTCTTCTGCTTGTCTTACCATTCTTGATGGTACTGGTACTCCTTCTTGGACAGAAACCTCTGGCTGGCTATCAGACAGACCGGTTTGTTTCATCTGACCGCAACATTCAACAGACTGTTGTTTACCACAACATTCGGCGTTTCTTTGTTCTCTTGAAGCCTCTTCAAGACCACAGCATGGTGCTGATCTTCGGAGTACCTGTTCATTAGCTTCTTCACCGCAGCAATCCAAAGTGTCCCTCTTCAAAGGCACCTCCTCTGTATCTTGCTTTTCAATATTCTCTTCATACATCCTTTCTGATTCACTCACAGCTGACTCAACTCCACAGCAGTTTTCTTCAGCTGACTCCGAAACAGCTTCTACAACATTTGCCGGTGCTGATTCATACGCATTGTTTACATTTCTTTCTAGTGATTCCATTGATTGCATTGGCTGGGACTGGGCCAGTGATGTGATCGATACCAGTAGTACTACCACAGACGTGATATCAGTCTTGACCTTCATTCTGCAGGCAGCCTGAAACAGATGAAAGAATTAATCTTTAATAATATTATACTAAACAATCCCCACCAACCTGGACCTATAAAAGGGTCCAGTCATCTTTGCTTCAGAGACATGCAAGAAGGCAGGAGTAGCCGCCCTGCTTTCCTGCGAAACTATTTGCATATGCGGAATGTACTTGCATATGTTCACTTTTATTTTCCCATCCAAAAAATGTTTTCTTTTTTTAGGAATATGTTTTTGAGGGCTTTAAAAGTTTGCTCTCCTGAATTTATTAATTATTAAACTAACATTAGGTCAATTGCCCTATCATTAAAATACCGCTCCTCTTATATCAGTTTAGCTTTGAAGGGTGCTAAACAAACTTTCTCAAATATTTCAACAGAACCCTGTTCATTGTCAAATTCTGTAGTTTTACCTTATCATGAGTCATTGGACTAGATTAGCGCGACAACTTAATTTTAATATAGTGTTTTCTAATCGTAATAACGTGGACAATATGTTAATAAAAAACTCTCCTAGGGAACTGGAGTCCGGTGGTATTTATAAAATTTCGTGCAAAAATTGTCATAAAATTTATATTGCTAAACTGGTAAAAGAGACGTGTAAAACAACACCAGTACAACGGAAGTAGACAGGAAAAAAGTAGTGCCTTATTCTTGCATATAAAAAATGAAAATCATATTGATTGGGCAGGAGCTAAATTTATTACCTATGAAAAATCGATGTTGTTAAGAAGTATTATTGAATCGTCTTTAATTAAATTTAATAGACAAAATATTATAAACATTAGTATCGGTCTCTTGATAGTTTCGTTATGAGGGCAATAGCCTCTTCTAAGAGGGTTGACAGCTAGCGGATAGTCTTTTACTCTTACTTACTGTACTCCTTTGTTTCCCCAAACATCCCTTTATGGACATTTGTCCTTTCCTGAACTTTACACCCTTTTAAAATACTAACCGCTCTTCCCTCCCGCTCCTCTCAACCCCTCAAAAAGATGTTTCAGTTGGGTTTTTTTTTACTCTGGCGAAGACCGCTTTTTATTTTTTTATTATTATTATTATTATTTTATTATTTCCTTTTTTATCGTTTTTAATTTTATAATTTTATCTATTGTTTTTGCTTTCTCCGTTCTCCGACGTTTAGTGCCTAGCTCCTTTTTTACGCTAGTGCTGCTCTCTTCGGTTGACTCTTTATTTCTTCATTCGCGCTCCGTTCTTCGACGTGGGGAGATCTCTCTCACTTCGTCCTCTCTTCTAGTCTACTCTCCTGATGACGAACAACAGTTCGAAATATTGAATTCTGTAAGTTTTCTTTGTATTCTCTTTTCTGTGTCGTGCTTTGTGTAATTTAATTTAAAGTTTTATATATATATATGTAAAAACTTTGACTAGACTATATTTTATATATAGATGTATATAACACTGTTATTCTTTTTTATCGAGGTTTGATCTATCTTCAACACCTTTCTTATAGTGTTAAATATATGTGGTCGAGGTAAGTAAAACATTCAATATATATATATATATATAATATATATATATATATATATATATATATGGTCAAACCACAATAAGAAATGGGAAAACAAGACTAAGATCTTTCAACCCTAACAAGCGGTCTTCGTCAGAGTCAAAAACCCAACTGATATATATATATATATATTATACAAAACTATAGTTTAACGGGACTCGGTCAGTTCTTCAGGTTCAAATTAAACTCTCATTGTCAACGTTTCGGTTTTTATTTAAAACCTTTTTCATAGGCAGAAGTATAAATTTTGAAACAGAAAAACTAAGTATTACTTTACAAAGAAAAATAGTATGTCATTTTATATAGTTCACACAGGAAAGAGAAAACACAAATAAAGACACACACAAAAGACTCACAACGATATTTCGACAGTCGTCGTCATCGGGTAGAAGTAGTCCCTTTGAGTAGCTGAAGCTATATATATTTATATTATATATAGGTGTGTTCTCTAATCGGGGTTCGGTCAATTTTCCAGGATAAAAAATTGACTGAACCCCGATTAGAGAACACACCTATTATATCAAACGGTTGATATATTATTGAATCTGTTATATATTATATATATATATATATATATATATATATATATACTTTATCGATAGAAATACGATCCGAAAAGGACAGATATAGTTCAATGTACATTAAGAAACAGTGAAATTAAAAGCACACACTTACGGTCTTTAATTTTCGGTTTGAACCGTCTTCAGTAGAGATAAAAGAGGGAAGCCAAGCACACTGGTTCAGAGACGGTTGGAGATTCCAACCTTATTTTCCCTGAAGACGGTTCAAACCAAACATTAGAGACTATAAGTGTGTGCTTTTAATTTTTCTTTGTTTCTTTATGCACATTGAACTCTATGTATATATAAAATGCATTTGAACCAGAAATGGTGACTATAAACTAAAACCAGTGAATGCTACGTTACAAGAAGGCATATGGTGTGTGCCCTTAGTAAAGATGATTGACTAAGAACATTGGAATACTGTTTAAATTAAGATTACTTACAAGTCAGGTGTGCTGTTGGATGTCTATAGTAATGGATCTTGACTACTGAAAATCGACCCAAAGTAGAGGGTCTTTTTATACTCCCCCAACAGGTCGAAAGCTTTATCAATGATTTACTAAAGAAAACATCAAAATATTTGATTCTCGACTGATAGCAAGATATTAGTTTATCCCATCCGATCCTTCCGTTTACAATTCAACTAAACAATAGATGATTAACAACTGTTTTGTAAATAATAATAAAGTGTCTATTTCAATTAGTTTAACTAAAAAAAAAACTGTTTTAACTTTTAATTTGATGATATTTTTAAAGAAAATTAATATTATTATTAATACGGTTATCAATGATTTATGTTATGAATAAATCAACTATATATAATTAAATTAAACTATATTTTGATACCTGTCGTTATCAGATGAAGAAGTAAAATGTTTAGTGAAGGACGCCAAGCAAGTGACATTAGGAGTCGTCGATCAACCTAGCACTTCAATTCTTCTCCTGATCACAACGAGTGTCGAAATGTTGAAGTAAGGTTTTTTTTTTTTGTCCTGTAGGACTTGAGTAAGGTGGTGTCTTTGCCCACCTTAGGTATGAAAACTACCTTTGACCTCGTCCATATCTGAGGGATATGCCCCAGGGCCAAGCTACTTCTATAAATCCTGATCAGTGATTGGATTTATCATCCCGCCTCCCTTCTGTAAGAGGATCGAGGTAGACACCAACGATGCCTGGGGGATTTATAGGGACTGAAAAACATTATTACCCACATTATCATTCTTTCTCAACAGATTTCGGTGGCATTCTTCCAAACTAACTATAGATGGTCTATAGGAGGTTTTCTCAATTTCTAGTGGAAACGTGCTTCCTGGAAAGTGAGTCCTCAGAACTAGAACAGCTCTATCTTCAGTTCCCTCTGTGTATGTTCCATTTACATCTTCAAATTGGAATCAATATTCGTTATGTCGTTTGCTAGAGGCTTATGCACTCTAGCTGCAACTGACATTGATAAAATATCTCCGCAGAAAGATTGGAAGGTTGGTATTTTAGCTCTGCGAATCCTATTACCATAGTAGGTGAGTTGCTTCCACTAATCTTCCCACCTTCCGGTTTTCTTAGCCCTGTTGAAGACTTTTCTAGCCTTTTTCCTTAGATCGACTAATTCCGCCGACCACTAAGGCCGATTGTCACTTCCCTTCTGCGCTTAAACAGGGCAGCTAGATTCATATGCATCTATTATTGCTCCAGTTACTTCATTCACGGCTAGCTCCTGTTTATTACAACTACGAGGTACCGTTTTTACTACTTGTCTTTCTAGATTACACTTTAATATTGTAGTAAAATTACCCCAGTCAGTTTGGTGGGGGATTCCTAAGAGGTGGAGTGACATTTATCTCCAAATCCATGTCAAATCTGATGATCCTATGTACCGACATGGACTCCTCATTAGTGACTCGCTAATTCTTTTCTGTTTTACTAAATCCTAAACTACAGAACGTTAGATCAAGAACCTCTTGTCTAACTTGAGTTAATGAATGTCAGAATTTTCCCACATTCAAAATCTATACCTTTTCTTTCACCAAAAATTCGAGTAAGGAATCACCTCACTTGTTAGTGTTGGTGTTTCCCCCCACTGAGTGCGATGTTCACAGGACATCGCCCTTGGATCAGGGGGCATTATGGGGGATTAAGGTAGGGTGGTTGGACTCATCTACTACCTGGCTAATCTGGGTCGGTCTGTTAGAAAATAGTTTTAAATTACTACCCGGTCTACATCACGACCGATAGAGATGATAGAGGGAGACAGATAGACTGTATGAGAGAGAGAGAGAGAGAGAGAGAGAGAGAGAGAGAGAGAGGAAGATAGAAAGGGGGGAGAAATGGGAAGATAGAGAGGGTGATAGAGGAAGACAGATTGATTGTAAAAGAGAGAGAGAGAGTGAGTGAGTAGGTTGGTTGGGCTCACCTACTACCTGGCTAATCTGGGTCGGTCTGTTTTAAATTACTACCCGGTCTACAAATATAGACGAAACGTCGGCTTAAAAATGTTGTATTGTTTGAATCTAGACCAAACCTCGATAATAAAGAAAATAAGTATATATATATATATATATATATATATATATATATAGTTCAATATAAACAAAGAAACATAGAGAAATCAGAAGAACACACTTACAGTCTCTAATTTTCGGTTTGAACCGTCTTCAGGAGAGATAAGAGAGGGAAACCAAGCGCACTGGATCAGAGACGGTTGGAGACCAACAGTGTTGCCGCATGCGCGCCCGTTCACAGAAAATAAGGTAGACAGGAATCAATTTATAATTAATTTATAATTTATAATTACATTAAATTAATGGAATATGAAAACAATAAATCTATAAAAAAGAAAAAATTGAAAAAATAAGGGAAATTGATACAGAGAAATTGATACATAAACAAAAGTACTGACTAAGCTATGGTAAAAGAAAATAAAACTAAGAATACAAATAATAATAACAAATTATTTTAAAAAAAAAAAAAAAAAAAAAAAAAAAAAAAAAAAGTGTGAAAAGGCAAGGAACTTTTAGACATTATCGCTTTAGATTGAGGCCAGGTGCACTGCGCGCACTTAATAGCCAAATATGGGCTTCTTCGGAGGCTCGTAGTGTGAGATCTTTGCAGTCAGGGGGTATTTGTCGCAGAATCTGTAACCTGTAGCACTCATTAAAAGGGAGACCGTGGCTATTGGCATGTATGGCAATGGGAAGATGGGAGCGGCTATTGACTGAAGCTCTGTGATTGTTCATACGGAGACTAAGCTTGGTGGATGCTTGGCCTACGTAGAACGAATCACACTTGGTACAATCCAAACGGTACACACAGTTTTTGGAGGTACACGAGCAGTCAGTTGCAACAGGATAGAGGGTGTTATGGGGGGGAGCTGTGAAGTGTGGTTGGGGATTTATAATGGGACACGTGAGGCAACCTCGACGTCCGCACAGTTGCGCTCCAGCGATAATTTAAAGCGATAATGTCTAAAAGTTCCTTGCCTTTTCACACTTTTTTTTTTTTTTTTTTTTTTTTTTTAAAATAATTTGTTATTATTATTTGTATTCTTAGTTTTATTTTCTTTTACCATAGCTTAGTCAGTACTTTTGTTTATGTATCAATTTCTCTGTATCAATTTCCCTTATTTTTTCAATTTTTTCTTTTTTATAGATTTATTGTTTTCATATTCCATTAATTTAATGTAATTATAAATTATAAATTAATTATAAATTGATTCCTGTCTACCTTATTTTCTGTGAACGGGCGCGCATGCGGCAACACTGTTGGTCTCCAACCGTCTCTGATCCAGTGCGCTTGGTTTCCCTCTCTTATCTCTCCTGAAGACGGTTCAAACCGAAAATTAGAGACTGTAAGTGTGTTCTTCTGATTTCTCTATGTTTCTTTGTTTATATTGAACTATATTTGTCCGTCTTGGATCGTATTTCCAAC
This sequence comes from Hermatobates lingyangjiaoensis, assembly GCA_026182355.1. NCBI lineage: Eukaryota > Metazoa > Arthropoda > Insecta > Hemiptera > Hermatobatidae > Hermatobates > Hermatobates lingyangjiaoensis. The sequence continues at coordinate 84,753 of JAPFBL010000590.1, forward strand.
GAAAAAAAGTATATATATATATATATATACAACTAAAAGAAACGGTCCAGCGGACTTTTTTACAATAAAATAAAAAACGAAGGAAACACACAGAAAGACACAGACATAACTCACATCGATATTTCGACAATCGTCGTCATCAGGAGGTGCGAAGAGCGAAGAGTCCCGCAGGAAGACAGGGCGGTACTGAACTCGGAAACCGCAGCCAGTACCCCACCACTTACCACCAAGCGGGGGAAGGGAGGGAAGGAAATGAAGAGCCAAATTAAGACGTAAAAGGAACGAGTAAAAATTATAACTATAAAAAATTATAAAAAAGTAGATAAATCAAATTAAAATTAATAAAAATAATAAATAAAATGTAAAATAAAAAAATAATAAATAAATAAATAAAAAATAATAAATAAAAAATAATAAATAAATAAATAAATCATAAATAAATTATCGGTTGAGGTTGAGTCCGGGGGAAGAGCGAGCATCAAGTAAGCATATGTATGCCTCCTCTGAAGCTCTTAGGGTAACTTTATTGTTGGATTCGGGGATCTGTTTCAGGATCTGAACCCTGAAACAGTCATTGAAACTGAGTCCATGCGAGTTCGCATGGATGGCTACAGGATAGTTACTGCATTGACCGACTGAAGCCCTATGACCATTCATACGAAGGCTCAACTTATTAGAAGTTAAGCCAACGTAAAAGGAGTCACACTGAGTGCAATCCAGTCGGTAAACACAGTTGCTCGAGGTACAGGAGGAATTGACCTGAACCGGGTAGGAACTATGGTGGAGAGGGGAATCGAAGGAAGGATTAGGATTAACAATCAGGCAAGTTTGACAGCCACGGCGTCCACATTGTTTCATTCCAGGAACAGGATTGGAAGGCTGAGGGGAAATATGAGAGAAAATGCTTTTTAGATTGGCAGGTTTACGGTAGGAAATAGAAGGGGGGTGATTAAAGATGGAAGAAGTAGAAGTAGAAGTAGACAGAATCGGAAAAGACTCCTTAATAACAGCACGAAGCTTATAAGCGCCAGGGAAGTAGGTTGTCAGGAAGAAGGAAGCGTTACTTCTATCCCTCTTGGGTCTGGGTTGGTGGGAGATGTCAGCCGGTAAAACACGACTATCAATGAAGGAGCGAGGATAGCCTCGTTCAGAAAATTTGTCCTTTAAGAGGTTAAGGTGATGTCTGCGGTCTTGGAGATTATTGCAGATATTGTGAATACGGAGGGACAAGGATCGAGGTATAGACTTTTTAACATGGGATGGATGGCAACTATTGTAATGGAGGTACTGTTGGGAGTTGGTGGGTTTTATATGTACGGAAGTCAAGAAGTGTCCATTGTCTAAAGTAACGTCAACGTCAAGAAAGGTGATAAGTCTGTCGGAGATGTCGTAAGTGAAAGTGATGGAGGGGCAGAAATTTTGAAAGGAGTGTAGGAAAAGTTCTAAGTTATGTTTGCCATGGGGCCAAATGAAGAAAATATCATCAATAAAACGGAGATAAAGGAGTGGAAGAAGTTGACAGGTGGCCAGGAAATCCTGCTCTAATTTGGCCATGAAAAGATTAGCGTAAGAAGGGGCCATAATCGTACCCATAGCTGTGCCTCTGGTTTGAAGGTAATAACGACCCTCAAACTGAAAGACATTATGCTGTAGCACGAAATCAGCCAAAGAGACTAGAAAGGATGTGGAAGGATTAAGGGGTTCTAGTCTCTAGCCATCCATGCGAACTCGCATGGACTCAGTTTCAATGACTGTTTCAGGGTTCAGATCCTGAAACAGATCCCCGAATCCAACAATAAAGTTACCCTAAGAGCTTCAGAGGAGGCATACATATGCTTACTTGATGCTCGCTCTTCCCCCGGACTCAACCTCAACCGATAATTTATTTATGATTTATTTATTTATTTATTATTTTTTATTTATTATTTTTTATTTATTTATTTATTATTTTTTTATTTTACATTTTATTTATTATTTTTATTAATTTTAATTTGATTTATCTACTTTTTTATAATTTTTTATAGTTATAATTTTTACTCGTTCCTTTTACGTCTTAATTTGGCTCTTCATTTCCTTCCCTCCCTTCCCCCGCTTGGTGGTAAGTGGTGGGGTACTGGCTGCGGTTTCCGAGTTCAGTACCGCCCTGTCTTCCTGCGGGACTCTTCGCTCTTCGCTCTTCGCACCTCCTGATGACGACGATTGTCGAAATATCGATGTGAGTTATGTCTGTGTCTTTCTGTGTGTTTCCTTCGTTTTTTATTTTATTGTATATATATATATATATATATATATATATATATATATACACTTTAACACATAGAAAAGAACACAGAAAGACACTACAGAACTCACTTCGATATTTCGACATCCGTCGTCATAGGGAAGAAGTGCGATGTACTCGCGTTGAGAAGCAAACTGCTACTGGCCTCCAGAGTAACTCGTGGAACCACCGCAATGCTGCTCCCCAGCGGAGGAGAGGAAAAATAGAAATCCCTCCAATATGTATTTAGAAAACAAGATAAAAAATATATATAAAAAAAAATATATAAAAAATACGAAATAATAATAATAAAATAAAAAATAATTAACGGTACAGGTTGAGACCAGGAGGAGAACGAGCCCCAAGGAGGCATATGAATGCCTCTTCGGAAGCTCTAAGAGTGACATGGAAATTAGACTCGGGGATTTGTTTGAGGATTTGTACCCTGAAACAATCATTGAAAGGGAGGTCATGGGAATTAGCATGGATAGCTATGGGTAGGTCTCTGCGCTGACCAACGGACGCCCTGTGATTGTTCATACGCAGGCTCAGCTTGATTGAAGCCAAGCCAACGTAAAAACATCACATCGAGTACACTCCAAACGGTAAACGCAGTTACAGGAAGTGCAAGATGTATCAGAAGGAACAGGATAGGAGTTGTTACTGAGAGGGGAAGTAAAGTAAGGACTGGAGTTAATTAGGGGACAGGTTTGGCAGTTACGGCGTTCACATCGCTTCATCCCTCTGCTAGCACAGGGGCTGTTGGAAATATGGGTAAAAATGGATTTAAGGTTGGAAGGTCTACGGTAGGAGAAAGTAGGGGACTGACTGAAAATAGGAGAAGTAGACGAAGAAGAAGAAAGTATAGGAAAGAACTCCCTAATAACAGCGCCGAGCTTGTGGGAGCCTGGGAAAAAAGTAGAAATGAAGGGAGTAGTAATTCTACGATCCCTTCTAGCTGTAGGGCGGTGAATACTCTCAGCAGGAACGACGGAACTGTTGATTATATTACGAGGGTATCCTCGTTCAATAAATTTTTCTTTTAATAGATTAATTTGTTGGGTTCTACTATTAATGGAATTGCAAATTTTATGGATTCTAATTGATAGGGATCTAGGGATAGCTTTCTTTATATGTGAAGGGTGACAACTGTTATAATGGAGGTATTGCTGAGAGTTAGTGACTTTTAAATGAACAGAAGTGGAAAATGAACCGTCTTTAAGGGTGACATCAACATCTAAGAAGGAGAGGGAACTGTTGGATATCTGATGGGTGAAGGAAATAGTGGAGGAAAAGTTCTGGAAGGACTCTAGGAAAAGGTCTAGTTCATGCTTACCATGGAGCCAGATTAGAAAAATGTCGTCAATATACCGGGTGTAGAAAAGGGGGAGAAGTTGACGACTGGAAAGGAAAGACTGCTCTAATTTGGACATAAAAAGGTTGGCAAAAGAAGGTGTCATGATCGTGCCCATCGCGGTGCCTCTGGTTTGGATGTACAATATATATATATATATATATATATATATATTTGTAAAAGTTGGAAGCAGTCCTTCATTTAAACATATATTGTTAAATAACGCCCCATATTTGGCTTGTATCTGCTTCTTACAGAATTTCTCCAGTTTCCGGAATTCCTTCCTCGTCTCTTCATTAAAACTATAAAGTCTATCACCAATATTACTAGTCGACATGTTTCGAATGTACCACATTCATCATCAGGACAATAATGAGAGTAATAGTAGGAAAGCTAGTTATATATATAGAGATGGATTATTAATGGAAAGTTTACAGGGCATCGCCCTGTATCACGGCGCATTATGGGGGATTAAGGTAGGGTGGTTGGGCTCACCTACTACCTGGCTAATCTGGGTGTTTCTGTTTGCAAATAGTTTTAAAATTCGACAAGAATTATTAACTTGGATATTTATGGCTGGTTGCTTTTCTTGAATAATTATTGCTTCTAATAGTTGTAATTTAAAATGATTTCTTTCTCGAGCGATAATTTTCGTGGAATTTACCATCATTTCTCTTGTGAGTTTTGTCTTATGGACTGCTGTTGTATGGCATTTTGGCGCGCCGGCAGAAAGGTGCATAGTAATTCTTCTAGATAATGAAGTCGAAGTCATTCCTATATATGAGCTTTTACGGGCCTCACAGCTCCCGATATTACATGAGTACTCATATACAAGATTTGTTTCTTTTGACTCCTTTACGCTAGGACTATTTTTCATTAATAAACTGCTTATTGAAGGGCTTTGGTAGTAAGTTATCAGGGTCAAACTATCGTCAGGCTTAATACATTTAACATGGCTTTTTATAATATTTTTCAAAACACGTTCATCAGTCTTATATTCATCTGTATATTGGTTTTTGTAGAATATTTTGTGGTTAGTGCCTGTTGTTAGGCTCAGATAATAAGAGCCTAACAACAGGCACTAACCACAAAATATTCTACAAAAACCAATATACAGATGAATATAAGACTGATGAACGTGTTTTGAAAAATATTATAAAAAGCCATGTTAAATGTATTAAGCCTGACGATAGTTTGACCCTGATAACTTACTACCAAAGCCCTTCAATAAGCAGTTTATTATGAAAAATAGTCCTAGCGTAAAGGAGTCAAAAGAAACAAATCTTGTATATGAGTACTCATGTAATATCGGGAGCTGTGAGGCCCGTAAAAGCTCATATATAGGAATGACTTCGACTTCATTATCTAGAAGAATTACTATGCACCTTTCTGCCGGCGCGCCAAAATGCATACAACAGCAGTCCATAAGACAAAACTCACAAGAGAAATGATGGTAAATTCCACGAAAATTATCGCTCGAGAAAGAAATCATTTTAAATTACAACTATTAGAAGCAATAATTATTCAAGAAAAGCAACAGCCATAAATATCCAAGTTAATAATTCTTGTCGAATTTTAAAACTATTTGCAAACAGAAACACCCAGATTAGCCAGGTAGTAGGTGAGCCCAACCACCCTACCTTAATCCCCATAATGCGCCGTGATACAGGGCGATGCCCTGTAAACTTTCCATTAATAATCCATCTTATATATATAACTAGCTTTCCTACTATTACTCTCATTATTGTCCTGATGATGAATGTGGTACATTCGAAACATGTCGACTAGTAATATTGGTGATAGACTTTATAGTTTTAATGAAGAGACGAGGAAGGAATTCCGGAAACTGGAGAAATTCTGTAAGAAGCAGATACAAGCCAAATATGGGGCGTTATTTAACAATATATATATATATATATATAAACTAGAATTTTTAAAAGAACACATAGAAAAGAAATCACTGAACTCACTACTATATTTCGATGTCCTCGTCTTCAGGAATAGAAGTGAATCGCTCCAAAGGCTAATAACGACTTATATTATATATATATACATATACAATTAAAAGAAACGGTCCAGCGGACTTTTTTAAATAAAATAAATTCAAAACGAAGGAAACACACAGAAAGACACAGACATAACTCACAACAGATATTTCGACCATCGTCGTCATCAGGAGGTGTGAAGAGCGAAGAGTCCCGCAGGGTCGCCACCCTGTCTTCCTGCGGGACTCTTCGCTCTTCACACCTCCTGATGACGACGATGGTCGAAATATCTGTTGTGAGTTATGTCTGTGTCTTTCTGTGTGTTTCCTTCGTTTTGAATTTATATATATATATATATATATATATATATATATATATATAAAAATTTAAATTACACAAAGCACGACACAGAAAAGAGAATACAAAGAAAACTTACAGAATTCAATATTTCGAACTGTTGTTCGTCATCAGGAGAGTAGACTAGTAGAGAGGACGAAGTGAGAGAGATCTCCCCACGTCGAAGAACGGAGCGCGAAATTATGTGTGAGATTATATATATATATATATATAATCTTTCTTTCTACTCTCCTGAAGACGGCAAGACGCCGAAATTATCGAGATTCGTGAGTGTTCGTCCTTTTTCTTGTGTTCTCTAGCTGTAACTTTAATTATATATATATTGTTAAATAACGCCCAATATTTGGCTTGTATCTGTTTCTTACATAATTTCTATTAAGGTGTTTATATATGTTGTTTATTAAGAGGAAGTAAAGGAAAGAGAGATGGGAAGATAGAGAGGGTGATAGAGGGAGACAGATTGATGTATGAGAGAGAGAGAGAGAGTGTGAGTGTGAGAGAGAGGTATAGAGGGAGACAGGTAGAGTGTATGAGAGAGAGAGAGAGAGAGGAAGTTAGAAAGGGAAGAGAGATGGGATGATAGAGAGGGTGGTAGAGGGAGACAGATAGACTGTATGAGAGAGAGAGAGAGAGAGAGAGAGTGAGTGTGAGAGAGAGGTATAGAGGGAGACAGGTAGAGTGTATGAGAGAGAGAGAGAGAGAGGAAGTTAGAAAGGGAAGAGAGATGGGATGATAGAGAGGGTGATAGAGGGAGACAGATAGACTGTATGAGAGAGAGGGTGGAAGATAGAAAGGGGAGAGAAATGGGAAGATAGAGAGGGTGATAGAGGGAGACAGATTGATAGAGAGAGAGAGAGAGAAAGGGGGGAGATTGGAAGATAGAGATTGTGATAGAGGGAGAGTGATTGAGTGATAAGAGAGAGAGGAAGAAGAAAGTAGAGAGGAAAAGAGATAGTGGGAGAGAGAGTGAATGTATGAGAGATAAAGTGCATGATAAATACAGAGGAGAGAGAGAGAGTGAGAGGATGACAGAGGGAGGGTGTGAGAGTGAGAGGCTGACAGAGGGAGGGTGTGAGAGTGAGAGGCTGACAGAGGGAGGGTGTGAGAGTGAGAGTCTAGACAGAGGGAGGGTGTGAGAGTGAGAGTCTGACAGAGGGAGGGTGTGAGAGTGAGAGGCTGACAGAGGGAGGGTGTGAGAGTGAGAGGCTGACAGAGGGAGGGTGTGAGAGTGAGAGTCTGACAGAGGGGGGGTGTGAGAGTGAGAGTCTGACAGAGGGAGGATGTGAGAGTGAGAGGCTGACAGAGGGAGGGTGTGAGAGTGAGAGGCTGACAGAGGGAGGGTGTGAGAGTGAGAGGCTGACAGAGGGAGGGTGTGAGAGTGAGAGTCTGACAGAGGGAGGGTGTGAGAGTGAGAGGCTGACAGAGGGAGGGTGTGAGAGTGAGAGGCTGACAGAGGGAGGGTGTGAGAGTGAGAGGCTGACAGAGGGAGGGTGTGAGAGTGAGAGTCTGACAGAGGGAGGGTGTGAGAGTGAGAGTCTGACAGAGGGAGGGTGTGAGAGTGAGAGGCTGAAAGAGGGAGGGTGTGAGAGTGAGAGGCTGACAGAGGGAGGGTGTGAGAGTGAGAGGCTGACAGAGGGAGGGTGTGAGAGTGAGAGTCTGACAGAGGGAGGATGTGAGAGTGAGAGGCTGACAGAGGGAGGGTGTGAGAGTGAGAGGCTGACAGAGGGAGGGTGTGAGAGTGAGAGGCTGACAGAGGGAGGGTGTGAGAGTGAGAGTCTGACAGAGGGAGGGTGTGAGAGTGAGAGTCTGACAGAGGGAGGGTGTGAGAGTGAGAGGCTGACAGAGGGAGGGTGTGAGAGGGAGAGGCTGACAGAGGGAGGGTGTGAGAGTGAGAGGCTGACAGAGGGAGGGTGTGAGAGTGAGAGTCTGACAGAGGGAGGGTGTGAGAGTGAGAGTCTGACAGAGGGAGGGTGTGAGAGTGAGAGGCTGAAAGAGGGAGGGTGTGAGAGTGAGAGGCTGACAGAGGGAGGGTGTGAGAGTGAGAGGCTGACAGAGGGAGGGTGTGAGAGTGAGAGTCTGACAGAGGGAGGGTGTGAGAGTGAGAGGCTGACAGAGGGAGGGTGTGAGAGTGAGAGTCTGACAGAGGGAGGGTGTGAGAGTGAGAGGCTGACAGAGGGAGGGTGTGAGAGTGAGAGGCTGACAGAGGGAGGGTGTGAGAGTGAGAGGCTGACAGAGGGAGGGTGTGAGAGTGAGAGGCTGACAGAGGGAGGGTGTGAGAGTGAGAGGCTGACAGAGGGAGGGTGTGAGAGTGAGAGGCTGACAGAGGGAGGGTGTGAGAGTGAGAGGCTGACAGAGGGAGGGTGTGAGAGTGAGAGGCTGACAGAGGGAGGGTGTGAGAGTGAGAGGCTGACAGAGGGAGGGTGTGAGAGTGAGAGGCTGACAGAGGGAGGGTGTGAGAGTGAGAGTCTGACAGAGGGAGGGTGTGAGAGTGAGAGGCTGACAGAGGGAGGGTGTGAGAGTGAGAGGCTGACAGTGGGAGGGTGTGAGAGTGAGAGGCTGACAGAGGGAGGGTGTGAGAGTGAGAGGCTGACAGAGGGAGGGTGTGAGAGTGAGAGGCTGACAGAGGGAGGGTGTGAGAGTGAGAGGCTGACAGAGGGAGGGTGTGAGAGTGAGAGGCTGACAGAGGGAGGGTGTAAGAGAAGGACGGTGTTATAAATCTATTAAAGAAACATGAAAGTGTCGAATATTTTCAACGAAACGTCAGCTGACATGTAACTCATTTTTGTCAAACCATCGATAGTTAATTTATTTATTTTTATACATTTTTTTTTCTTTTTAGTGTTGTTTTCAGACCATGTTGAGAAATAAATCAATAGATTATTTATTCTATCATATATTCTGATTATGTTGAAAACATTTATTACCATAAAATAGTAATATATTTGTTTTTTTAACATTGTCGTATTTGTTTTAAATGAAATAAATATAATAATTTACTCATATATTGTTAACGTTTTTATCAAGCATTGTTTAAACCTTTTTGTGATAGTTTAGTATTTTTTTTCTAGATTTCTATAACTACAAAGGAATACTTAAAATGATATCTTATCCGAAAGTTTATAAAAACTTCTTTTGTTTTGAATAAGAAGCATTTCTTTTGTGTAAAATTGATGGAATGTTGCTTTCATTTATCTTTGTTTACTTTGTTTTAAATCTTTATCGCCATGGTTTATTCGATAGGTTTTGTATATAAAGAGGGATGGAGGAAACTGGCTGTTTAGTAGAAAGTTGCATTGCCTCAGTCGAACATCTCATCCTGATATCATTAAAGGTAAGATTGAGTTCATTCCTCTACTTTTTTTTTTTTTTGCTGTATCACGACGAATAGCATATTGGCTACTTGTAGCAGTGCTCCAGCATAGTGCGTTTACCTAACACTCAACTACTACTGCTTTCGGCAAGTAGTTTACAAAGAGGATGCTGCATCACGACGAATAGCATATTGGCTACCTGTAGCAGTACTCCAGCATAGTGCGTGAATTCAAACACCATCTTCACTTTTATGAATTCAAAGACCATGCTCACTTTCATGAATTCAAACACCATGTTCACTTTTATGAATTCAAACACCATGCTCACTTTCATGAATTCAAACACCATGTTCACTTTTATGAATTCAAACACATGCTCACTTTCATGAATTTAAACACCATACTCACTTCAAGAATTCAAACACCATGCTTACTTTAATGAATTCAAACACATGCTCACTTTCATGAATTCAAACACCATACTCACATTTATGAATTCAAACACCATGTTCACTTTTATGAATTCAAACACCATGCTCACTTTCATGAATTCAAACACCATACTCACATTTATGAATTCAAACACCATGCTCACTTTAATGAATTCAAACACATGCTCACTTTCATGAATTTAAACACCATACTCACTTCAAGAATTCAAACACCATGCTTACTTTAATGAATTCAAACACATGCTCACTTTCATGAATTCAAACACCATACTCACTTTTATGAATTCAAACACCATGTTCACTTTTATGAATTCAAACACCATGCTCACTTTCATGAATTCAAACACCATGTTCACTTTTATGAATTCAAACACCATGTTCACTTTTATGAATTCAAACACCATACTCACTTTTATGAATTCAAACACCATGTTCACTTTTATGAATTCAAACACCATACTCACTTTTATGAATTCAAACACCATGTTCACTTTTATGAATTCAAACACCATGCTCACTTTCATGAATTCAAACACATGCTCACTTTCATGAATTCAAACACCATACTCACTTCAAGAATTCAAACACCATGCTTACTTTAATGAATTCAAACACCATATTCACTTTTATGAATTCAAACACCATGTTCACTTTTATGAATTCAAACACCATACTCACTTTTATGAATTCAAACACCATGTTCACTTTTATGAATTCAAACACCATGCTCACTTTCATGAATTCAAACACCATACTCACTTCAAGAATTCAAACACATGCTCACTTTCATGAATTCAAACACCATACTCACTTTTATGAATTCAAACACCATGTTCACTTTTATGAATTCAAACACCATGCTTACTTTAATGAATCCAAACACCATACTCACTTTCTTCATGAATTCAAACACAATACTCACTTCATGAATCAAACATCATGTTAACTTTCATAAGCACTATAAATTCCTATCTATGCAAATATATTATAACCAACAACTAAGTGCATTCATTAAAAGTTTAGCCGTTATTTGGGACATTTTGTTCTCGTTAATGAATTTATTTTAAAATTAAATAGGAACTTAAATCCTGTTTTCTTTACTCTATTAAATAACTTATTTCATTTTAAAATAACCATATTTCCTGTATTTTATATTACAGCACGTAAATAGGCATCTAACCACTTTAACCTAGACAACATATGCTAATAATATATATATATATATATATATATATATATATAGTAATTACATGAAATGGTCCAGCGGACTTTTAAATAAAAAAACGATTGAAAAGAAGGTAGCACACAGATAGACAAAGGAAAGTTCACTTCTATATTTAAACCATCGTCGTCATCAGGAGGCGAAGAGTGTTGCAGGAAGGTAGAGCGGCGACTCTACCTTCCTACGGGACTCTTCACCTCCTAATAACGACGGCAGTCGAAATATAGAAGTGAGTTATTCCTTTGTCTATCTGTGTTCTCTCTCCCTCCTTTTTAATTGGTTATCGTCATCGATGACGACGGATGTCCAAATATCGAAGTGAGTTCTGTAGTGACTTTCTGTGTTCTTTCCGATGTGTTAAAGTTTTTATTATCCACACGAACCTTTCATTTTATTCGAAGTATATATAAATACTTAAACTAGCAGCAGGTCTTCATCTAAGCATGTATTGTTAAATAGCAGAGCAGATTCTGCATTCAAGATTTTTTCAGCAATTGTTCTTTTTTTCTAATTACTTTTCTATGCTGCTAAGGCAATGAAAATAACAAATTTCCCAGGGACATACTCTAGGCAATAATACAATCCAATAGCTGATAACATATATTAAGGACTAACCATAACTAAATTATAGAAGAAAACTCAACCTTTCAACCTTTTAGGTCATCTTCAGGTAGACGAAAATAAAAACAGATAAATAACAGAACAAAATAACGGTAAAGAGAAAATAGAATATGACTAGAAATATATTACAGCCAGTTCGCAACACGTGGAGATAACAATTGATAGAGATAACATCAGACTAGCGCTCCTAGCGTACGGGAGATTAACCACCCGTCACTCCTTTCTTATTAGTTTAATTTTAGTATCAAAGTTTCTGGAGGTAGGTATTACGATCCCGAAAGCTGGTGTTTTCTTCTATAATTTAGTTATAGTTAGTCCTTAATATACGTTATCAGTTATTGGATTGTGTTATTGTCTCCAGTATGTCCCTGGGAAATTTGTTATTTTCATTGCCATTGCAACATAGAAAAGTGATTAGAAAAAAAGAACAATTGCTGAAAAAAATCGTGAATGCAGAATCTGCTATGCTATTTAACAATATATATATATATATATATATGGATTCAGAGCAAGGGTTCTCGAGGATTTTGGTCAATAAAAAATTCCGCTAGTTAATATCTGCCGACGTTTCGCCAAAGGTTGTTTGGCATTATCAAGGCTTTTTTGTGAGGAAAACCCTATTTACATCAGCATCCTACGGGAATAACAAATGTAACATTACATTGTTATTCGTCATCAGGAGAGTAGACTAAAAGAGAGGACGAAGTGAGAGAGATCTCCCCACTTCGAAGAACAGAGTGCGAGATATAGCGAAATATATACATATATAAAACCGAAATATATATATATATATATATATATATATATATATATATATATATATATATATACGGTACTGTTTTCTTGACCACAAAATATTAACAAACACTTTTTCTTTTTCTCGGAGTTCGGTCAGGGTAAATATATTTACCCTGACCAAACTCCGAGAAAAAGAAAAAGTGTTTGTTTATATATATATAATATATGTATCGTTGAATAACTGACCGTATTTTACTGATGTCATTTTCTTCAACTGATGTCAGTTTTTCGAGGTTTCTGAGTACCTTCTTCTTTCCTTCATCCAAACGTTGGAGAATATTAAATGGAAAATGTTAAAACCCAGTCGAAACATGTTGGTTCCACCCTTATTAATATTCTCCAACGTTTGGATGAAGGAAAGAAGAAGGTATTCAGAAATCTCGAAAAACTGGTGAAGAAAATGACATCAGTGAAATACTGTCATAACTCGTGCTCCGTCCTTCAACTTGGAGAGATCTCTCTCACTTCGTCCTCTCTTGTTGTCTTCTCCTGATGACGAAAAACAGTTCAAAATATTGAATTTAGTAAGTGTGCTTTTAATCTTTTTTTTGTGTCTTGTTTTGTGTAATTTAAAGTTATATATATATATATCTACAATAATTATTGTGGTTTGATCATTGATATATATATATATATATATATATATATATATATATATATATATATATAATATAAACAAAACACTTTTTCTTTTTCTCGGAGTTTGGTCAGGGTAAATATATGGAATCACCTTTTTGCCAACGTTTCGTCTTTATTTCAAGACATCCTCAGGGCTATAAACTAACAAAAAACAATAAACAATGGACATTTTTTCATTTCAACTTTAAAAACATCATAAACAAATTGAAAAAAGAACTTACTGAAGGCTTGGTTCTGTTACATTTACAAACAACCGTTAACTGTCATTACATGTGCTGTTCCAAGCGACAAATTATTGAACCACTGTTTTTTTAGTACAATCCATTATATATAAACATATATACTTATACACATATTATAATATATATCTATTACAATATGTATCACCATAATATATATCTATAATACATTTATAATAAATTATTATTTTAACAATCCTTAAAAATATAAACTAGATAACATTGCATCTTTAACTATTTATGATGGAACTATAAATCCTACTTAAATTGTCTGTATCTGTTTTTCTATTGCAAGTATTATTAGTATTTTTGATATGTATCATTTCTTTTATCAATCTTTTATTGTATGAAGTTTCATAATCTAAAATTGATGCATTCTCAAATTGAAATGTGTGTTGATTTTTAATTGCATGCGAGGCTAGGGCACAAAACATTTTTTTATTTTTAAAATTCGATTTGTGTAAAGCTAATCTATCTTTTAGATATTGTTTGGTTTGACCTATGTATACATTATTACAATTATTGCAAGGAATAGAATATATTATATTGCTTTTAATTAGTTTGTTGATAGGTGATTTGGTGTTCGTAAAAATGCATGTATTTAATTTTTTCTTTACTTTATATGTTATTTTAAAGTTAGCTTCCTTAAGTATTTTTCCAATCTGTTCTGTCAGTCCTTTCACATATGTCACTGATCTATACTGTGGTGAGTTGGTGAGGCCATTATTACTGGAGTGCTGATTTATTTCATTACCTTCTTCAGTGTTTAAATCCGGTGTTATATTTCTATTAGCGTCTACCTGTGGAGTTATTTCATTATGGTTACTAACTGTTGATCTAACTGTTTCAATATATTTTTTACTATATTCAAATTTTTCTGTATAAATTGATTATCACATAAATGTATGGCTCTATGTTTCAAAGCTAATGCAGTGTTAATTTTGTGTTTTAGAGGGTGGTGGGATAAAAAATATTGAAACAAAACAATTACCCGCACCATTTAATAAATAAAATAATGCGATCAACAGTTAGTAACCATAATGAAATAACTCCACAGGTAGACGCTAATAGAAATATAACACCGGATTTAAACACTGAAGAAGGTAATGAAATAAATCAGCACTCCAGTAATAATGGCCTCACCAACTCACCACAGTATAGATCAGTGACATATGTGAAAGGACTGACAGAACAGATTGGAAAAATACTTAAGGAAGCTAACTTTAAAATAACATATAAAGTAAAGAAAAAATTAAATACATGCATTTTTACGAACACCAAATCACCTATCAACAAACTAATTAAAAGCAATATAATATATTCTATTCCTTGCAATAATTGTAATAATGTATACATAGGTCAAACCAAACAATATCTAAAAGATAGATTAGCTTTACACAAATCGAATTTTAAAAATAAAAAAATGTTTTGTGCCCTAGCCTCGCATGCAATTAAAAATCAACACACATTTCAATTTGAGAATGCATCAATTTTAGATTATGAAACTTCATACAATAAAAGATTGATAAAAGAAATGATACATATCAAAAATACTAATAATACTTGCAATAGAAAAACAGATACAGACAATTTAAGTAGGATTTATAGTTCCATCATAAATAGTTAAAGATGCAATGTTATCTAGTTTATATTTTTAAGGATTGTTAAAATAATAATTTATTATAAATGTATTATAGATATATATTATGGTGATACATATTATAATAGATATATATTATAATATGTGTATAAGTATATATGTTTATATATAATGGATTGTACTAAAAAAACAGTGGTTCAATAATTTGTCGCTTGGAACAGCACATGTAATGACAGTTAACGGTTGTTTGTAAATGTAACAGAACCAAGCCTTCAGTAAGTTCTTTTTTC
The DNA here is from genome assembly GCA_026182355.1 of Hermatobates lingyangjiaoensis. Classification (NCBI taxonomy): domain Eukaryota; kingdom Metazoa; phylum Arthropoda; class Insecta; order Hemiptera; family Hermatobatidae; genus Hermatobates; species Hermatobates lingyangjiaoensis. Next base: position 99,881 of record JAPFBL010000590.1, read on the forward strand.
AATTTGTTTATGATGTTTTTAAAGTAGAAATGAAAAAATGTCCATTGTTTATTGTTTTTTGTTAGTTTATAGCCCTGAGGATGTCTTGAAATAAAGACGAAACGTTGGCAAAAAGGTGATTCCATATATTTACCCTGACCAAACTCCGAGAAAAAGAAAAAGTGTTTTGTGAATATTTTGTGGTCAAGAAAACAGTACTGTATATATATATATATAGGTGTGTTCTCTAATCGGGGTTCGGTCAATTTTCCAGGATAAAAAATCAAACTCTCGTTGCCAAAGTTTCGGTTTTATTTAAATTTTTTTCATAGGCCTACAAACAAAGGATAATAAGAAATCACATATCAACATCAAACATGTATACAATATGAAAATGGATTGTTACAACTTATGAATATTACAAGCAGAAATATTTCAGAGATATATAAAACAATATTACTTACAGAAGTAAGAATTTTTGAACTAAGAAAATGAAATTTAAATTATTTAAAGGAACAACAATGTTGTCCGGACAAAACCTTCGACTAGACTAATAAGATAACATTACAAATAACCTCAACACTGTTCACTGAAGGGAAATAAATAAATCAAATTTCACTAAAACTCAGCACAACACTCCAGAATAAATATTACTTAAATTAGTAATATCACTTCTATGATTAATCGAACTTAGATCCTTTTTAATATATAACATCTCAAGTGTCTTCCTTCTTTGCTCATCTTTTTCTTTTTCTATTATAGTTGTATCTTCAAAATCGAACGTGTGACCTTCGTTTATAGCATGGCCAGCTAAGGCTGTTGCGTTACTTTTATTTGTTCTTATCGAATAATTATGTTGGTGCAACCTTTCTTTGAGAAAACGACTAGTTTCACCATAGTAACACTTGTCACAGTATTTACATTTGATGGCATAAATGAGGTTACTTTGTAACTCCTTCGGTATTTTTTCTTTCAAATTTGAAAATAAAGATTTATTTTTTCTTTTATTATAAAATGCCAGTGTAACTTCAGGTCCGTTTCGTTTGAACACTTTTCTAATTGATTGTGATAAGCCCTCAACATAAGGAAATTTGAAATACTTCCTATTTATAACTTCCGGTTCAGCATGATCTTCATTTGAATGTGCTGGTTGCTGTCTTAAATATCTTAACCAATATCGTTCAACTGAGTTCTTCGGACGAGTATAATTGTGACGAGTGTACCAACAGAACAACAAACAATTTTTAATTAGTGCACAGATCGCGCGAAATTTAAAAAGTGTCCTTATATTTTGATCATACCCTTATGTCTATATTATAAGGTGCCTAAACAAAACTAATGCGTCGATATTAGTGAATACTACATAGTGACAATGAGGATTGTACATCAACTGAAGTATTTTAATTTATTTGATGATTAATTTAGCTTATATGGAAACATGGTTTCATAAGGACGATGTTGGTTTCAGATGGCTTTCATCGGCGCATGCGTCCTGACAGTGCTACTGGCGTCTCAGACTTCCACTGCTCCATTAGACATGGAAGTACCTCTTGAAGTTCAAGAGACGATAGCCATGGCTGTTCAAGAGCCTGCAGGAGCCATTCTAAAGCCCATGACTGATGTGAGGCAAGCAAGGAAACCATGCTGCGGAGATAATGTACAGGTTGTACAACAAACTCAGTCTATCCCTGCTGAAATAGTTGCACCGGTCATCAAAGACTCTGAAGAACGCCAGAAAAGAGCTGTGTTTGAATCGAATCCTATCTCACAATCCTGCTGCGGTGAAGAAGGTGATGAACAAGTACTCCGAAGATCAGCACCATGCTGTGGTCTTGAAGAGGCTTCAAGAGAACAAAGAAACGCCGAATGTTGTGGTAAACAACAGTCTGTTGAATGTTGCGGTCAGATGAAACAAACCGGTCTGTCTGATAGCCAGCCAGAGGTTTCTGTCCAAGAAGGAGTACCAGTACCATCAAGAATGGTAAGACAAGCAGAAGACTGCTGTGGAAGAATAACTCAAAGAGATGCATCATCTTCAACTCAAACAAGTAACTGTTGCGGATTGGAATCCCAAGAAAAGACACCCTGCTGTGGATACACTAGTCAGGTATCAAAGCGAAATGTCCCCAGCTGCTGTGGAGTTGCCCAAAACGAGAACTGCTGTGGAGTACAGACCATTGAATGATCACCAGCTACTAGCAACCAGTCATCCGTCGAACACCAACTTCTTAAATGCACTCATGCTAACATAATGAAGACTGTAAATAGTCTTCAATATTTAATACTTTCAATGTAATAAACATTCCTTGCATTCCGAATACGTTTTGCTGTTGTTTTTCCTACTTCTTACATAGTACAATACATTTTTTGTTATTCTGAGGTAAAATTGATAAACAAACAAAAGTCTCCACACAAATGAAGTTTTATTCAAGAGCACAACGCATTTCGAACACTTTATGTTCATCATCAGGAAGACACTATAATACAAATTATATCCAAGGTGTGGTGTTGAAGGGTTGGTCCAGTGAAAATAACACTTCTTGTTTTTTTTTTTTTAAATAATTTTACAATTATAAGATCCATATGAAATAGACTCAAGATTGTATAAACCTATCATTTTTATTAAAATCGAATTTTCAACTAAAATACATGGTATACTACAACAGTACGAGGTTTCTCTGTCTTTAAGTTTCTCAATTTTTGGTCTACATACATAGTTTTGTTTGTATTCCACATTTACTATACGATAATCAATTTAGGTAAAAAAAAAGTTTTTTTCCGACAATTATTACGTATATATTCATTTTTGTTGGGGGAGGAAGGTAGCTCAGTGGTTTACCTACCCTCTGGACTGGTATGTATAGGGTTCGATACTCACTTTGGCACTCGATTTCTTCACGGTTGAGGTGAAAACAGTGCATGGACTTGATGAACGAGTGGCTTAGTGTTTATTATTAATTTTTTTTTTTTTGTCATTATGTGTGATATGGTGTCGAGGGAGCTGTCTCCGCGTAAGGACCTTCTCCATCCACCTTAGGCACATCTGCTGCTCGATGCAACCCTCCTATGGGAGAGTTGTTGTGGGACGTCAGATGTCTCTAAAGGATCTCACGTTAAAAAAAAGCATCGATCTATTGTACTTTGTTCATGGAATGGCCGAAAGGTTAGCAGACATGATTACAAATCAAAATATGTTGAAATGACAAAAAAATCTCAGCATGTCGTTTCTTAGAGATTGGATGTTAAGCTGTCGGTCACGACCTCGTAGCATGTCAGACACTCTTTAAAGATCTCTACTCAAAATACACTTCAGTTAGGCAAAATTTAGTTCTCTCAATCTAATTCGTTCATTCTGTGTTATCACAAAGGGCCAATCTATGCCCTAAGTGTGTTCTCTCGTAACTTAACATAAACTCAATATATTTTAAGACTTTTATTCCCTTTGGGTAGAATTTCTATTTTCAATTTTTTTATCATAATATAGTTCCTATTTAAAAAGTCTCTAACATAGTTTATCTGACCTCCTACTTTGCTTTCAATCATCTACATTGAAGACCATGTTTCCCATTGAAACTAGAAAATATTCCTCATTTGTTTGAAAAGTGTCAAAACATCTTTCTGAGTTGTTAAAATATCGTTTTAAAAATAATTTTTAATTTAAGTTACAGAATAATTACATCTATTATTTTCAAAGAATGTTTTCGATTTTGGATTATGTTTTACGTTGTTGGTTTTTTTATAAAATTATTATACTGGGAATTTTATGGCTTGTTAAGTGCTTTTTAAAAAATCGGTTTTCTTTCCTTTTGTCAAAAATTATAGGAAGCTTGAAAAATTTGAAAATAAAGATATGAACTGTTAGACTAGAATAGTAAAAAAAAACTGGATATTTGTGAATAATATCATTAGTCCTTCTTAAGGAAAGAGTCCATTTCTTACCCTTCAATATTATCCAAAGTTATGTTTATTCATAAACATAAAAAAATTTACGACTTATATTAAGTTTTGTTCAAGGGTGCCGCATATAAGTTGATCAGGGCAATTAGTAAGACAAATCTATCACACCATAAATTGCATCAGAAATTATATGTTTGATTGCCATTGATTTTTACATTTAAGAATTTTATTTTTTTTTCGTCTCATATTAAGTTCTTGAATTATTTAAAAAGTTTTCATTAAATCTCTAAACTTAAATTTTTTTTCAGTGGATTCACTCAATTTTAAGTCGATGTAAACAGTGTAAATAAATGTAAACAACTACGACAAGCAAAGTAAGTAAACCATTCGTCCTGGATGAATATTCAGTTTTTATAGTTTTATTGCTCTTTGTCATATTGAAATTTCTTGTTTTTTTTTTGGTGAATTGTTAAATTTCTGTTCGATTTTTTGGCATGATTTCAATGTTTTTTAATGAGCCGTTTAGCGTCAAAAAAACATTTTCTGAAAACAGAAATTGTACTCCAACGCCACTTTGGTTACTGTGATTTGGAAAAAAGTTCTCTCAATTCATTCTCTACAGAAAAATACAACTATTTTTACCTATAGTTTCATTGTGATTCGTGAAACAATATGGCTTCTATCGCTCTCACAAGCTTTCAGATTGAAAGCAAAAATTTTTACATTTTATTGAAAAGAAAATACTTGCTGTTGCTTTAAAAATCTGAGGATATTTTTGGATGATTGCTTTCGTAGCCTAACAGATAATGCCAAAATTTTTATAACTCTAGAATTAGTTGTTTAGGAGAACAAATTTTTGTCTAAAAACAGGTTTTGGCAAAAAGGTGACTTTCTCATCATGCATAATTGCTCCCAAAGTAAAAAAAAAAAGTTCAGGAACCTAGCTCTAGATCAACGATATCAAACTTGTGAAAACTGACAAAATATTTAAAGCTACAATAAACCATATAAAACCATTAAATCTAATATCTACAAATTTTAAAGACTCTATCAGGTTAGCCACATTATAAAAAACAAAAATTCAATTGATTAACAACAAATTTAATATTATGATTACTTACAGTAAAGTTGAATGTAGGTCACTTCAGATTTTTATGGTTGTCTCTAAAATTTATATTCGAATATTCAATGAAATGATGAATGAGAAAAACACATACAATTTAAAAAAAAAATGTACTACATTGAATTAGTGAAAACAAAACAAGAATTCTCATAATGCCATTGTAACCAAATAATCACAGATGTTTTGATCATTTAAGATGTCTCAAACGATTAATAATGGCTAAAAGGAATTATTAAGTTTTGTAAGAAAGTTGGTGATTGTTAAAACATCGGATGAGATAGGAATATTTTAAATAAAACTGGAAAACAAAATTGTTGGTGATCGGTATGTGTAACTGTGTCAAAGTGTCGTCTTTTCCTATTATTAACAGATTTAATATTAATCATATAAAAAAGGGAACTATCTTAATCGACAGTTGAGACTTCGGATTATTAAAGAGAATTATTTGAAAGTTTATAAATAATAGGATAAATAAGATATTATTGATTTAGTTTATCAACTACGGTATCATGAAAATTGGAAGAGTCAAATTGAAAGGGTTTTTATGAAAATACTAACAACTACTGGAATGATTGCTATTATTAGAACAAATCATTGGATGTTGATATGTTAAATGCATATATTCAGAAGGTGTTTTTAACCGATAAAGTGAATATATTTACATGGAAATGAATTAAAAGGAACACAAACTCCCATAGCTATGTTCAAGTGTAAGAGACGGAAGCTCACGCGAAGGGTAACTGCAAGGGTTATAAAAACCGCTCTAAAGTGGCAAATGTATGCTACAACCATGGCAAACACACCAGAAACTGATGTTGATTTAGGCGTGCAGGGTTCACCGAAGAAAACTGGCCCTGGCAGCGGTACGGCTTCAAGAGGGTCTAAGAAGAAAGGTGCGAGCTCCAGTGCGAAGAAGGCAAACCATCCGCCTACATCTAAGATGGTTATATCAGCTGTCACCGGCTTGAAAGAACGTGGAGGTTCTTCTGTTCAAGCGATCAAAAAGTATATTGCGTCGACATATAAAACTGACGCGGAAAAGTTGGCTCCCTTTATTAAAAAATATTTGAAGAGTGCTGTCGCTTCGGGAGAATTAATGCAAACGAAGGGGAAAGGAGCGTCGGGCTCATTCAAACTAGCCAAGTCTGGAGAAACAAGTGCTGTAAACAAACGGAAGACAGTTGCGACGAAAACTGCGAAAAAGCCAACTAAGCCTTCCACAACAGGAGAGAAAAAGCCTAAAGCGAAGAAAACTTCTGGAAGTACACCGGCTCCTACTCCAAAGAAGAAGAAAATGGTACCTAAGACCAAGAAAACCACAAAAACTCCTACCAAGCCGAAGACTCCCAAGCCAAAGAAAGCCAAATCGAAGACCTCAGCCGTGAAGAAGTCAACTAGTAAGGCCAAGAAAACCCCTACTAAAAAATCTGCCAGCAAAAAGTAGTGAACCTGAACCAGTTGATGAAATGTGCTCAAAGAAAAAAAAGGCTCTTTTTAGAGCCCCAACAATCTGTTTTGCAATTTTTATTAACAGCCATGAAAATTTAGGACAAGGCTTTACCACCTTGTCTTATTGAACACCTTTTGGGGTTTATTCTATCTGTAATTTTATAATATTTAATTGTTATTAATAATTATATTTTATTACTTGTTAATTATGGCTTTCTAAGTTGCAGTGACAAGAGTCCACCTAGCCAATTAATTCAGTAAATTAATTTACATCCCGGGATAATGCTAAAATTTTACTGCTCCGTTCAATTGAAAAATAAAATTTCCTTGGCACATTTGACCAGTGAAACTGTTTATCATATTATGGTTGTTATATCTACTTTTAAGATTTGACCAGTAACTGGGTCCTTTCAATCAACGGTTCAAAAGAATACCACATGTGTCAAGGGGACAAACATCACTTTGAGCCCACACAAAAAACCCATTCACAGATAAGCACCCAGTCTTGAGGCAGAAAATTTTGTTTATCAGCCACTATTACTTTCAATTATTTCGGCATGCACCATGTTCAGCATGACAAATATAATTAATCCCTTTACCCTGGAACAATAATAGCCAGTTTGATTACGTTTTACCTTTCGTTAAAATTTGTTACTGTTTTCCAATATCAATGATCTTCGCATAGGTTAACCCTTTTATGATTACTTATTTTCTACTCATTTATTGGTTTTGTTGATTAAATTCTTTACTGTCTCATATATTGAAACACTTAGACATTAATTTATTTTGATTCTTTATTAAAAACCATTAGGTTGTGTTTAGATTAGAATTTTATAATTTACATTACTGTATAATTTATTTGTTGATGCTTTATGATACATTCGCTTGTCTCATGTACTTTTTTTCGGTGTTAAACCTCTTTCTTAACTACTATGTTTATTTTTAGATCTTGATTATTGTTCGTCTTGTAACAGTGTAACAGTGGTAGTTGCCCGATGTGTATACACTCATTAAGACACTATTAGATACCTGATTAAAAAAAAGGAAAGAAGAAAGGCCAGGTGGTAATTTCATAATAAACGGTAATAAATGGAGAAAAAAGATTTTACGTTAAACACAGAAGAATCTGTGTTTTATCTTATTTGTGAATATCTTATGCTTACAAAGATACCTATAAATATTTAATATAAAAACAAATATAATTATTATTACTGTAGTTGATACTAATACTATATTATACTATATTAATATCTTTATAATTATTGTTATCATAATTATTACTATTGTTATTATTGTGTCGTTATAATAACTCGTAATAAGTTATTAATACTAACCTAACAGTATTAATAATAAATATAACGAACGGACGACTAGTTCTGGTTGATACAACAGAGTCTCAGTTATAAAACAATCATCCCCATCTTCTCGGCACCTCATGAAATATGTTTACCGGAATGCATGCACATCAGAGTCAAAATAACGATATCAAGAGCAAACTAAAAAAAAAGCAGCCCGGGAGGGATTTTTTTTAAAGAAATTGAAGCAACATTAAGGATCAATACAAATTTACCAGGTTAATCAGTGGCATAATTTGATTGGTCAAACTTATTCAATTGTTATCTAATAAATACGCAAAATTGGACGATAACCGACAGGCTAATTGGACGGTAGTTTGCAGCATGCCGACCACTCTTGCCTGGTTTTTTCAGCATGATTACGATTGGTTCTCTCCAGCAGTCTGGAAAGTGTGCTAGTCGCAAGTAAGCATTGAAAAGCGCAGTCAAGTTCAGGACAGCCTTCCAGAGAGTGCCTTCATGACGTCAGAAGTCACTCGGTCTCCCCCTGGAGCCTTCCTTTTCGGCATACTTACAATTACCTCCCAGACCTCCTGTGGCGTCACGAAAACAGACTCAGAGGGTCATTGAACATCTCCTCATGCTCCTCATGTTAGAATAGTCAAATCGAAGAGCGTCAACGTTTGCGTCTATATTTGCATAAGCCTGTTGGTCACTGGTCAAATTGGCTAAGCACTCTGTTAGTGAGGGAACCAAGGCAGTTACAAAGTACACTAGCTCTAAGTAAGTTGTAAACCATTTAGTTTGGAAGAAAAAATGGCCTTTTTTAAGGCCGCAAATTGGAATTATTTGTACTTCTTAGTTCAAGTTTATTGAGTTTAGCATGTGCTGTGGCTGAGACGGTGCTGCATAAGTTTATGAGACGCATATCATCGGAGAATAAAACCCTCCGACTTATCCTGGGTGCACCACTCAACGCCCGTACGAGTTCCTCCATAATGAGGTCAAGCGGACTCCATAATAACACACAAGGACACGGACACACAAACACATGCAACCCAAACATGTGCACTAACAAACACGCACATACACAAGTCATCACATAAAAAAACACACCCACACAAACAGGCGCAAACACAAATACGATCACTCACAAAGTCAAGTAAACACTGACTCGTGAACACACAAACAAGCGCTTACACAATCACGTACACGAACAAAGAAACACGGTCACACACACTTGCTAGCATACACATACTAGAGCAAGTAGTCAAAAACACGCATTGCCATACGAACTCACGTGCAAACACGCGGATACACAAACACTCGAACAAATAAAGACGCTCAATAACAATCACTCGCACACACATACACAAACTTACATACACCACTCTTTACTTTATGTCTATTCTTATACGAATACTATGAAAATGCAAATATTTTGAATTCAATCAAACTTACATACATTACTCTTTACTTCTTGACTATTCTTATACGAAATCTATGGAGATGCAAATATTTTGAATTAAAACAAACATACATACACCACTTTTCATTTTTTCTTAATTATTATAGGAATACTATGAAAATGTAAATATTTTAATTCAAACAAACATGCATGCACCACTCTTTACTTTTCCACTATTCTTATAAGAATACTATGAAGATGCAAATATTTTGAATTCAAACAGACTTACATACACCAGTCTTCGCTTTTTCACGAGTCCTATACGCATACTGTGAAGATGCTAATACGAGTATTTTTGAATTAAAACAAACTTACATACACCACTCTTCACTTTTTCATTTTTCTTATACGAATACTTTGAAGATGTAAATATTTTGAATACAAACAAACTTGAATACACCACTCTTCACATTTTGGCTAGTCTTATACGAATACTGTGAAGATTCAAATATTTTGAATTAAAACAAACTTACATTTACCACTCTTCATTTTTTGACTATTCTTTTGTCGTCACCCAAAAAAGAAGCCTGCCCTCCTGCTAACTGACAACCATTATCAATAGGGATTTATCAAAGTACTCCCAAGTTAGGGAAAATCTTTGGAATTCGAAATCGACAGCCCTTGTATAAGCTCTGGTTTTCATTTTTAGTCGGGGTCAACAACCCTAAACAAAATCAACTTTTATGTGAGTGACATTTCTCTCCTTTATTAGCCTGCCTGTCAAGAGTGTAATATCGACTCTGTCGATCTGAACACATTTGATTTTTTACAAACGATGAGCAGCTTCGGAGTGCTCCGAGCAGTGCTGAAGCAATGGTTCAGTCCATTCTGACTGCACTGGTAGCACTGCAGAGAGTTCTGCCAGACTCAGGTGCAGGTCCCTCAAGACAAACCAGAGAAATGTCTGATGGCCCTGCAGAGTAAAGTAAAGCTCAGACTACAAAAGCCGAAGCCTGTAGGCTGACAGACTCATCATCCTTGACATCTGCATTTGTAACAGTGTCAAGGAGGATAAAAGCAAAAGTAGCATAGGCACAAAAACAAATACACAGTCCACGACGGAGGTCTACATCAGAGACCAGAAGGGATAATGTAAATGTTGATACAGTTGTCTAAGACACGTACTGTAAAGCTTTCCCGTCTGCCGTTAATATCCAAGCCCAACCAACATCCCATACATGAAAAGACAGCTCTGTCACCAAGGTACCTCCCGCATTTCTTATCACCAGCAATGAAGATTATAGGATGTGAATGAATCCTCTCTGGGGTCCTCTGAAAGAACAGAGAACCTGTTAGATGTGGGAGTTCGATCCCCACTAGGGATTAACAATTCCTAGTACTGTATAAAATATTTCTAAGAACTATCTAACACTCAATTGCACTTTAAACAAATAGAAGCTAGAGTAACAATTTTTTACAACAACAACTATTTGTCACTCAACTACTTACTTACTACAAGTACAAAGTTATAGAAATAGTAACAGTATTATTAGCGCTGAGGAACAACAATAAGATAATAAACTATACTACTTTGCCTTAAATCTAACACTGAAGGTATCTAAAACTAACTTTACACAGTAAGAGAAGACACTAGTAAGAAAAGAAGTGGATACGCTGGTGTGGCCTATCAACTAACAATTTTAGAGAACACTAACAATATTATTAGCGTTAAGGAACAACAAAAAGATAATAAACTATACTACTTTAACTTAAATCTAACACGGAAAGTACTAACATTACAAATTATTATTATTTTTATTGAATATAATAATAGTGATTATAATAATAATAAGGAAATAAAACAACTAAAGGAAAAAGTAACCTTGTCCAAACAGGAATTAGGAAAAAGCTTATTTTGATAGGCTACCATTTCAACCAATCAACTTGACACATATGAGACAGTTTTCGGTATATAAGGCGAACCAGGGAAAAATTTTTATTAGTTCGTGGAAACAACGTAACTGCATAAGAATGACTGGCAGAGGAAAGGGAGGCAAAGGTCTTGGTAAAGGTGGAGCCAAGAGGCACAGGAAAGTTTTAAGGGATAATATCCAAGGCATAACAAAGCCCGCAATTCGTCGACTGGCAAGACGTGGTGGTGTGAAACGTATATCTGGTCTGATCTATGAAGAAACACGTGGAGTTTTGAAAGTGTTTTTGGAGAATGTTATAAGGGATGCTGTGACATACACTGAACACGCCAAAAGGAAAACTGTCACTGCTATGGACGTCGTTTACGCCTTGAAGCGCCAAGGAAGAACCCTTTACGGTTTTGGCGGCTAAGCAGACCTTTTGACTACTCTATACATCTGCTCTTATAAAAAATGGTCTTTTTAAAGACCGCAATATTATGAATTGCAATTTTTTGCACATCATCCAGAAAGTCAATCCATGCTTAACCTACCTAACACTTGTAGTTGTATTTTTCATTCGAATTCTGGGTTAAACTTTCATGAGGGATGTAAAAGAGAGAGATAGGGTGGGATACTAAAGAGATGAATGAATAAATTCTTTATTGGGAACAAGTTCCAGTTATAAATACTGGGGTAGCCGTACAGAGAGGACAAGGTCCTCTCCACCGGGCTTTTTCCCCTTCGTTCATTATAATGATAATTATATGCTAATGTACAACTAATTATATTAATTATTTACTAATGGTTCATTACATAATACTTTATAACAGTAATTCTAATACTAATCCTAATTTCTAATAATGAGTAATAATAATAATAATAACAATAATAATAATAACAGTAATAATAATAATAATAATAATAGTAACGATGATAATAACAATATTAATAATACAGCAATGATAATACAAATAATAATTTATCTGTAATACTAGTTCTAATAGAATTAATGATAATGTTAATGTTAAAATAATAATAATAAGACTAATAATATAATAATACTACTACAAGTAATAATAATTATATAATAATACTTTTAATAATAAAAACCAATATTAAATGTAGTACATCACAGATGTTGGCCAACGTCAACCTGCTGGGTCCCCTGCTTGGTCGTTGGCTGTAGGAGTCGCAGCCCTGGTCATCCCAACCTCCTTCTCATCTGCGACATCTTTGGGTAAGAGCCCCTGAATGCCCGCAATCAGAGGGTTAGCCGAATCGGCATTTCTCCTATCTTCTTTCCTGCCCAACCTGCGGACAAACCTGGAGAGACGCTCCAACTTGACCTCATTATGGAGGAACTCGTTCGTTGCGTAGCGTGGTGCACCCAGGATAAGTCGGAGGGTTTTATTCTGAAACGCTAAAAAGATCACCAAATAGTTATTATTATACTTATTTACAATTATTATTATTATAACTATTATTATTACATTACAATTATTATTTTAATTATTATTAATATTGTATTAATAAGCATAAGACTTAAGCCTGAAGTAGTGTGGAAAACAGTTCCAGGCTAGGTCCTAAGAGAAAAGGGAAGGGAGGTGTTTTAGTTGGTAGTCTGGTTTATCTGGGAGCACAGCAGTATGTGCGAAAATACATTTTACCTCCTTACCCCAAAAAAAATAAGTATATGACTTAGGATCAAGCTATTAGTTTGTAAAATAATTGTACAATAGGGGAAAAAGCCCGGTGGTGGGCGACAATTAGTGTCCCCCCTACGGCTACCCATGAAATCTGTAAATTGAGAGTACATAGAAGACTAATACCTAATATTTAGTAACTTGGTTGAAGGACCTTTCAAGTATACCTATCTATAGTATTAAGTGTCTCCCACCAAGATTTTTCCTTTAGTACATTGTATCTTATGTTATAAAAAATTATCCTAAGTCTTATGCTTACATGATGCCTCTAATTAATAAAGTTTAGAATCAGAGTAATTTATTTTTAACAGACATGACTATAGAGAAAATTAGATTCCATTTGTCCGTTTACAAAAAACGTTATCTGATACATGAGAGAATAATAGACATGCTGTTAGTCATTGATTAATGGAAAAATTGTTATATTTAATATATGAAATGATTACTCAAAAGTGCCTTGGCGAAAGAAGAGACGGAAAGGACCTTATGCCCAAGGTATACAAGACTGGGGTAGCCGTACGGAGACTACTGGGTACTCACCACCAAGGTTTTTCCTCTTTGTACATAAAAAATACAAAAATAAAAATAATAATAGTAATAATTATAATAACAATAATTATAATGATATTAATAATAGTATAATATAGTATTAGTAACAACTACAATAATAATAATAACAACAACAGTGGATTTTGGTGTATATATCATTATCAAAGGTTAAAATTAAAGGACTTCTGAATTGAATGAAATAATCTTCATTTAGAACATAATGCCAAAGTTATACATATATTTCTGGTTTTAGCGGTGCAGAGAGTACTAGCTACTCCCAAATAGGCTGTTTCCCCTTGTAATGATATCTAAAAATAGGTGATGACCATTCTGTGAGACATTTGATTGGTGTAAAATAGTTCAGAAAAATACTATAAAGGTTAAAAACCATGATTTGGGTTTTAATGCTTACTTGTAAAACAAAAATTCCTAAAAATGTCTGGACGTGGCAAGGGTGGTAAAGCTAAGGGTAAGGCAAAGACTCGTTCCTCACGAGCTGGTTTACAGTTTCCGGTGGGCCGTATTCACAGGCTGCTACGTAAGGGTAACTATGCCGAACGTGTAGGAGCTGGAGCACCTGTGTATTTAGCAGCCGTAATGGAATACTTAGCAGCTGAAGTTCTCGAGTTAGCTGGTAATGCAGCTAGGGACAACAAGAAGACTCGAATTATTCCACGACACTTACAACTGGCAATTAGGAATGATGAAGAACTGAACAAACTGTTGGCTGGAGTTACAATCGCACAGGGTGGTGTTCTGCCCAATATTCAGGCGGTACTCTTACCTAAAAAGACTGAGAAAAAGGCTTAAACACCCTAAAAATCCCTCTTCCGGGCAAAATGAAAACAATGGCTTTTTTAAAAGCCGAAAATGCTATGCTCTTGCAATTATATCTCCATGACTAGTTCGGTTGTGTCAACTAACTATAAGTCAGTCTTCAATCTTCCACCAATTGGAAGGATATCAATCCATCCAAATGCACTTTCACTGTCAACCTGCGCAAGAGGCTCGGATACACACCTACACTGCGCATACACGATCAAGACATACCAACTACAAAAACATTTAGGTACCTTGGTGTCAACATCGACTCTGGAATTACCTTAAGGGATCATGTTGCATGCACTCTTGGCAGAGCTTATGGGGCCAGGAGTAATCATTTATCACCTTATAAAACCTGGCTCTGGACTGTCTCTCAGAACCAGGGTCAATCTATACAAGGTACTGTTGAGGCCAATAACCACGTACGGGGTGACTGCTTGGGCTAAACCGGCTGGTAAGCTGTTGAGGCGTATTTACGCATATCAGCATAAAACCCTCCGGATTATCCTAGATGCACCACTACATTCATCACATTCCCTTGGAGACCGCCGACGGGTGAGCATCGTACCTGAGCCGTCCGTCTACCTGGTGTCCCTGCCCTTCGCTGCCAGCCTGCCTGCATCGTTAACCTCCTTGAGGTAGCCTACAGGCAATACAGCTAAGTGCCCTATCTATTCATATTACTGTATTCTATTATTATATTACTGTATTATATTATTTGTTTTTCCTAAAATTGTTTTCTTTTCATAAATTGCATAGTTTAACAACTCATAGTTTACTTGGGACTGAGTTCACCCTTGGGACTCTGACCGGGTCTCTGTAATCTGTTTCCATTTCAATTAATTATAGTTTGTCACTTCATTGGTGTCAGCATCTATCTCCCTACGTAGTTTCAAATTTGTTTGTGACTAGCAAGTCTATTCGTCTTACTAGATTTTGTTATATACAATTGTTTATAGTTAAGTTAAGCTATTTAGAAATAGATTGATTGTAATTGAATTATATTATTATTATCATTGTCACTGGTATATTATTTATGTTAAATTGAAATAATTACTAGTCTATTTTCCTTTACTTAAGGTATTGTGCTATCTTAGTTCTTGTTTATATTCAATTCATTACAGTTCCTGATAGTTTAGTATTGTTTAATTGATATTATCCTTTTCAGTGTTAGATTTAAAATAAAGTAGACAAATTATTATTCATTGTTACTTCCTAATGATAATAACACTGTACTGTCTCTAACCTTGTTAGTAATTAGGCTACAGTAGCATAGTTTTACATAGACGATAAATTGTTCTAGGATTAGATAGTAATTGTATTCTCTGCAGACTTTCATCTAGAAAATTGTTTAAAGCTAACTTAGCTATTTAGAATTAGATTGAAGATTTAGAATTCTTGTAAAGCATATCGCTAATAGTTGTTGTTAAGCCTTATGTACTATTTATATCATGTATTTGTTCCTTACTCATAAAAGGATATAAAAATTAGTTTTTAGACTATTGTTAAACTTTCAAGCTAAAATAGTATTAGTAATAGTTTTTAGTAATAGTTAATATTATACGTTGTAATACTGAGATTGTACCTGTTATCCTCCATTTTGTACCTTAAGGTCGCTGGCCTAAGGGCCGCTACCTGCACCTTAACCTTAAGCCGGCCATCACTCCTTCACCACCCCCTTCCAGTTTTCAGTGGCCACGCCCCCCCTAGCCCGTTCATTCCTCCTCCACTCTTCCTCTGTATTCCTTCTCTCTCCCGAAACTTAAAACTTTGTAGCTGAGCATTGTGTTAGTCAGTAAGTTATCCCATAGTGTTAATAACAATTAATATTAATATCGTTGTGTGTGTAAATTGTCATAATATAATAGTGTCAGTGCTTACTACTTAGAATGTAAAGACATAATATAATTATTGCAGTTTAGGTTCTTGAATTGTTTGATTGCTTCATTGTTGGTTTGAGTCTAGCTGTTACAGGTTAGCTCATAAGCGAGGGGAAAAAGGAGATGTCTGGGTCGAGCCCAGGGCTGGCGGAGCTGGTGGTCCAGATCCGTCAGGCCCAGGACCTGCTGGCGTCCCTGCTGCGGCAGGGTGAGGAAAGGTTTGGTAAGGAGTTCCTTGCCAAACAGACCGACCAACCGAAATCACCCCGACCCCGGAAGGAGCGAAGGGGGAAAAAAGGAGAAGCTGTCACCGAGCGTCCCCTGACGAGGGCCCAGAAGAAGGCTGCATCTGTCCCGCCGGTAGGTATGAGCGGGGAAATTAAAACTAAAAACAAGTTTTCTGTTTTGACAGAAGAATCCTCCGGAGACGAGGAGAGACCAGGCTCCCTGCCAGACCTGACTGCAGCAGCCCACAAGGCAGGAGGGGACTTCCCTGCCCTTGCCCCTTCTCTGGCTCGGCCCCAGCACGCTGCAGAGGCAGGAACGGCTGCCACCACAGAGAGGAGGCCTCCACCTGTCCTCATCAAGAAGATGGCTGACTATCAGCGCTTCCGAAAGGCAGCCCCCCGATTCCTTCTGGAATCGGTCAGGGTCACGTCTGGGGGGTCCCAGATCCGGCTCTCCTGTGACTCGAGGAAGGTCTACATGGCCTGCACCAGACTTCTGACAGAGCAAGGAGTAGGGTATTACTCCTTCAAGCCCTCGTGGGAGGTTTCTAGGGAAAGGTATGTCATGAAATACCTCCCCATTGAGACCGACCCGAGAGACATTGAGGAGGACCTTAAGGCTCAAGGGCTCGAAACGAAGGTCAAGCAATTGACTACCCTGCGACCTCGGTATCAAGGTGGCAGGTCAGGTTTGAGGAACCTACCAATTTTTGAGTTTTCCTTGGAGGGCAATGTGCCCCCAAGCATAAAGCGTGTATTAGGATTAGCCGTAACGGTAGAGAAAGCCCGCCGTCCCTCAGGCCCGGTCCAATGTTACAGGTGCCAGCAGTTGGGCCACACGCAGCGTTGGTGCAGCTTGGAACAGCTGTGCGTGAAGTGTGCTGGGAAGCACGCCCATGGTGAGTGCCCGAAGGCTCGGGAGGATCCCGCCAAGTGTGCTAACTGTGGCGGAGCACACCCAGCCAGCTACAGGGGGTGTCAGGCCTTCAGGAGGCCAAGCTGAGGCAGGCACCGAGAGTCCCCAAGGCACGCCCACCGAAGTTTGTCCCAGCACCACCACCCCCGGCACTGACGAGGACCTTCAGCCAGGCTCTGGGAGCCTCCACGTCCTCCCAGGTTCCACCCCCCCCACCTGGGAGGGAAGCAGCGAAGCAGGCCATCATGGACCTGTTGGAAGAGCATGGTTTCATAACCATGCTCCACAACATGATGACAGGGAAAGGGTTATCACCAGATGATGACTCCACGTAAGCATAAATGGGATAATCTGGTTGTTCTATTTTTAAATGTCCGTGGTCTTTGCAGGTCGAAGGAAGAGCTAGCTGACCTGCTTTCGGATCACAGGCCGGATTTGGTACTACTCTGCGAGACTTTTCTGAAAGAAGGTCAGAGGTTTAGTATCAAAGGCTACGCAGTGGTTAGAAGCGACAGGGTCCAGGGACGGGGTGGAGGAACAGCCATTCTTGTGAGGACAGGACTGAAGTTCTCAACTCTCCCCTCTGCCCCTACATCTGTGATAGAAAATACCGGAGTCGTCCTGCAGCTGGAACAGCATCACCTATATGTGTACTCCGTATATAAACCTCCTGGCATCAGGTTACCCAGCGAGGATTTGCACAGTTTATTTGATGTAAATAACATGACCTATAATTCTCCGAGGCCAACACTAGTGGCTGGTGACCTCAATGCGAAGCATGTCTCCTGGGGGTGTCGTGTGGGGAATCCTGCTGGCAGGAAACTCCTCAGCTTTGCTCTCAGCGAGGGATGTGACGTTCTTGCTCCAGATGAGCCAACTCACTACTCTGAAGTTCGGAGCGGGGATGCTGGAGACATCTTGGATATTGCGGTTCTGAGGGGACTGGGATGGTCGTCCGAGTTGCAGGTGCTAGATGCCCTGAACTCTGATCACCGCCCTGTACTCTTGACGCTGCGGAGTCCGGATGTTCCATTTGATACCCGCACTGTTCGTAGGACGAATGGGAACGGTTTCGGAAAGAGATGGAAAGTTTGATCACCATCCCCACTAGTCTGCAGACTCCGGAGGCTGTGGATAGGGAAGTGGTGAGGTTCACGTCATCTTTGACGCAAGCCTTAAAGGTGAGCAGTCATGAGATTGTCAGGAACATTTACCCCGATCCCTTGCCACAATACCTCCGGGTCAAGGTCAAGGAGAAGAACTCATTGAAGCGCCTGTTTCAGAGAACCAGACGTCCAGATATCAAGAGAGAACTAAACTGGTGCACAAAGCAGCTGAGGGCCGAGATTGCTGACTACAGAGAGAGACGATGGCTCAGCAAGCTACAGCTAGAAGGAGACAAGAGCAATCCTGAGGTCTGGAGGATTGCCAAGGCATTGAAGGCCTCTCGCTCTAGGCCTGAGTCTCTAGAGGACAGTTCGGGAGTTGCGTTATGGAGGGAGGAGGACAAGGCTCAGGAATTCTTGGAATGCCTGAGCCAAGTCTTCCGGGCACACCCTAGAACTCTTGAAGATGACATTGCAGAGATGAGTATCACTCAATATGTCCAACGACCCTCTGAGTCTGTTTTCGTGACGCCACAGGAGGTCTGGGAGGTAATTGTAAGTATGCCGAAAAGGAAGGCTCCAGGGGGAGACCGAGTGACTTCTGACGTCATGAAGGCACTCCCCTGGAAGGCTGTCCTGAACTTGACTGCGCTGTTCAATGCTTGCTTGCGACTAGCACACTTTCCAGATTGTTGGAAAGAAGCAATCGTAATCATGCTGAAAAAACCAGGCAAGAGTGGTCGGCATGCTGCCAACTACCGTCCAATTAGCCTATTGTCGGTTATCGGAAAGGCCTTGGAGAAGTTGATAAGACTTAAGGTTAATGACTCTCTTTGCTTTCAGGATATCCAGTTTGGATTTAGAAAAGGCCACTCAACAAGTCACCAGTTAAGGAGGTTCACGGACTTCGTCAGGGGTGGAATTCAGCACTGGACAAGGCGCGGCCTACTAACTGCTGCGGTCTTCGTGGACTTGGAGAAAGCGTTTGACTCTGTTTGGCATGCTGGGCTCCTCTACAAGTTAGCGGAGGCGAAATGCCGGTATGGTTTGTTAAAATAGTCAAATCATATCTGACTGGCAGGCGCTTTAGGGTTCAGGTTGGGGGAACATTCAGTGATTGTCGAACACTGGGAAGAGGTGTGCCTCAAGGGAGCGTTCTCGGCCCCTTGTTGTTTAACTTGTATGTAAATGACTTCCCAGTCCCGAGAACTACTGTTAAGGTGGTTGCGATGACTGGGATGTTTGCTGACGACACAGTCGTTGCCATGCGTTCTAGTGTGCGTAAGCCCCTGTTCCGTCAACTCAACGGCTTTCTAAGTGAAGTTGATGAATACTACCGGGTGTGGAGGATCAAGGCAAACCCAACCAAGAGTTCATGCGTTGTCTTCTCAAGGCGACGCCCAATGGGTGGATGGCCAGCAGTTAAGCTTGGTGGCGTCCAAGTCCCACAGGTAAAACATGTCAAGTACTTGGGAATAGTTTTTGACTCTTCTTTAAGTTTCAGGCCCCACTTGCAGGACAGAAAACGTCAAGGAAAGGCGCTGTTAGGTATGCTTCGCCCGCTGATCGGGCCTAAGGGAGTGTCCCTGGCTGCTAAGGTGTGCCTTTATAAAACTCTTATCAGGGCGGTGATGACTTACGGGTCATCGGCCTGGTTTGAGGCTTCTAATACTTCTAGAGGTCTCCTCCAAAGTGTTCAGAACAGGGCAACCCGGATAATGACGGGAGCACCGAGGTATGTTCGGAACAGGGATCTCCATAGGGACCTGGGGCTGGAGCATATCGACAGTTTCATCTGGAGACTTGCCAGCAGAGAGGACAACAAGCTACAGGGAAGTGAAAATGTCCTAGTACGGAACCTGAAAAGGAGAACCACCCGACCTCCAGATAATGGATAAGTAGCACTACTATTGCTGTAATCTCTCTCTAGGAGCATAAGCTAAATTTTAGACACGCAATGCTTTTATGAAATTGTATTATCCTGTCCGGGATGCTGGATGAACTGCTGGCGGTTCACCACGGACATTAAAAGTATAAATCCATGTTGTGTTATAAAATGAAAAATCTATTTATGTAATTATTAATTATTTATTTATTTTTATTAATTATTTATAAATTTAGAATAAGATAGATCTGTGTTCAAAACACACATTTTGTTATAAATCAGCTTTATATTTAATTGTTATTTTGATATATTAATTTATAAATGTCTTCCCCCTGTAAGGGCAATCACCTCGAAGAGGTATTAGGATAACGTATGGTCTTAAGATTATACCTAACTGCATATTCCATTAGTTATCTCCTCCAGTACTGTAGGATGCAGATGTTCTTGGTGGCCGCAGTTGTGTGAATGCAGAGTTGACCAATGCATTTTTGAATGCAGTTTGCAATTCTTAACTCTGCTCCCGGCTGCGTGCTTATCGCTAGATGGATTGGGTGAGCTTTTACTACACTCCCATAAGGTAATCACCTCATAGAGGTGTTATAGTGGGTATGTTCTTAAGACTGTACTTAGTAGTCATTGCTGTCTCCCATATTGAGCTTGGATGCAGCTGTTCTCGGTGGCCGCAGTCATGGAATCCGGGGTTGACAAATGCATTTTTGAATGCAGATTCTTGCAATTCCTAACCCTGCTTCCGGACTGCGTGCTTATCGATGGATGGATTGTGGGCTCGTTAATGTATTCATTAAAATGTATACACCCTCAAAGGGTAATCACCTCAAAGAGGTGATAGAACTATTACGTTATCTTATTGTTATTATAATTATTATCGTTACCTAGATTATTATATTAATTATCTTTACGTGCCCCACGGAGCCCGAGGGTGCTGCTTGTTCCTTGGGGCCGCAGTTATGAACGCAGTGTTGATCAAATGCATTTATGAATGCAGTCTTGCAATTTCTAACTCTGCTTTCGTCTGTGTGCTTTATGATGAGCAGACCGTGAAATGGGCTCCATGTGATTAATTAATTAATTATTATTAATTTATGCTTGTTGTTGTTATTATTATTATTATTAATACTTCATGTATTAAGGCCCCATGGAGCCCGAGGGTGCCGCTTGTTCGTTGGGACCGCAGTTATGGGGGCAGGGTTGATCAAATGCATTTATGAATGCAGTCTTGCAATTCCTAACTCTGCTTTCGTGCTGTGTGCTTGAGATGAGTGGGTTGGGATGGGCTCCATGTGATTTTTCATCATTAATTATTTATGTTGGGCGTTGTATGTATTTTGAATCTTAAGTTCTATATTCATAAGTCTGTTTGGTCACTGGTCAAAGGTTCACACTAGCCAAGGAAATTTTATTTGTTAATACAAGGGACAAGTAAAAGCGCCAGTTTAGCTTGTATCCCGCCAAGTTAACTAATTTAGAGAATGAAGTGGTAAAAGGCCTAGATGCCTGTCCACTAATTTGGCATGCACCTTGCTGTGCATGGCTAGCTGACCCTTGACCCTTGACCCCTTGAAGTATTTTTAAGCTACAGGGAAGTGAAAATGTCCTTGTACGGAACCTAAAAAGGAGAACCACCCAACCCCAGATAATGGATAAGTAGCACTACTATTGCTGTAATCTCTCTCTAGGGCATAAGTTAAATCTAGACACGAATGCTTTTATAACCTGTTTTATCCTGTCCGGGTGCTAGATGAACTGCGGCGGTTCACCCACGGACATTAAAGTATAAATCCATGTTGTGTTATAAAATGAAAAATCTATTTATGTAATTATTAATTATTTATAAATTTAAAATAAGATAGATATGTGTTCAAAAACACCATAGTGTTATAAATAAGCTTTATATTTAATTGGTATTTTGATATATTAATTCATAAATGTCTTCTCCCTGTAAGGGCAATCACCTCGAAGAGGTATTAGGATTACGTTTGTCTTAAGAATATACCTAATGCATTTTTTTTTTTTTTTTTTTTTTTTTTTTTTTTCCTACACTGTACTATAGGATGCAGATGTTCTTGGTGGCCGCAGTTGTGTGAATGCAGAGTTGACCAATGCATTTTTGAATGCAGTTTGCAATTCTTAACTCTGCTCCCGCTGCGTGCTTATCGATAGATGGATTGTGTTAGCATTGACTGCACTCCCCTTAAGGGTATGACTGCACTCACAGAGGTATTATGGTGGGTATGTTCTTAAGACTGTACTGTACTGTACTGTCATTGCTGTCTCTCACATTGAGCTTGGATGCAGCTGTTCTCGGTGGCCGCAGTCATGGAATCCAGGGTTGACAAATGCATTTTTGAATGCAGTTTCTTGCAATTCCAAACCCTGTTTCTGGACTGCGTGCTTATCGATGGATGGATTGTGGGCTCGTTAAATGTATTCATTAAAATGTATATACCCTCAAAGGGTAATCATCTCCAAGAGGTGATGGAACATTTATTTTATCTTTTTATCTTATTATTATTATAATTATTATTATTATCGTTTCATTGATTATTATATTTTATTTTATTATCAGTATAATTACGTGCCCCATGGAGCCCGAGGGTGCTGCTTGTTCCTTGGGGCCGCAGTTATGAATGCAGGGTTGATCAAATGCATTTATGAATGCAGTCTTGCAATTTCTACCTCTGCTTTCGTGCTGTGTGCTTGATGATGAGTAGACCGTGGAATGGGCTCCATGTGATTAATTAAATAATTAAAATTATTATTAATTATGATTCTTACTATTATTAATACTTTCATGTATTAAGGGCCCCATGGAGCCCGAGGGTGCTGCTTGTTCCTTGGGGCCACAGCTATGAGGGCAGGGTTGACAAATGCATTTATGAATGCAGTCTTGCAATTCCTAACTTTGCTCTCGTGCTGTGTGCTTGATGATGAGTAGACCGTGGAATGGAATCCATGTGATTCATTATTAATTATTATTATTTTTAATACTTTCATGTATGTTTCTTGATTTTTTAGTCTATATTTGCATAAGCCTGATGGTCACTGGTCAAAGGTTCACACTAGCCAAGGAAATTCTACTTTTTAATACAAGGGACAAGTAAAAGCGCCAGTTTAGCTTGTATCCCGCCAAGTTAACTAATTTAGAGAATGAAGTGGTAAAAGGCCTAGATGCCTGTCCACTAATTTGGCATGCACCTTGCTGTGCATGGCTAGCTGACCCTTGACCCTTGACAAGTATTTTTTATTACGGAACAGTGGCACGTACTAAGCAGACTGCTAGAAAATCTACTGGAGGTAAAGCACCTCGAAAGCAGCTAGCTACCAAAGCTGCCAGGAAGAGTGCTCCGGCTACTGGTGGCGTAAAGAAACCACACAGATATAGGCCAGGCACGGTAGCTTTGAGGGAAATCAGGCGTTATCAGAAAAGTACTGAACTTCTGATAAGGAAACTTCCATTCCAGCGGCTGGTGAGGGAAATTGCACATGATTTCAAAACGGACTTACGTTTCCAGAGTTCTGCTGTTATGGCTCTCCAGGAAGCAAGTGAGGCATACTTGGTTGGTTTGTTTGAAGACACCAATTTGTGCGCTATTCATGCCAAACGTGTTACTATCATGCCCAAAGATATCCAGTTAGCTCGTCGTATTCGTGGAGAACGTGCTTAACTTTTCTATGAAGTAAAAAAAATATTTACTACTTCTCAAAAACACTGTCCTTTTAAAGACAAAAAAATCTCCTCAATTCTTGGTCTGTGAAAAACATAATGTACTAATAAATAACTAACGCAACGTAGTCACGGGTTTAGTACATAATTAATATAATTAGTTATACATTAGCTTATAATTATCATTATAATGGTCGGCTACCCCAGTATTTATAACCGGAACTTGTTCCCAATAAATCACCAC
Organism: Hermatobates lingyangjiaoensis; assembly: GCA_026182355.1. NCBI lineage: Eukaryota > Metazoa > Arthropoda > Insecta > Hemiptera > Hermatobatidae > Hermatobates > Hermatobates lingyangjiaoensis. The sequence continues at coordinate 123,962 of JAPFBL010000590.1, forward strand.
CTACACTGCGCATACACGATCAAGACACCAACTACAAAAACATATGTACCTTGGTGTCAACATCGACTCTGGAATTACCTTAAGGGATCATGTTGCATGCACTCTTAGCAGAGCTTATGGGGCCAGGAGTGTCATTTATCACCTTATAAAACCTGGCTCTGGACTGTCTCTCGGAACCAGGGTCAATCTATACAAGGCACTGTTGAGGCCAATAATCACGTACTGCCTGGGCTAAACCGGCTGGTAAGCTGATGAGGCGTATTTACGCATAAAACCCTCCGGATTATCCTAGATGCACCCCGTTACGCCCCGAACGAGTTCCTCCTCCACGAGGTCAAACTGGAGCGCCTGTCCAGGTTTATTCGAAATTTGGGAATTAAGGAAGACTGTAGCAATGCGGACTCCACTAACCCGCTGGTAACGAGCATCAAGACACTCCTCACTGAAGATGTTCAGAATGAACAAGATCAGCTGCGAGGAGAGCTGTGGCTTCGGCTGAGGTAGAGGAAGACTCAGAAGATTTGACACGGATTCTTCAACAAAATTACTGACCTTGTTATATTTTACACGAATAATATGTTATTAATAGTACATTACCACTATATTTATATTTTATACTACTATCATAATTAATATAGTTATTATTGTCAATTTATTTTTTATTATTTTGTTGTTGTTATTTTTAAACTATTAGGTTCAATTCTAGGCCCTGACCTATGGAACGTCACTTATGACGAGCTGCTGAGACTCAAGTTACCAGAAGAGACTCAGCTCATAGCATACGCCGACGATGTGGCAGCAATTATAGCTGCGCGAGACATTGAGCTAGCACAGCTCAAGATCAATCAGACCATGAGGACTGTCAGCCACTGGATGGAAAATCACGGGCTATCACTGGCTCTAAACAAGACGAGGTAGTTCTTTTAACCAAAAAGAGAGGGCGTGTAATATTCCCAGTGATATTCGGAGGAACAGAAGTAATGACTAAGCCAGCTGGCAAATATTTAGGAGTAACTTTAGACACAAAAATGGGATTTCTGCCACAGATAAAGACTGCAACACACAAGGCCTCAGAAGCGTGCGAGCTTTAAGCAGAGTAATGGCAAACGTCGGAGGTCCCAAGGCAACTAAAAGACGTCTCTTAATGTCAGCAGTGCAGTCAGTGCTGTTATACGGAGCAGAGATCTGGGGGAATGCTGTAAATAAGAAAGGTCACAGAAAAAGATTGCTTGTAGTACAAAGGAGAGCAGCGTTAAGAGTGTGCTCTGCTTATCGTACGATCTCAGAATCAGCAGTACTGGTGATAGCTGGCATCATTCCAGTTGACCTACTGGCGAGAGAAAGGGAGGCCATTTACAGAAGAAAGGAAGAATTGGTAGGGAAAATGCTCGCTCAGAAGAGAGGAGACGTACCTTCGACAGATGGCAAGAGGCGTGGGAGAATGACACTAGAGGGCTCTGGACCTTCAAACTAATTAGAGATGTCCGATCATGGATTGAGAGAGGTCATGGAGAGGTGGGATATTACCTCACGCAATTTCTAAGTGGACATGGTTACTTCCGCGCCTACCTGTGCAAGATAGGGAAGCACCAAACATCCGAGTGCCTGTATTGTCCAGCGTTAGATGATGTCGAACACACATTTTTTTCTTGTCCCAAATGGAACAGCCAGTGGAGAGACTTGGTACAAAGAATAGGCATATTCTCCCCAGAAACGATCATTGAAAAAATGATCCGGAGTTCTGGGGCATGGAATATGGTAGATGGCCTAGTCAGAACAATATTGACGACGAAAAAGCGATACTTGGAAGAGCTAGAAGGACAATAAAGCAAGTATGCCTCACCTAATGTAAGCTACGACCAAGCCTGAAGTAATGTGGAAAACAGTTCCAGGCTAGGTCCTAGGTGAAAAAGGGGGTGTTTTAGTTGGTAGTCTGGTTTAAACTGGGAGCCCAGCACTATGTGCGTAAATGCATTTCACCTCCTTACCCAAAAAAAAAAAAAAAAAAAAATTATTTAAACTATTAGTGATATTATTCTTATATAGTAGTCTCACCATATAATTATTATTATACATAACTATTATTATTACTATTATTATAATTATAATTATTATTATTATTATTATTATTAATAAGCATAAGACTTAGGATTAAGTTATTAGTTTGTAAGATAGATTGTACAATAGGGGAAAAAAGCCCGGTGGGCGACACTTAGTGTCCCCCGTACGGCTACCCCTGAAATTTGTAAATTGGGAGTAATCCCCAATAAAGAATTTTCATTCATTCATTCATTCAATAAATCACCGGCAGTGGGCGTATGTTGAAGATATCCTAGAAGGGTGCCGGGAGAATAGGAAAGGAACGCCTTCATAAACACCTTAAATTAACCAATATTATTGTTATTTATTATTATTACTATCTCCATCATTATTGTATATTATTATTTATTACTATCTTAGAATTATTATTATTATTATTATTAATTCGATTACCATTGTTATACTTATTATTATTATTATAATATAGTTACATATTAATATATATTATTATTAAAATTATTGTTATTATTATTATTATTAAAATTACTGTTATTATTATTTTATATTGTTTTAATATTATTTTTTGTATATTAATATTATTATTATTATTATTTTTATTTTAAATTATTTATTAATTGTTATTATTGAACGAAGGGGAAAAAGCCTGGTGGGGAGCACCCAGTGCTCTCAGTACGGCTACCCCAGTCTGTATAGCTTGGGCCTATGGTCCTCAATAAAGATGTATTCATTCATTCATTCATTCCCAATAAAGAATTTATTCATTAATTCATTCAGTCAGGGGTAGCCGTACAGGAGACTCCAAGTGTCACCCACTGGGCTTTTTCCCCTATTGTACAGTGTGACTCTTACAGAATAATAATAGTACTTATCTTAATAGTTATATTAACAGCGATATTAATAGGCGACACTTAGTGTCTCTCGTACGGCTACCCCTGAAATCTGTAAGTCGGGAGTAATCCCCAATAAAGAATTTTCATTCATTCATTCATTCATATGAAATAACTTCACCATACACCCAGAGGTGTTGTCATCTATCATCTACCATTACTACCTTCAACCCCATCAACCACAACAAAGTACAGTCTGGGCCCGAATAAAATGTTTCCCCCATTACCCCCTCCACAAGTACAGTCTAGTTCCAAATAAAATGTCTCCCCCAGAACTTGTAAAATCTAACTACTATTATATATTATTATTAATATCGCTGTTAATATAACTATTAAGATAAGTACTATTATTATTCTGTAAGATGCACACTGTACAATAAGGGAAAAAGCCCAGTGGGTGACACTTGGAGTCCCCCGTACGGCTACCCCTAACTGAATGAATGAATGAATGAATAAATTCTTTATTGGGTCAAGGGTCAAGGATCAGCTAGCCATGCACAGCAAGGTGCATGCCAAATTAGTGGCCAGGCACCTAGGCCTTTTACCTCTTCATTCTCTAAATTAGTTAACGTGGCGGGATATAAGCTAAACTGGTGCTTTTACTTGTCCCTTGTATTAAAAAGTAAAATTGCCTTGGCTAGTTTAATATAATACAAAACAGTAATATAATACAGTAATATAAATAGAAAGGGCATTTAGCTGGATTGCCTGTAGGATACCTGAAGGATGTTAACGAAGCTTTCAGGCTGGTAGCGAAGGGCAGCACACCAGGTAGACGGACGGCTCAGGTACGATGCTAACCCATTGACGGTCTCCTAGTGAATGAAAAAAAAAAAAGTCTAAATAAAATAATAATAATAATAAGAATAGTTATTAAAATAATATCAACAACAACAATAATATTAAATATAATAATAATATTAATAATAATAATAATATGATGTCATCTATGAAAGTGATTGGACTATGTTTAATCAACTATAGACCAATAGTCTTTCTTGGCGGGAATCAAAGCTATAAATACACGAAAACAAATAAAGAGCCAAACAGTATCGCACAGGTAGTGTTAGAGTCAGGATCTGCTTTCCTCTGTGCGGCTACTGTGTTATCCTGGTCACTCGCTGATCTAAGCAAACCTAGAGGCCAAGGGTACATTGAGGATTTCCCGGTACCTGATTCAAAGGCAGTTATACCTGACCGAGTCTCCTGTCTTTGTCTAACGACCGGCCAAGCCAGTGCGTCCGCCAACTGTCAACCCTATTCAGAAGGGATTAACCCCCAGTCAAAACTGCCTACTCTCCCATCTCACCGCCTGCCCAATTAAACTACAAAGTTTATTCTACCTGCTGGACAACTTTCTGCTGGAGACAAGTTCGCTTTGGTTCAAACATCTGGCTGGACTCAGAACCAGAGCCATTTTTTCTTCAGAGACCCTGATTACTGGTAAGTGTCACTCCTTTATATCCTTTGTTTCTGAATTAATCTCTTTTGCCAAGTGTGCTTTGTGACATGAACAAATTAGATTTTAAAAACCTGGACTTCACAAATGCTGAGGAGCTCGGGAGAGCCCTGAACCAGGCAGAGGCTATGGTTCAGGCTATCCTGACTGCTCTAGCGGCGCTGCAGAGTGTTCAGCCCGACTCAGGTGGGCTCTTAAACCCAAATAGAGGGCGGACTGGAGGCTCTGTGGTCCCAAACACTACAAAGGCCAAAGAGTTCTCAGCGCAGGCGTCTGCGACCACTGAGGCTCTTTTGTCTACACAGGCTCATGAGCCGACCGCGCCTTCAACCTCGACTACAGGCTTTGAGACTGTGTCGAAGAAGAAGAAAAGGAAGCAGGCTTCACCTGTCTCAGCGACTAACACAGTACAAACACCAACCACGAGGAGGTTTACGGCTGAGTTTAGGAGGGAAAACGTTGGTGTGGAGAGAGTGGTCTCTAAGACACCCTGTGCCAACTCATCCTCTCAGCCGTCAACCTCCAAATCAAACAGTAGGGCAGACAGTATCAAAACTGACACTGGCTCCGAGGTACCACCCCCTTTCCTTGTCGCCAGTTACGACGAATATAAACGTTATGTAAGGCTAAACAGCCATGTATTACATCTGTTTAAGGCTTCTGCCGGTCCTAAGCAGATTAAAATCCAAACAAGGGACGAAGATGGGTACCGGACTGTCTATCAGACCCTTGTAAAATGCAACGTTCAGTTTCACTCCTATCGCCCTAAGTGGGAGGAAAGGAACTTTCGTTACGTAATTCGTAACCTTCCTCCCCACGCCAGGGAAGAAGAAGTGAAAATGGCACTGGAAGAACAGGGTCTGGAGGTAAAGTCTGTTACCCAAATGACGTCCTCCCGGCTGTCTGACAAGGAAACGGGCCAGCCTAAGAAGCTTAGGCTGTTCGAATTTGTTACCTCCTCTAAGGAGCTAGCAACTATTACCCACTTGTTAACTTTTGAGGTGAAGATTGAGAGGTCTAGAAGGAGCGCTGGACCTCCTCAATGCCATAGGTGTCAACGTGTGGGCCACACGCAGGCATACTGCAACTTTCACCCCAAGTGCGTTAAATGCGCGGATGCGCACTATTATAAAGAGTGCAAGAAGCCAGAGGGTGCGCCACCCTCTTGCTCAAATTGTAAGGGAGAGCATCCTGCCAATTACAGAGGCTGCACTTACTTTAAGGCGCAAACTAAGAGGAGGAAACCATAAGAACTCCCTCGTAAAAAAGGAGTGTCTTATAAACAGGCTCTTGGTGCCTCCAGCCAGCCTGCCTCCCAAACTACCCAACCTGTTCAAGAGGAAAACGACCTCTTGATGGTCATCAAGGCCTTACAGGACAGCTCGTTATTGTCTCGCCTAAGCGCGGCAGTACGAATGTCCAAAGAGATAGATACTATCTCTCTGAGGGATCATGCTACTATTGCTCTGCTGTCATGAACAGGGATAATAGAAGACTAAGAGTCCTTATCTGGAACGCGAATGGAATTCGCGCAAAGAGGAACGAGCTCTCGGAGTTCCTCAACCGTCATTCCATTGACATAGTGCTGCTCAGTGAAACTCACTTAGCACCTCAACATAAGTTCAGTCTACCTGGTTACTCAATCAGCAGAACTGATAGAAAGTCTTACCCTCGAACGGCAGAAAAGAGTCATGGAGGAACTCTTATAGCCGTCAGGTCAGACATACCCTATACAACATTGCCAGCTAACCTAGAGGTCAAGCTAGAAAACACCACAATACAGGTCCAACATAATGGTAAACCATTAAGGTTGGTATCGGTGTATAATACACCGAACACAATGATACCCCACAAAACCCTAAAGAAGTTTATGGGGACGTCAACTCCGACGATCATGGGAGGGGACTTCAACACACAACACACAATGTGGAACTGTTCGAGGGATAGAAAGATGGGCAAAGCCTTGTTAAGCGCCTGTAACAGGCTTGGCCTAAACATCTACTATCCAGCAGTTCCAACGCACATAACAGCCAGGACTGCTAGCACCATCGACTTGGCTATTGCCAACTCCAAGGCTCCGGCTGTGAGGCTGGAAACGATCCAGGAGCTCTCTTCTGATCATTATCCAGTCCTCATGGAGTTGACAGGCTCAGTAGTGCAATGTCCCTCCACCAAACCCGTCGTCACAGATTGGGTGCGGTTTAAAAGGACACTTAGTAATATGTCCTACCCAACAGAGGTTACAACACGGGCAGAAATAGACACAGAGGTTCAAAACCTAACTGACTCTATTCACGAGGCCCTCAAAAAATCGCAAGCTGAACGAAACAACACAGGGTGGGAAAAGCCACAAGATAAACAAATAGTTAATCTTATTTCGTACAGAAATAAGGTCCGTAAACTTTGGAATAAGTATAAACTACCATTACTCAAAACTGTAGTGAATAAACTTAACAAACAAATTCGCTACAGATTACAAGTTATGAGGGAAGAGACCCTCAATAAAAAACTCGAAGAAATAGACAATACCCCAGAAGCCTGGCAGTTTCTGAGGAGATTGCGAGGGACTAAACAGACGACTGTTGCCCTCAAACACAAAAATAGCCTCTGCATTACTCCTCAGGAGATTGCAGAGGCATTCGCGGAGACTTTAGGCGAATTATACAAAGAGGATGGCCCTAAACTCTCTCCTTGTATACCTCTTCCGGAGGAGTCAATCTCTCTCAATATGGAGGAAATTAAAACCATATTGAAAGGGCTCCCGAGGCGCAAAGCACCGGGTACGGATGACGTAAATAACTACGTTCTGAAGCAGCTCCCTGACCCTACACTCAACTGGCTAACCTCCATATTTAATGCTTGCATTAAACTTGGTTACTTTCCATCAGCCTGGAAACAGGCCAGGATAGTCCTTATCCCCAAACCGGGAAAGGATCCAACTCTAGCCAGTAACTACAGGCCTATAAGCTTGCTTAGTTCTCTAAGCAAGGTATTTGAGAAGGTCTTACTCAAACACGTATCCGAGTTCCTCCAATTCACAGACATCCAGTTTGGATACAAAAAGGGACACGGGTGCGTTCAGTTACTGCGACGTACCCTCAACTTCTTACACTATGCTAAGCAAAGAAAGCTTAGAACATACACCCTAGCCATCGACCTTAACAAGGCTTTTGATTGTGTTTGGCACGAAGGCATTGTTAAGAAACTAGGAGACGCTGGGCTTCCCCAATGGTTCCAAAGGATCGTCCACTCTTATCTAACTGAACGATCCTTTAGAGTCAAAGCCAAAGACACTTTATCCTCGCCGTACAAGATTGAGAGGGGGGTTCCCCAATGCTCTTGCCTGGGGCCCATCCTCTTCAACTTCTACTTACAGGACTTTCCCAAGTGGAATAAAAATAACAGAAACATACAGACACTAGAGGGTATCTATGCAGACGACATTTTGGTATCGTGCCGGTCGTACTTCATAGATACTCCTCTAAGACAATTTCAACAACACGTTGACAGGATGGTTCAATGGACTAAGGTATGGAGAATGCATATTAACCCATCCAAATGCACTTTCACTGTCAACCTGCGCAAGAGACTCGGATACACACCTACACTGCGCATTCATGAACAACACATACCAGTTACAAACACCTTTAGGTACCTTGGTGTTAACATAGACAAGAAAATGTCACTAAAAACTCACGTCAGCTGCACACTTGGCAAAGCCTATGGAGCCAGGAGTGGCATTTACTATTTATTAGGGCCGGGCTCTGGACTCTCTCTTCGGACCAGAGTGAACCTCTATAAAGCACTTCTAAGACCAATCGTTGCGTACGGAGTGACAGCCTGGGCTAAGCCGGCGGGTAAGTTGATGAGACACATTTACGCGTTTCAGAATAAAACCCTCCGACTTATCCTGGGTGCACCACGCTACGCAACGAACGAGTTCCTCCATAATGAGGTCAAGTTGGAGCGTCTCTCCAGGTTTGTCCGCAGGTTGGGCAGGAAAGAAGACAGGAGAAATGCCGATTCGGCCAACTTTCTGATTGCGGGCATTCAGGGGCTTTTACCCGAAGACGTCGCAGATGAGAAGGAGGTTGGGATAACCAGGGCTGCGACTCTTACAGCCAACGACCCAGCAGGGGACCCAGCAGGTTGACGTTGGCCAACATCTGTGATGTTCTACATTTCACATTGGTTTTTTATTATTACTAGTATTATTATATTATTATTATTTGTAGTAGTATTATTATATTATTAGTCTTATTATTATTATTTTAACATTAACATTATATGTACTATTTAATTCTATTAATACTAGTATTACAGATAAATTTTTATTTGTATTATCATTGCTGTGTTATTAATATTGTTATTATTTATTATTATTATTATTATTATTATTATTATTATTATTATTATTGTTGTTTTTATTATTATTATTACTGTTGTTATTATTATTATTGTCATTATTATTATTGTTACTCATTATTAGAAATTAGGATTAGTATTAGAATTACTGTTATAAAGATTTATTATGTAATTAGTACATAATTAATATAATTAGTTATTAGCTTATAATTATCAATATAATGGACGAAGGGGAAAAAGCCCGGTGGAGAGGACCTAGTCCTCTCTGTACGGCTACCCCAGTATTTGTAACTGGAACTTGTTCCCAATAAAGAATTTATTCATTCATTCATTCAAAGAGCCAAACCCGAGGTAGCCTACAGGCAATACAGCTAAGTGCCCTATCTATTCATATTACTGTATTCTATTATTATATTACTGTATTATATTATTTGTTTTTCCTAAAATTGTTTTTTATTCATAATTTGCATAGTTTAACAACTCATAGTTTACTTGGGACTGAGTTCACCCTTTGGACTCTGACCGGGTCTCTGTAATCTGTTTCCATTTCAATTAATTATAGTTTGTCACTTCATTGGTGTCAGCATCTATCTCCCTCCGTAGTTTCAAATTTGTTTGTGACTAGCAAGTCTATTCGTCTTACTAGATTTTGTTATATACAATTGTTTATAGTTAAGTTAAGCTATTTAGAAATAGATTGATTGTAATTGAATTATATTATTATTATCATTGTCACTGGTATATTATTTATGTTAAATTGAAATAATTACTAGTCTATTTTCCTTTACTTAAGGTATTGTGCTATCTTAGTTCTTGTTTATATTCAATTCATTACAGTTCCTGATAGTTTAGTATTGTTTAATTGATATTATCCTTTTCAGTGTTAGATTTAAAATAAAGTAGACAAATTATTATTCATTGTTACTTCCTAATGATAATAACACTGTACTGTCTCTAACCTTGTTAGTAATTAGGCTACAGTAGCATAGTTTTACATAGACGATAAATTGTTCTAGGATTAGATAGTAATTGTATTCTCTGCAGACTTTCATCTAGAAAATTGTTTAAAGCTAACTTAGCTATTTAGAATTAGATTGAAGATTTAGAATTCTTGTAAAGCATATCGCTAATAGTTGTTGTTAAGCCTTATGTACTATTTATATCATGTATTTGTTTCTTACTCATAAAAGGATATAAAAATTAGTTTTTAGACTATTGTTAAACTTTCAAGCTAAAATAGTATTAGTAATAGTTTTTAGTAATAGTTAATATTATACGTTGTAATACTGAGATTGTACCTGTTATCCTCCATTTTGTACCCTTAAGGTCGCTGGCCTAAGGGCCGCTACCTGCACCTTAACCTTAAGCCGGCCATCACTCCTTCACCACCCCCTTCCAGTTTTCAGTGGCCACGCCCCCCCTAGCCCGTTCATTCCTCCTCCACTCTTCCTCTGTATTCCTTCTCTCTCCCGAAACTTAAAACTTTGTAGCTGAGCATTGTGTTAGTCAGTAAGTTATCCCATAGTGTTAATAACAATTAATATTAATATCGTTGTGTGTGTAAATTGTCATAATATAATAGTGTCAGTGCTTACTACTTAGAATGTAAAGACATAATATAATTATTGCAGTTTAGGTTCTTGAATTGTTTGATTGCTTCATTGTTGGTTTGAGTCTAGCTGTTACAGGTTAGCTCATAAGCGAGGGGAAAAAGGAGATGTCTGGGTCGAGCCCAGGGCTGGCGGAGCTGGTGGTCCAGATCCGTCAGGCCCAGGACCTGCTGGCGTCCCTGCTGCGGCAGGGTGAGGAAAGGTTTGGTAAGGAGTTCCTTGCCAAACAGACCGACCAACCGAAATCACCCCGACCCCGGAAGGAGCGAAGGGGGAAAAAAGGAGAAGCTGTCACCGAGCGTCCCCTGACGAGGGCCCAGAAGAAGGCTGCATCTGTCCCGCCGGTAGGTATGAGCGGGGAAATTAAAACTAAAAACAAGTTTTCTGTTTTGACAGAAGAATCCTCCGGAGACGAGGAGAGACTAGGCTCCCTGCCAGACCTGACTGCAGCAGCCCACAAGGCAGGAGGGGACTTCCCTGCCCTAGCCCCTTCTCTGGCTCGGCCCCAGCAAGCTGCAGAGGCAGGAACGGCTGCCTCCACAGAGAGGAGGCCTCCACCTGTCCTCATCAAGAAGATGGCTGACTATCAGCGCTTCCGAAAGGCAGCCCCCCGATTCCTTCTGGAATCGGTCAGGGTCACGTCTGGGGGGTCCCAGATCCGGCTCTCCTGTGACTCGAGGAAGGTCTACATGGCCTGCACCAGACTTCTGACAGAGCAAGGAGTAGGGTATTACTCCTTCAAGCCCTCGTGGGAGGTTTCTAGGGAAAGGTATGTCATGAAATACCTCCCCATTGAGACCGACCCGAGAGACATTGAGGAGGACCTTAAGGCTCAAGGGCTCGAAACGAAGGTCAAGCAATTGACTACCCTGCGACCTCGGTATCAAGGTGGCAGGTCAGGTTTGAGAAACCTACCAATTTTTGAGTTTTCCTCAAGCGACAGGGTCCATGGCCGGGGTGGAGGAACAGCCATTCTTGTGAGGACAGGGCTGAAGTTCTCAACTCTCCCCTCTGCCCCTACATCTGTGATAGAAAATACAGGAGTCGTCCTACAACTGGAACAGCATCACCTATATGTGTACTCCGTATATAAACCTCCTGGCATCAGGTTACCCAGCGAGGATTTGCACAGTTTATTTGATGTAAATAACATGACCTATAATTCTCCGAGGCCAACACTAGTGGCTGGTGACCTCAATGCGAAGCATGTCTCCTGGGGGTGTCGTGTGGGGAATCCTGCTGGCAGGAAACTCCTCAGCTTTGCTCTCAGCGAGGGATGTGACGTTCTTGCTCCAGATGAGCCAACTCATTACTCTGAAGTTCGGAGCGGGGATGCTGGAGACAACTTGGATATTGCGGTTCTGAGGGGACTGGGATGGTCGTCCGAGTTGCAGGTGCTAGATGCCCTGAACTCTGATCACCGCCCTGTACTCTTGACGCTGCGGAGTCCGGATGTTCCATTTGATACCCGCACTGTTCGTAGGACGAACTGGGAACGGTTTCGGAAAGAGATGGAAAGTTTGATCACCATCCCCACTAGTCTGCAGACTCCGGAGGCTGTGGATAGGGAAGTGGTGAGGTTCACGTCATCTTTGACGCAAGCCTTAAAGGTGAGCAGTCATGAGATTGTCAGGAACATTTACCCCGATCCCTTACCACAATACCTCCGGGTCAAGGTCAAGGAGAAGAACTCATTGAAGCGCCTGTTTCAGAGAACCAGACGTCCAGATATCAAGAGAGAACTAAACTGGTGCACAAAGCAGCTGAGGGCCGAGATTGCTGACTACAGAGAGAGACGATGGCTCAGCAAGCTACAGCTAGAAGGACACAAGAGCAATCCTGAGGTCTGGAGGATTGCCAAGGCATTGAAGGCCTCTCGCTCTAGACCTGAGTCTCTAGAGGACAGTTCGGGAGTTGCGTTATGGAGGGAGGAGGACAAGGCTCAAGAATTCTTGGAATGCCTGAGCCAAGTCTTCCGGGCACACCCTAGAACTCTTGAAGATGACATTGCAGAGATGAGTATCACTCAATATGTCCAACGACCCTCTGAGTCTGTTTTCGTGACGCCACAGGAGGTCTGGGAGGTAATTGTAAGTATGCCGAAAAGGAAGGCTCCAGGGGGAGACCGAGTGACTTCTGACGTCATGAAGGCACTCCCCTGGAAGGCTGTCCTGAACTTGACTGCGCTGTTCAATGCTTGCTTGCGACTAGCACACTTTCCAGATTGTTGGAAAGAAGCAATCGTAATCATGCTGAAAAAAACCAGGCAAGAGTGGTCGGCATGCTGCCAACTACCGTCCAATTAGCCTATTGTCGGTTATCGGAAAGGCCTTGGAGAAGTTGATAAGACTTAAGGTTAATGACTCTCTTTGCTTTCAGGATATCCAGTTTGGATTTAGAAAAGGCCACTCAACAAGTCACCAGTTAAGGAGGTTCACGGACTTCGTCAGGGGTGGAATTCAGCACTGGACAAGGCGCGGCCTAATAACTGCTGCGGTCTTCGTGGACTTGGAGAAAGCGTTTGACTCTGTTTGGCATGCTGGGCTCCTCTACAAGTTAGCGGAGGCGAAACTGCCGGTATGGTTTGTTAAAATAGTCAAATCATATCTGACTGGCAGGCGCTTTAGGGTTCAGGTTGGGGGAACATTCAGTGATTGTCGAACACTGGGAAGAGGTGTGCCTCAAGGGAGCGTTCTCGGCCCCTTGTTGTTTAACTTGTATGTAAATGACTTCCCAGTGCCGAGAACTACTGTTAAGGTGGTTGCGATGACTGGGATGTTTGCTGACGACACAGTCGTTGCCATGCGTTCTAGTGTGCGTAAGCCCCTGTTCCGTCAACTCAACGGCTTTCTAAGTGAAGTTGATGAATACTACCGGGTGTGGAGGATCAAGGCAAACCCAACCAAGAGTTCATGCGTTGTCTTCTCAAGGCGACGCCCAATGGGTGGATGGCCAGCAGTTAAGCTTGGTGGCGTCCAAGTCCCACAGGTAAAACATGTCAAGTATTTGGGAATAGTTTTTGACTCTTCTTTAAGTTTCAGGCCCCAATTGCAGGACAGAAAACGTCAAGGAAACGCGCTGTTAGGTATGCTTCGACCGCTGATCGGGCCTAAGGGAGTGTCCCTGGCTGCTAAGGTGTGCCTTTATAAAACTCTTATCAGGGCGGTGATGACTTACGGGTCATCGGCCTGGTTTGAGGCTTCTAACACTTCTAGAGGTCTCCTCCAAGGTGTTCAGAACAGGGCAACCCGGATAATGACGGGAGCACCGAGGTATGTTCGGAACAGGGATCTCCATAGGGACCTGGGGCTGGAGCATATCGACAGTTTCATCTGGAGACTTGCCAGCAGAGAGGACAACAAGCTACAGGGAAGTGAAAATGTCCTAGTACGGAACCTGAAAAGGAGAACCACCCAACCTCCAGATAATGGATAAGTAGCACTACTATTGCTGTAATCTCTCTCTAGGAGCATAAGCTAAATTTTAGACACGCAATGCTTTTATGAAATTGTATTATCCTGTCCGGGATGCTGGATGAACTGCTGGCGGTTCACCCACGGACATTAAAAGTATAAATCCATGTTGTGTTATAAAATGGAAAATCTATTTATGTGTTTATTAATTATTTATTTATTTTTATTAATTATTTATAAATTTAGAATAAGATAGATCTGTGTTCAAAACACACATTTTGTTATAAATCAGCTTTATATTTAATTGTTATTTTGATATATTAATTTATAAATGTCTTCCCCCTGTAAGGGCAATCACCTCGAAGAGGTATTAGGATAACGTATGGTCTTAAGATTATACCTAACTGCATATATTCATTAGTTATCTCTTACACTGTACTGTAGGATGCAGATGTTCTTGGTGGCCGCAGTTGTGTGAATGCAGAGTTGACCAATGCATTTTTGAATGCAGTTTGCAATTCTTAACTCTGCTCCCGGCTGCGTGCTTATCGCTAGATGGATTGGGTGAGCTTTTACTACACTCCCATAAGGTAATCACCTCATAGAGGTGTTATAGTGGGTATGTTCTTAAGACTGTACTTAGTAGTCATTGCTGTCTCCCATATTGAGCTTGGATGCAGCTGTTCTCGGTGGCCGCAGTCATGGAATCCGGGGTTGACAAATGCATTTTTGAATGCAGATTCTTGCAATTCCTAACCCTGCTTCCGGACTGCGTGCTTATCGATGGATGGATTGTGGGCTCGTTAATGTATTCATTAAAATGTATACACCCTCAAAGGGTAATCACCTAAAAGAGGTAATAGAACTATTATGTTATCTTATTGTTATTATAATTATTATTATTATCGTTACCTAGATTATTATATTATATTATCTTTACGTGCCCCATGGAGCCCGAGGGTGCTGCTTGTTCCTTGGGGCCGCAGTTATGAACGCAGTGTTGATCAAATGCATTTATGAATGCAGTCTTGCAATTTCTAACTCTGCTTTCGTGCTGTGTGCTTTATGATGAGCAGACCGTGAAATGGGCTCCATGTGATTAATTAATTAATTATTATTAATTATGCTTCTTGTTGTTATTATTATTATTATTAATACTTCATGTATTAAGGCCCCATGTAGCCCGAGGGTGCCGCTTGTTCGTTGGGACCGCAGTTATGGGGGCAGGGTTGATCAAATGCATTTATGAATGCAGTCTTGCAATTCCTAACTCTGCTTTCGTGCTGTGTGCTTGACGATGAGTGGGTTGCGGATGGGCTCCATGTGATTATTTCATCATTCCATTATTTCACTGTTGGGCGTTGTATGTATTTTGAATCTTAAGTCTCTATATTGCATAAGTCTGTTCTGGTCACTGGTCAAAGGTTCACACTAGCCAAGGAAATTTTATTTGTTAATACAAGGGACAAGTAAAAGCGCCAGTTTAGCTTGTATCCCGCCAAGTTAACTAATTTAGAGAATGAAGTGGTAAAAGGCCTAGATGCCTGTCCACTAATTTGGCATGCACCTTGCTGTGCATGGCTAGCTGACCCTTGACCCTTGAAAGAGCCAAACCTGACTACGGCAGCCCACAAGGCACCAGGGGACTTCTCTGCCCTAGGCCCTTCTTTAGCTCGTTTCCAGCGCGCTGCAGAGGCAGGAAAGGCTGCTGCCACAGAGAGGATGCCTCCACCTGTCCTCATCATGAAGATGGCTGACTATCAGCGCTTTAGAAGGGCACCCCCCCGATTTCTTCTAGAATCAGTCAGGGTCACGTCTGGAGGGTCCCAGATCCGGCTCTCCGGTGACTCGAGGAAGGTATACATGGCCTGCACCAGACTTCTGACATAGCAAGGAGTAGGGTGTTACTCCTTCAAGCCCTCGTGGGTGGTTTCTAGGGAAAGGTATGTCATGAAATACCTCCCCATTGAGACCGACCCGTGGGACATTGTGGAGGACCTTAAGGTTCAAGGGCGCGAAACTAAGGTCATACAATTGACTATCCTGCGTCCTCGGTATTAAGTTGGCAGGTTTGTGGAACCTACCTATTTTTGAGTTTTCCTTGGAGGCAATGTGCCCCCAAGCATAAAGCGTTTATTAGGATTAGTCGTAACGGTAGAGAAAGCCCGTCGTCTCTCAGGCCCGGTCCAATGTTACAGGTGCCAGCAGTTGGGCCACACGCAGCGTTGGTGCAGCTTGGAACAGCTGAGCGTAAAGTGTGCTGGGAAAGCACGCCCATGGTGAGTGCCCCAAGGCTCTGGAGGATCCCGCCAAGTGTGCTAACTGTGGCGGAGCACACGCTGCCAGGTACAGGGTGTGTCAAACCTTCAAAGTCGCCAAGCAGAGGCAGGCACCGAGAGTCCCTAAGGCACGCCCACCGAAGTTTGTCCCAGTACTACAACCCCCGACACTGACGAGGACCTACAGCCAGGCTCTGGGAGCCTCCACGTCTTCCCAGGTTCCACCCCATCCGCCTGGGAGGGATGCGGCGAAGCAGGCTTTCATGGACCTGTTGGAAGAGTATGGCTTCATAACAATGCTCTACAACATGATGACAGGGAAAGGGTTATCACCATATGACTCCCGTAAGTATAAATGGGATAATCTGGTGTTCTGAGTACCATCTTCTCCCTGATTCGAGCGTCCTTCTTCTCCCTGATTCGAGCGTCCTCCCCACTATCCCTTAGGACTAGGGTTATGCTATACAAAACCTTAATCAGACCCATCCTCACCAATGGAGCTACTGCCTGGGGACCACTGGCTGGCAGTAGCATAAAGAAGACCTACCGCTTCCAGCACAAAGCCCTGAGATTGATGCTGGACGCCCCGATATATGCAACAAACAGACACCTGCATAAGGAAGTACATCTTGAGAGGCTGTCCAACTTCATCCAAGGGCTGGGAAACAAGGAGGACGACAAAAACCAAACATCAACCAACAAAAATATAGCTGGCCTGCCAAGGATGGGCGAAATAAAGGAGGAGGACACCTGACAAGGCACCCGGAGAGACCACAGGACACTACGCAGAGATGGACGCATCAAAGAACAAGCCCATTAATAGTAATTACGAAATTGTACATACAATACTACCTGAAAAATGTAATAGCTATAGTATAGATAGTATATAATATATAGTATATAGTATAGTATATAATAACTCATCAAGAATATAGTATATAAAACTATATAGTATATGGTTTATATAAATAGTATATAAACAATTAAGGGTAAAAGTATATATAAACTGTTGAATCCATAGTCGTAAGAACAAACTGTAAACAAATAAACTCTAGACCACGTAGACTTAAGTGAAATCTACTACTATTTAACATAATTATAATTAAGAAAATAAACCCTGTTATTTTTAAAAGTCGTAGTCTTTAAGAACAATATGTATCAAATTAACTTTAGAATTCATAGTTTTAAGTGTCGACCTAGAAGGCCAAAAAGACCCCTCCAAGGGCAACCTTGGACAGGTCGCAAGGCCTACAAACAAATGCAATAAATGTATTGTGAATGTAAATACTGTTGCAATAAAGTCTTTTTGATTGATTGATTCTGAGTACCGTACAGGTAGAGTTAGAGAAAGGATCTGTGTTCCGACGTGCGGCAGAATAGGTCACTCGCTGATCTGTGGAACCCTAGAAGGACGACATAAAGTGTATTTCTCGGCACCTGACTAAAGGGCAGATATACCTGACAGTCTACCGCCATTGTCTAAACGACCGGCCAAGCAAGTCCGCCAGCCATCTGTCAACCCTGCTCAGAAGGGATTACCCACCCGGTCTACACCGCCTACCTGCTGGACAACCTTCTACTGGAGATTAGCTGGCTTAGGTTCATTCATCTCGTCTGGACTGTGTACCGGAGCCACTTGCCTTCAGCCTTTGTTTACCAGTAAGTGCCACTCCTAAATAAACGTTTTGTTTTATTTTTCAATTGTAATACTTGCCAGGTGTGCACGTTAAAAACATGAGTTCACTTAACCTTAGTAAACTAGACTTCACAAATGCTGAGGAGCTAAGGGATGCCCTGAACAAGGCTGAGGCTATGGTTCAGGCTATCCTGACTGCTCTGACGGTGCTGCAGAGCGTTCAGCCTGACTCAGGTGGACCCCCAAACCCAAACAAAGAGCGGGCTGGAGGCTTTGCGGTCCCAAATAACAAACAGACTAAAGGGCTCTCAGCGCAGGCGTCTGCGACCACTGAGGTTCTTTTGTCTACACAGGCTCATGAGCCAACCGCGCCTTCAACCTCGACTACAGGCTTTGAGACTGTGTCGAAGAAGAAGAAAAGGAAGCAGGCTTCACCTCCTTCAGCGAATAACACAGTACAAACACCAACCACGAGGAGGTTTACGGCTGAGTTTAGGAGGGAAAATGTTGCTGTGGAGAGAGTGGTCTCTAAGACACCCTGTTCCAACTCATCTTCTCAGCCGTCAACCTCCAAATCAAACAATAGGGCAGACAATATCAAAACTAGCACTGGCTCCAAGGTACCACCCCCTTTCCTTGTCGCCAGTTACGACGAATATAAACGTTATGTAAGGCTAAACAGCCATGTATTACATCTGTTTAAGGCTTCTGCCGGTCCTAAGCAGATCAAAATCCAAACAAGGGACGAAGATGGGTACCGGACTGTCTATCAGACCCTTGTGAAATGTAACGTTCAGTTTCACTCCTATCGCCCTCAGTGGGAGGAAAGGAACTTTCGTTACGTAATTCGTAACCTTCCTCCCCACGCAGGGAAGAAGAAGTGAAAATGGCACTGGAAGAACAGGGTCTGGAGGTAGAGTCTGTTACCCAAATGACGTCCTCCCGGCTGACTGACAAGGAAACGGGCCATCCTAAGAAACTTAGGCTGTTTGAATTTGTTACCTCCTCTAAGGAGCTAGCAACTATTACCCACTTGCTAACTTTTGAGGTGAAGATTGAGAGGTCTAGAAGGAGCGCTGGACTTCCTCAATGCCATAGGTGTCAGCGTGTGGGCCACACGCAGGCATACTGCAACTTTCACCCCAAGTGCGTTAAATGCGCGGATGCGCACCATTATAAAGAGTGTAAGAAGCCTGAGGGTGCGCCACCCTCTTGCTCAAATTGTAAGGGAGAGCATCCTGCCAATTACAGAGGCTGCACTTACATCAAGGCGCAAACTAAGAGAAGGAAACCTAAGAACTCCCTCGTAAAAAAGGGAGTGTCTTATAAACAGGCTCTTGGTGCCTCCAGCCAGCCTGCTTCCCAAACTAGCCAACCTGCTCAAGAGGAAAACGACCTCTTGATGGTCATCAAAGCCTTACAGGACAGTTCGTTATTGTCTCGCCTAAGCGCGGCAGTACGAATGTCCAAAGAGATAGATACTATCTCTCTGCGGGACCATGCTACTATTGCTTTGCTGTCATGAACGGGGATAATAGAAGCCTAAGAGTCCTTATCTGGAACGCGAATGGAATTCGCGCAAAGAGGAACGAGCTCTCGGAGTTCCTCAACCGTCACTCCATTGACATAGTGCTGCTCAGTGAAACTCACTTAGCACCACAACACAAGTTCAGTCTACCTGGTTACTCAATCAGCAGAACTGATTGAAAGTCTTACCCTCGAACGGCAGAAAAGAGTCATGAGGAACTCTTATAGCCGTCAGGTCAGACATACCCTATACAACATTACCAGCTAACCTAGAGGTCAAGCTAGAAAACACCACAATACAGGTCCAACATAATGGTAAACCATTAAGGTTGGTAACGGTGTATAATACACCGAACACAATGATACCCCACAAAACCCTAAAGAAGTTTATGGGGACGTCAACTCCGACGATCATGAAAGGGGACTTCAACACACAACACACAATGTGGAACTGTTCGAGGGATAGAAAGATGGGAAAAGCCTTGTTAAGCGCATGTAACAGGCTTGGCCTAAACATCTACTATCCAGCAGTTCCCACGCACATAACAGCCAGGACTGCTAGCACCATCGACTTGGCTATTGCCAACTCCAAGGCTCCGGCTGTGAGGCTGGAAACGATCCAGGAGCTCTCTTCTGATCATTATCCAGTCCTCATGGAGTTGACAGGCTGAGTAGTGCAATGTCCCTCCACCAAACCCGTCGTCACAGATTGGGTGCGGTTTAAAAGGACACTTAGTAATATGTCCTACCCAACAGAGGTTACAACACGGGCAGAAATAGACAGAGAGGTTCAAAACCTAACTGACTCTATTCACGAGGCCCTCAAAAAATCGCAAGCTGAACGAAACAACACAGGGTGGGACAAGCCACAAGATAAACAAATAGTTAATCTTATTTCGTACAGAAATAAGGTCCGTAAACTTTGGAATAAGTATAAACTACCATTAGTCAAAACTGTAGTGAATAAACTTAACAAACAAATTCGCTACAGATTACAAGTTATGAGGGATGAGACCCTCAATAAAAAACTCGAAGAAATAGACAACACCCCAGAAGCTTGGCAGTTTCTGAGGAGATTGCGAGGGACTAAACAGACGACTGTTGCCCTTAAACACAAAAACAGCCTCTGCATTACTCCTCAGGAGATTGCAGATGCATTCGCGGAGACTTTAGGCGAATTATACAAAGAGGATGGCCCTAAACTCTCTTCTTGTATATCTCCTCCGGAGGAGTCTATCTCTCTCAATATGAAAGAAATTAAAACCATATTGAAAGGGCTCCCGAGGCGCAAAGCACCGGGTGCGGATGACGTAAATAACTACGTTCTGAAGCAGCTCCCTGACCCTACACTCAACTGGCTAACCTCCATATTTAATGCTTGCATGCGTTTATAGAGGTTTATTCAGGGGCTCTTACCCAAAGATATCGCAGATGAGAAGGAGGTTGGGATGACCAGGGCTGCGACTCCTACAGCCAACGACCAAGCAGGGGACCCAGCAGGTTGACGTTGCTTACTTTCCATCAGCCTGGAAAGAGGCCAGGATAGTCCTTATCCCCAAACCGGGAAAGGATCCAACTCTAGCCAGTAACTACAGGCCTATAAGCTTGCTTAGTACTCTAAGCAAGGTATTTGAGAAGGTCTTACTCAAACACGTATCCGAGTTCCTCCAATTCACAGACATCCAGTTTGGATACAAAAAGGGACACGGGTGCGTTCAGTTACTGCGACGTACCCTCAACTTCTTACACTATGCAAAGCAAAGAAAGCTTAGAACATACACCCTAGCCATCGACCTTAACAAGGCTTTTGATTGTGTTTGGCACGAAGGAATTGTTAAGAAACTAGGAGACGCTGGGCTTCCCCAATGGTTCCAAAGGATCGTTCACTCTTATCTAACTGAACGATCCTTTAGAGTCAAAGCCAGAGACACTTTATCCTCGCCGTACAAGATTGAGAGGGGGGTTCCCCAAGGCTCTTGCCTGGGGCCCATCCTCTTCAACTTCTACTTACAGGACTTTCCCAAGTGGAATAAAAATAACAGAAACATACAGACACTAGAGGGTATCTATGCAGATGACATTTTGGTATCGTGCCGGTCGTACTTCATAGATACTCCTCTAAGACAATTTCAACAACACGTTGACAGGATGGTTCAATGGACTAAGAAATGGAGAATGCATATTAATCCATCCAAATGCACTTTCACTGTCAACCTGCGCAAGAGACTCGGATACACACCTACACTGCGCATTCATGAACAACACATACCAGTTACAAACACCTTTAGGTACCTTGGTGTTAACATCGACAAGAAAATGTCACTAAAAACTCATGTCAGCTGCACACTTGGCAAAGCCTATGGAGCCAGGAGTGGCATTTACTATTTGTTAAGGCCGGGCTCTGGACTCTCTCTTCGGACCAGAGTGAACCTCTATAAAGCACTCCTAAGACCAATCGTTGCGTACGGAGTGACAGCCTGGGCTAAGCCGGCGGGTAAGTTGATGAGACGCATTTACGCGTTTCAGAATAAAACCCTCCGACTTATCCTGGTGCACCACGCTACGCAACGAACGAGTTCCTCCATAATGAGGTCAAGTTGGAGCGTCTCTCCAGGTTTGTCCGCAGGTTGGGCAGGAAAGAAGATAGGAGAAATGCCGATTCGGCTAACCCTCTGATTGCGGGCATTCAGGGGCTCTTACCCAAAGATGTCGCAGATGAGAAGGAGGTTGGGATGACCAGGGCTGCGACTCCTACAGCCAACGACCAAGCAGGGGACCCAGCAGGTTGACGTTGGCCAACATCTGTGATGTACTACATTTAATATTGGTTTTTATTATTACTAGTATTATTATATAATTATTATTATTTGTAGTAGTATTATTATATTATTAGTCTTATTATTATTATTTTAACATTAACATTATCATTAATTCTATTAGAACTAGTATTACAGATAAATTATTATTTGTATTATCATTGCTGTATTATTAATATTGTTATTATCATCGTTACTATTATTATTATTATTATTACTGTTATTATTATTATTATTGTTACTCATTATTAGAAATTAGGATTAGTATTAGAATTACTGTTATAAAGTATTATGTAATGAACCCATTAGTAAATAATTAATATAATTAGTTGTACATTAGCTTATAATTATCATTATTATGAACGAAGGGGAAAAAGCCCGGTGGAGAGGACCTAGTCCTCTCTGTACGGCTACCCCAGTATTTATAACTGGAACTTGTTCCCAATAAAGAATTTATTCATTCATATTCATTCTGGTGTTCTATTTTTAAATGTCCGTGGTCTTTGCAGGTCGAAGGAAGAGCTGGCTGACCTGCTTTCGGATCACAGGCCGGATTTGGTAATACTCTGCGAGACTTTTCTGAAAAAAGGTCAGAGGTTTAGTATCAAAGGCTACGCTGTGGTTAGAAGCGACAGGGTCCATGGACGGGGTGAAGGAACAGCAATTCTTGTGAGGACAGTACTGAAGTTCTCAACTCTCCCCTCTGCACCTACATCTGTGAATTGAAAAATCGTTTATTAAGGGCTAACCGCCCAAATGTTACAATGGGTTACAATGGGCACTGAGCGACATGAAGCTGGAGAGGTCTGCTTCTTTTTCTTTTTAGTCTTTACAGTCTCGAAGTCGGCATTTAAAGCAACAGTCACTGTATTCTCCTCAGAGCAGTCAACCGGGACCCTGGTTCGGTTCGAGGAACCAGTCTCACTAACCGGTTGAATGCTCTGCAGAGCTGTCAAAGCAGTCAGAATTGCCTGAACCATTGCTTCTGCACGGCTCAAGGCAATCCGGAGCTGCTCCTGGTTAGTAAAGTCAAGTTGTGTCAAGTCAAGGGAATCCATGATCACACAAACCTGGCTAGAAATAAGAAAAAATGGGACAACAAGAAAAATAACGTGTGTCACTTACCACCACGTATTAAGGAGAGGGGTGAAATGTGACCAAGAGTCAAGGTCAGCAAAGGCACAATGAGAAAAATTCCAACAAGGCCCGCAGGTAGTCCAGCAGGTAAAGAAGGTTGACAGCGAGGATTGCAGGGGATTAACAGGCACTCCCGACTGCAGTAATTGGGGGTCGGCTATCTTTGTGCAAAACTTCTACACCACCCAGACACACACACCCCAGCGTCCAAACATCCTGAAGCAGGCAGCGAGGCAATCCTTGGGCCTCTGGGAGCACCGAAGAGCCAGGAAGCACAACCCGTCAACAGCAGGGAGACACAGACGTGCTCACCATCACGGCTTGTACAGCACTATGTACATCTGTGATATGTGTACTCCGTATATAAACCTCCTGGCATCAGGTTACCCAGCGAGATTTTTGACTGGGCTTTTCAATGATTGCTTGCGACTAGCACACTTTCCAGACTGCTGGAAAGAAGCAATCATAATCATGCTGAAAAAACCAGGCAAGAGTGGTCGGCATGCTGCCAACTACCGTCCAATTAGCCTTTTGTCAGTTATCGGAAAGGCCTTGGAGAAGTTGATAATACTTAAGGTTAATGACTCTCTTTGCTTTCAGGATATTATCCCGCCACGTTAACTAATTTAGAGAATGAAGAGGTAAAAGGCCTAGATGCCTGGCCACTAATTTGGCATGCACCTTGCTGTGCATGGCTAGCTGATCCTTGACCCTTGACCCAATAAAGAATTTATTCATTCATTCATTCATTCAGTTAGGGGTAGCCGTACGGGGGACTCCAAGTGTCACCCACTGGGCTTTTTCCCTTATTGTACAGTGTGCATCTTACAGAATAATAATAGTACTTATCTTAATAGTTATATTAACAGCGATATTAATAATAATATATAATAGTAGTTAGATTTTACAAGTTCTGGGGGAGACATTTTATTTGGAACTAGACTGTACTTGTGGAGGGGGTAATGGGGGAGACATTTTATTCGGGCCCAGACTGTACTTTGTTGTGGTTGATGGGGTTGAAGGTAGTAATGGTAGATGATAGATGACAACACCTCTGGGTGTATGGTGAAGTTATTTCATATGAATGAATGAATGAATGAATGAAAATTCTTTATTGGGGATTACTCCCGACTTACAGATTTCAGGGGTAGCCGTACGAGAGACACTAAGTGTCGCCTATTAATATCGCTGTTAATATAACTATTAAGATAAGTACTATTATTATTCTGTAAGAGTCACACTGTACAATAGGGGAAAAAGCCCAGTGGGTGACACTTGGAGTCTCCTGTACGGCTACCCCTGACTGAATGAATTAATGAATAAATTCTTTATTGGGAATGAATGAATGAATGAATACATCTTTATTGAGGACCATAGGCCCAAGCTATACAGACTGGGGTAGCCGTACTGAGAGCACTGGGTGCTCCCCACCAGGCTTTTTCCCCTTCGTTCAATAATAACAATTAATAAATAATTTAAAATAAAAATAATAATAATAATAATATTAATATACAAAAAATAATATTAAAACAATATAAAATAATAATAACAGTAATTTTAATAATAATAATAATAACAATAATTTTAATAATAATATATATTAATATGTAACTATATTATAATAATAATAATAAGTATAACAATGGTAATCGAATTAATAATAATAATAATAATTCTAAGATAGTAATAAATAATAATATACAATAATGATGGAGATAGTAATAATAATAAATAACAATAATATTGGTTAATTTAAGGTGTTTATGAAGGCGTTCCTTTCCTATTCTCCCGGCACCCTTCTAGGATATCTTCAACATACGCCCACTGCCGGTGATTTATTGAATGAATGAATGAATGAAAATTCTTTATTGGGGATTACTCCCAATTTACAAATTTCAGGGGTAGCCGTACGGGGGACACTAAGTGTCGCCCACCGGGCTTTTTTCCCCTATTGTACAATCTATCTTACAAACTAATAACTTAATCCTAAGTCTTATGCTTAATAATAATAATTATAATTATAATAATAGTAATAATAATAGTTATGTATAATAATAATTATATGGTGAGACTACTATATAAGAATAATATCACTAATAGTTTAAATAATTTTTTTTTTTTTTTTTTTTGGGTAAGGAGGTGAAATGCATTTACGCACATAGTGCTGGGCTCCCAGTTTAAACCAGACTACCAACTAAAACACCCCCTTTTTCACCTAGGACCTAGCCTGGAACTGTTTTCCACATTACTTCAGGCTTGGTCGTAGCTTACATTAGGTGAGGCATACTTGCTTTATTGTCCTTCTAGCTCTTCCAAGTATCGCTTTTTCGTCGTCAATATTGTTCTGACTAGGCCATCTACCATATTCCATGCCCCAGAACTCCGGATCATTTTTTCAATGATCGTTTCTGGGGAGAATATGCCTATTCTTTGTACCAAGTCTCTCCACTGGCTGTTCCATTTGGGACAAGAAAAAAATGTGTGTTCGACATCATCTAACGCTGGACAATACAGGCACTCGGATGTTTGGTGCTTCCCTATCTTGCACAGGTAGGCGCGGAAGTAACCATGTCCACTTAGAAATTGCGTGAGGTAATATCCCACCTCTCCATGACCTCTCTCAATCCATGATCGGACATCTCTAATTAGTTTGAAGGTCCAGCGCCCTCTAGTGTCATTCTCCCACGCCTCTTGCCATCTGTCGAAGGTACGTCTCCTCTCTTCTGAGCGAGCATTTTCCCTACCAATTTCTTCCTTTCTTCTGTAAATGGCCTCCCTTTCTCTCGCCAGTAGGTCAACTGGAATGATGCCAGCTATCACCAGTACTGCTGATTCTGAGATCGTACGATAAGCAGAGCACACTCTTAACGCTGCTCTCCTTTGTACTACAAGCAATCTTTTTCTGTGACCTTTCTTATTTACAGCATTCCCCCAGATCTCTGCTCCGTATAACAGCACTGACTGCACTGCTGACATTAAGAGACGTCTTTTAGTTGCCTTGGGACCTCCGACGTTTGCCATTACTCTGCTTAAAGCTCGCACGCTTCTGAGGCCTTGTGTGTTGCAGTCTTTATCTGTGGCAGAAATCCCATTTTTGTGTCTAAAGTTACTCCTAAATATTTGCCAGCTGGCTTAGTCATTACTTCTGTTCCTCCGACTATCACTGGGAATATTACAGGCCCTCTCTTTTTGGTTAAAAGAACTACCTCGTCTTGTTTAGAGCCAGTGATAGCCCGTGATTTTCCATCCAGTGGCTGACAGTCCTCATGGTCTGATTGAGCTTGAGCTGTGCTAGCTCAATGTCTCGCGCAGCTATAATTGCTGCCACATCGTCGGCGTATGCTATGAGCTGAGTCTCTTCTGGTAACTTGAGTCTCAGCAGCTCGTCATAAGTGACGTTCCATAGGTCAGGGCCTAGAATTGAACCTAATAGTTTAAATAATAACAACAACAATAATAATAATAATATAAATTGACAATAATAACTATATTAATTATGATAGTAGTATAAAATATAAATATAGTGGTAATGTACTATTAATAACATATTATTCGTGTAAAATATAACAAGGTCAGTAATTTTGTTGAAGAATCCGTGTCAAATCTTCTGAGTCTTCCTCTACCTCAGCCAAAGCCACAGCTCTCCTCGGCAGCTGATCTTGTTCATTCTGAACATCTTCAGTGAGGAGTGTCTTGATGCTCGTTACCAGCGGGTTAGTGGAGTCCGCGTTGCTGCAATCTTCCTTAATTCCCAAATTTCGAATAAACCTGGACAGGCGCTCCAGTTTGACCTCGTGGAGGAGGAACTCGTTCGGGGCGTAACGGGGTGCTTCTAGGATAATCCGGAGGGTTTTATGCTGATATGCGTAAATACGCCTCATCAGCTTACCAGCCGGTTTAGCCCAGGCAGTACATGATTATTGGCCTCAACAGTGCCTTGTATAGATTGACCCTGGTTCTGAGAGACAGTCCAGAGCCAGGTTTTATAAGGTGATAAATGATACTCCTGGCCCCATAAGCTCTGCCAAGAGTGCATGCAACATGATCCCTTAAGGTAATTCCAGAGTCGATGTTGACACCAAGGTACATATGTTTTTGTAGTTGGTATGTCTTGATCGTGTATGCGCAGTGTAGGTGGTGATTTATTGGGAACAAGTTCCGGTTATAAATACTGGGGTAGCCGTCCATTATAATGATAATTATAAGCTAATGTATAACTAATTATATTAATTATGTACTAAACCCGTGACTACGTTGCGTTAGTTATTTATTAGTACATTATGTTTTTCACAGACCAAGAATTGAGGAGATTTTTTTTGTCCTTAAAAGGACAGTGTTTTTGAGAAGTAGTAAATATTTTTTTTACTTCATAGAAAAGTTAAGCACGTTCTCCACGAATACGACGAGCTAACTGGATATCTTTGGGCATGATAGTAACACGTTTGGCATGAATAGCGCACAAATTGGTGTCTTCAAACAAACCAACCAAGTATGCCTCACTTGCTTCCTGGAGAGCCATAACAGCAGAACTCTGGAAACGTAAGTCCGTTTTGAAATCTTGTGCAATTTCCCTCACCAGCCGCTGGAATGGAAGTTTCCTTATCAGAAGTTCAGTACTTTTCTGATAACGCCTGATTTCCCTCAAAGCTACCGTGCCTGGCCTATATCTGTGTGGTTTCTTTACGCCACCAGTAGCCGGAGCACTCTTCCTGGCAGCTTTGGTAGCTAGCTGCTTTCGAGGTGCTTTACCTCCAGTAGATTTTCTAGCAGTCTGCTTAGTACGTGCCATTGTACCGTAATAAAAAATACTTGGTTCGGTTTTCGGTTATTTATAGCCTTGATTCCCGCCAAGAAAGACTATTGGTCTATAGTTGATTAAACATAGTCCAATCACTTTCACTGATGACTTCATATTATTAATATTATTATTATTATATTTAATATTATTGTTGTTGTTGATATTATTATAATAACTATAATTATATTATTATCTAGACTTTTTGTTTTTCATTCGCTTGGAGACCGTCGAAGGGTGAGCATCGTACCTGAGCCGTCCGTCTACCTGGTGTCCGGCCCTTCGCTGCCAGCCTGCCTGCTTCGTTAACTTCCTTCAGGTATCCTACAGGCAATCCAGCTAAGTGCCCAGGCAGTAGTTTATGGTTACTAATATAGGCTCTGTTAGTGAACGAAGGGGAAAAAGCCTTGTGGAGAGCACCCAGTGCTCTCAGTACGGCTGCCCAGTCTGTATACTATTGGACACAAGGTCCTCAATAAAGACATATTCATTCACTCATATATTCAAATTAGTTACAGCTTTTTTTTTAGTATAACGTCCCACAAACACAAAATTAGCCCCTGTATTACATCTCAAGAGATTTCAGAAATCTCTCCTTGTATATCTCCACTGGAGGTGTTGTTCATTTTGAATATTGAAAGGGCTCCCGAGGTGCAAATCATGACGGCGTACTTTATAGAAACCCCTTTAAGACAATTTCGACATGTTGACAGGATGGTGCAATGGACTAAAGAATGGAGGAATAATATTAATCATAAGAAATAGACCTTCACAAGACTATTTTTCTTTTTTTTTACTCATTACGACTATATTTACATTATTATTATTAAGATTATTGTTGTTAATATATTATTACTGTGCATATTATATAAGGTTAAATGTCTTAATGTTGGCCAAAAAGACCTCCTTGGAAGCATGCATTATAAATACATGCAAATGTAAAAAGTGTAAACAGGTAGTTGGTCTATGTTGATGCTGTCCTACACAGGAGCCGGGGGAGAAGACACGGAACAGTTTCACAAAGGGAAGAAACGTAGTTCTGAACATTATTTATACTATTGTTATTATCATTATTATAATTATAAAATCATCATTACTATTATCACTTTGTTACTATTATTATAATTATTGTTCCTAAGATATTATTCCCTATATTATTATTACTATTCCTATTATTATTATTATTGTAGTTGTTACTAATACTATATTACACTAATATTAATCTTTATAATTATTACTATTATTATTGTATCTTTTATGTACAAAGGGGAAAAAGCCTGGAACTGCTACACAGTTTTGTATATACCTTGGGCATAAGGTCTTTAATAAAGAAATTTTCATTCATTTATTCAAAAAGAAAAAAAGTGTATACATAGCAAATAACGATTTCTTCTGAATGAATAAATTCTTATTGAGGACCTTCTGTCCAGCCCTGTCTTCATTGATGGAATCAGCATTCCATTTAAAAGGGAAGTCCGCTATCTGGGAGTTATTCTGGACAGAGGACTAACCTTCAAATCTCATCTAACAGCCAAACACAAGCTGGGCACAGCGTTGTTGTGTCATCTGTATCCCATCCTTAAATCAAGGGATACTCCTCATGCGGTAAAGGAGGTCGACTATAAGGCGGTTATAAGAACTACCATGACCTATGGGTGTTCCTTCTGGTACAACTCTGCGATAACGAATAAAAAACGACTCCAGATTGTTCAGAACAAGTGTGCTCGCCTTGAATGAATGAATGAATGAATGAATTTTCTTTATTGAGGGATTGCTCCCAAGGTACATAATTCAGGGGTAGCCGTACGGGGGACACTAAGTGTCCCCCACCGAGCTTTTCCCCCTATAGAACAATGTGCTTTATATTCTAATAACTTAATCCTAAGTCTTACTGCTAACAAAATTATAATATAATAAATAGTAAAATAGTATAATAATAATAATAATAATAATAATAATAATAATAATAATAATAATAAGTAATAATAAAAATAATAATTAATAGTATAATAGTATGCTAAATTTTATAGTTTACTTATCTCTAATATTTACATTTATCATAATAGTAATAATGTTTAATTATAATAATAATAATATTAGTAATAATAATAATATAATAATAATATATATAATATAATAATAATAATATAATTAATAATAATAATTTATAATGTAATAATAATGATAACTTAACAATACTAAATAATTTAATTATTAATAATTCTAACCCT
>JAPFBL010000591.1:0-309873 GCA_026182355.1 Hermatobates lingyangjiaoensis
CCCCCCCCCCCCCCCCCTAAAACAATATTGAAAACCCTTTGATGGCACATCAGTAACGTCAGGAAATTATATGACCGGCATAGAAATCCAATCAAAGGATTTTTGTCCCCCCCCCCCCCCCCTAAAACAATATTGAAAACCCTTTGATGGCACATCAGTAACGTCAGGAAATTATATGACCGGCATAGAAATCCAATCAAAGGTTTTTTGTCCCCCCCCCCCCCCCCCCTAAAACAATATTGAAAACCCTTTGATGGCACATCAGTAACGTCAGGAAATTATATGACCGGCATAGAAATCCAATCAAAGGATTTTTGTCCCCCCCCCCCCCCCCCCCCCCCACCCGACATATAATGGAATTCCTTAATGACTGCAGGATGCAGATAAAATTATAGAGATATGACAGTTTCTTTGGAATTGTTATCATAATATTTCAATACAAGAAATATCTTTTAAAATGTAGCAAGAATGGTATTGATGAAAAGGCTTTACCTGTCAGTGTGCTAATACAGAATAGCACAAGCATATGCTAACATAACTCTTTTACCGAAATGGGTGACATTAAAGAGATGACTGTCTTTGCTGAGCAGCAATGACAGTCCTGATATTGGGTTAAATCCATAATCCTTCCAACAATTTTAGAAGCTCCCTTTTATATTTCTGATGATACAATTCATAACGATTTAAAAGTTCCTTTTATCCATAAAGAAATCCCATCACGATACCGCAAATTTCAATAATCTTTACCCTCTAACCTAAACCCTTTAATTCTGCAATTATCTATCATCCCACCAGATTCCTACCTGTTTTGGTATTATTTAGTGCTCCCAGCTTATTCAGTCATATCGCTGAAAACAACAACAAAATAGAGTGATTCCTACCAGACAGCTAAAAAGTGTTGGCCCCGAGATTTACTCAGCAATACTAACTGATTCCCAGTGATCAGAACAATTTATATTGATTACCACCAAAGGGTGGTTTCTCAACTCTTTTATTTCATTTTGTTTTGTATCACTTTAAAATATTACTTGTTTGTTGCCTATTGGGTAATTGTAATAAAATAAGAAATAAAATAAAAAAAAAAGTTATTCGGTTCAAATTCGGTGAATTTTAGCCTCAATTCACCGCTTTTTTCCTAGTTTAGTCTGATGCTCTGTTTTGTTAGAATTGCGTTTCCAAGTAAAAATCCCAGCTTCAACCGTGTAAAATACATGCATATTGTTAATAGCACTGAGGTTATTATGGATTTTTATTAGAAATAGGTAAAACCATCATACCGCGTAAGATGATCCTGGAGTTGGAGCGCTTTCGGATGTTGTCCATCTTCGATCGCAACAAACCTACTCAACCGTGTGCCTACTACTTATCAACACCCGTTAGTTTCCTTTTCAACCCTTTTGTCAATTTCTGTTTTTATAAACTTAACTGTGAATACCTAATAATCACTGAGCACTCTTTCGTCTTTATGAAGTTATCGACTCTCTAAGGCTTTTCATCGACCTCTGGGGGGTCAATATCAGACCCACAAGAGGGGGATGCAGCGCTGAACCAGGGCCTATAAGAGTCTAGTCCATGACTATCAAAGTTGCAAATTGCAATGGACAATTATGCATGAATTTTTTTTATTGTTGAATTGAAGAAGACAGGGGAATTAGAGTGCACTGTCACAACCATTACTCCTTATTTGCCAGGTTGCCATTTTTTTGAACCAACGTCGTCAAATTTCTTACTTCTTTTCAAATGTTTTACATTAAAAAAAAATACCTGGTTTGCATTTTTCTGTAAGTTGGCTCTTGTTTTAGGGTTTTTTTTATACAGGGAAATAGTCTGCAGGTCACGAAAGTGAATAAAAAAAGAGACTGAAATAATGGTCATTTTATCAAGTAGCCTATAAACAAAAAAACGGCTGCGTATGATGAATTTAATTTCAATCTTTCTCAACTGTCAGATTACAGTGGCAACTTTTAATGTTTCGGTCTTCTGTGTTTCACTCTAACATCTTTGCAAAAGATTTATTTTTCTTAATCTATGTTCTTCATATTTATAGCTTAACCCAACTGGAATCTACTAACATCTTTGCAAAAGATTTATTTTTCTTAATCTATGTTCTTCATATTTATAGCTTAACCCAACTGGAATCTACTAACATCTTTGCAAAAGATTTATTTTTCTTAATCAATGTTCTTCATATTTATAGCTTAACCCAACTGGAATCTACTAACATCTTTGCAAAAGATTTATTTTTCTTAATCTATATTCTTCATATTTATAGCTTAATCCAACTGGAACCTACTTACATCTTTGCAAAAGATTTATTTTTCTTAATCTATGTTCTTCATATTTATAGCTTAATCCAACTGGAACCTACTTACAACTTTGAACATTCTGTATAAAAACACTCTTGTCAAACTGGCAAATATCAGTAATAGTCGAGGACCAGGAGTCTAGTTACTTCTCAGAACAATTGGTTTTAATCTTTTTTTTTTATCTTTGGATCTATTTGCCCTTCTTTTTTTCTTGCTGGACCCCCTCATAACTATTAGTCAAAAAACAATATTCTAGTTTTCGCTAAAATCATTTTTCCAAGTTTTAATAAACAAAGAATAGTATATAATGAAGCTTTATTTTTCATTGAAAACTAATTTAAAGCAAAAAAAAAAGTATTCTACAACAATTGTAATAATAATAGTGATAATAATCAATATCAGCAATAATCATAATGAAAATTGGAGTGATAATTCTTTACCAATATTTTATGTGACGATGTTTCTTCCATGTTCATACCGATGGAGGTCAGCCAATTGAATTCCCTGTAGCGGTTATATAAACTGGTTAAAATTTTTGATAAACAGTGAAATGCATTTATTATGATACAGTGATCTGTATTTTTATATCAAAAAACGATGTTGGAGCGGAATATCTTATCAATGAGATCCCCTGATGGTTGAGGACCTCACTGCTTTTTTTTATATATGTTTCGTAAGGAATTACGTATGAATTTATTTTTGAAAATCTTAGTATATTCATTTAAATGTCTACTTCAGCATTTTTTCACGTCAAACCAGAATTAGAGTACAAATTATATTTTTAATATAAAAAACCATTATTATTACTTTTGGACCCCCCCCCCCCCGGTAATATTTCATGGACCTCTAGGGTCTGTGTGAATTGAGAACGCTTGGTCTAAAACACGGTAAGAAGATTGGGAAAATGACAATGATATTTCAACTTGTTACAAGTGGTCTTCGTCAGAGTCCCACTGATGATTGAGACACATACAACTGAGTTACATTGAAACTAAGTTTCAGTGGGACTCTGACGAAGACCATTTATTTCATTAAAATATCTTTGTCATTTTTATGATTGTCCTAATATGGTTTTAACTTTGATTCTTATTTCACAATATACATAACAGTTATAATAATGTGAGTAGTATATCGATCGTTCGATGGAATAGGTGTATTATGTAGTCAGGATTTGATCAATTTTCTAGATTCAAAATCAAACTCTGATTAAACAAAGGGTTTGATTTTGAACCTAGAAAATATACCGAATCCCGATTACATGTTACACCTATAACATTATTGAGATCTGGTCAGTTCTCAACAAAATTACCTTATTTATATGAATATCAATGTTCAAACCACAATAAAAAATAAGAAAAAAGACTCAGATCTTTCAACCGTAACAAGAGGTCTTCGTCAGAGTCAAATCTCAAGTGGACTCTGACGAAGACCTCTTGTTACGGTTGAAAGACCCTAGTCTTCTTTCTCATTTCTTATTATGGTTTGAACGTTGATTATTATTTCACATTGTTGTTGTGAAATCTTTGTTATTATATGATTATGCATATTACCTTAGTATTTTTTAGTTTGCTTGAAGTCTATTTTATTGTTTTGCTCAATTTTTTATCTACATCATTGGTGCCCTTTTCGAATTTTTACTAAAACACTGTATTTCATTGTGATCACTGGAGTAAATTGAAAGAAAAATTCTTGAAAAATAAACTGGAAGCATAATAAATGTTTAACAATTAATGATTAAACTACAGTGTTACGTGTACATAAGAATTATACTATCTTATTCGATTCATTCAATACTACGTTCGATTCATTATACTGACTATCGAATTATTGTACATTAATGTATACATTATACTATTATACTATTTTTTCCATAAACATTGATGGAATAGAATTAATTCATTCCGGTGATATCAATTAACCTGAAAAAATAATTAACATTCTCTAAATACCTACTAAATATAGATTTAATATAAGGGAAATTCAATGTTTATTGTATGCATGAAATACATGTTAAATATAGCTTAAAATAACTTAAACATTCATTCATTTTTTCTTACGCTAAGATGTAATACCAGTACTGAAACTTGGCCTTGAATGTTGGTGTGAGTGCAGGAAACTGAGCGTTCGCTGCGCTGCCTACCGATGGCGTTTTGCACTATATATTGGTATATTAAAGAATCGTTGTATTTCGAGGTGTAAATTATGTGAAATTATTCATCCTATATCAATAAATTGATATGTTGGGATGTTCTTATCTTCAGGTATTACTAAATATATTTTACTTAGCATATTGGTGTCCGTTTTTTATTGCATACATTTTCTGTTTTCTGTGTATGAATCATGTGTTTTATGAGCTTCTTGTTTTTACTGTGTTCATAATCTACAATCTTTATTTCCCCTAAATTACTCTATACTTATAGTTTATAGAGTAATGTGATAAAGCACAAACTGTTTGTTTTTTAATTTAATATCCTAGTTATGATATTATGATGGGTTGGCTGCTTACTGTTTAACTATTTCTGTCTGGCCTACATATGCTACATTAGAATTGTCACAAGAAGTTGAATCCGTAATATTACTAGTAAATAAGTTCTTTATTAGTGATTTTGTCTTCAAAAAAGTACATGAATATAACTTTTTTCATGTATAAGCAATTTTTATGTTTGTACCTTTAAATGTCTGGTTAAGTTCTTCTGACAAAACATTTTTAGCGTTTAGTAGCCTATATGCTTATAGTTTATAGAGTAATGTGATAAAGCACAAACTGTTTGTTTTTTTAATATAACATTCTAGTTATGATATTATGATGGGTTGGCTGCTTACTGTTTAACTATTTCTGTCTGGCCTACATATATTACATTAGAATTGTCACAAGAAGTTGAATCTGTAATATTACTAGTAAATAAGTTCTTTATTAGTGATTTTGTCTTCAAAAAAGTACATGAATATAACTTTTTTCATGTATAAGCAATTTTTATGTATGTACCTTTAAATGCCTGGTTATGTTCTTCTGACAAAACATTTTTATTGATTAGTAGCCTATATTGTGGTTCATTAGTATTATTTTGGGTTTTGTTTTGCTCAGTGGTATTAGTTTGTTTGGTTTAATATTCTTTCTTCATTGTATGAATGAAACTTTTTATCAGACCTTAGAGGTAATCGTTATCTCTCAGAATATTTGTTATAAGTTTTATATTTTTCGAACAAATTTTGTGTACATAAATTACATGCCTTATATTTCGTGCATTTATACAGCTGATGCTGTATTTATTTTGTGCTTTTATGTGTAGATGGGAATGAATGTTGAGAAACCATTTGTTGTGGTTTTCCCCATCCAACTACAGGAATGCTGCCATCAAAATTCTTATAGATCATAAATATTTTAGTTATATTATGTAATATAGATAGTAAAGTCTTGAAATTGTAGGTAATTAACATTTCCTATTTCTATTGTAAACTTTAATTTCAACTGAAAGAGTTTAAAACATTTTACAATATTTCTTATGATTCATGGGGAATTGTTAGGAAAAGGTAATCAATCAATGTGTTAATATAAAAATAGGATTTTAAAAGGTACTGCATTTATTACCACATTAAGAAGGTGATTTACCAACAGATCTGTTAATGGAGGAACCATGGACTGCCCATTGCAACGTACATTCTCCAAAGTACATAATTTAACTATTTTTAAGAATACATCCGATCTTAATATGTATTTCTACAATATGATTACCAAATTCATTAACTATACTGTCCATAAGGTCTAATAGGACATTGGTAAATAAAGAACATCTAACAATATTTGAAAGAATATTGGAGCAATGACTTCAATATCTATTTTATGTATTCACGTAAGAACAAAGAAGTCAATATTCCCATACTTTTCCATACATAAAATAAATAAACCACCTATAAAATAAGTATTTATTGATTGTGGTGCCATTCATTCACCAAATTTTATTTTATGTATATCCTTTGTTAAGTTTATAATTCATTTGATGTATATTGTTTATTTGATGTTATATTGTGAGTGTGGTGTGTATATGGTTTAAAGAATATATTTAGCCGGATACACAACACCACAATTATAATCAGTTAAAAAAAAAGGAAAAAATAAATGGGAATAGTTTGGTTTACATCAGGGATTCTCAACTAGGGTCCATGAAATATTCATGGGGGTCCGCAGGCAAAATATAACGAATTCAATATTTTCACCTCTTCTTGTTCTTCTCCTGATGACGTCGGGTGAAATTATTAAGAGTTAGCTGTGTTGTTTCTACGTTTTGTTTTCTTGTAATCGTTTGATAAGTTGTCCTAACGAACTGTTTCTTTTTTTGAATTTTGAAATATATTTGTGCATATGATATATATATATATATATATATTGTGTATGTGTGTGTATTCACTTGATAAATGGAAAGACGATCCAAACTTGACACAATAACAGTTCAAAATTGAAGATAGGTAGCACAGAAAGTAAAGAAACACACTTATAGACTCAAATTTCCGGGCAGTCCTTCTTCAGGAGAAAAGAGAAAGGGAGACCAAGCACGTTGTACAACGTTGCTTGGTCTCCCTTTCTCTTTTCTCTTGAAGACGGATTGCCCGAAAATTTGAGTCTATAAGTGTGTTTCTTTACTTTCTGTGCTACCTATCTTCAATTTTGAACTGCATATATATGTGGACGTATGATTAAGTGTAGCTTACGAAGCTTAAGTTTAAGTGTAGATTGTTAATTGTTTTTCTATTCAAATTTCTTACTTCCCTAAGTTACGTTATTTTTTATTCTATTATTACATACATTGTATTGTAATATTCTATTTGTGTATATATGTATTTTTGTGACAGATGAATGATGTTGTGTATTATTTTTTATGTTGTGGGTCTATGAAAAAGGTTTTAAGTGAAAGAGAAATGTTGGCTTTGAGAGTTTGATTTGAACCTAGAATCTAACCGAAACCCGATAAATATTTATTTTTATTCTATCAGCGGTCGATACATTATTTATATTGTTATATATATAAGTTACGCGTGTCCGGGTAATGAATAGGTTTTTAAAAAAAAGGAATTTAAATAAACTAGCTCGCACGTGATTGAAGACAAGAATCGAGTTTTATTAGTCAGCTCCTTCTGTTTATAGGAGAGGCAATGTTGATACGGACTTCAACCCTCTAGTCTCTCGCGGGCCGGCGTCTCTCGCGGGCCGGCATTACTGCCCCCTCCCAGTCCTTATCAACAATGCTCTCCGTACAAGTGTCTGAGTTATATCATAAAATAACAAAACAAAACTTGACTCTAAACATAAGAAATGAATATAATGTTTTAACATTCAAAAATAAAATGACGTCCACACAAGTAACTGAATTAACATTGTTTATAGAAATTACAGAAATAACAAAAGATGAACTTCTATGATTATTTGTACAAAACAAAAATAACAAAATTAACAAAGGTAAACACACATAACTACACTATATCGTTCGCACCATTGGTGGGATTTTCCTTCTCACCCGTCGCAGTTCCTGAAAATGAACTATTTCTTGTTTCAGGGTGTCCGTTCCTATCCTCCATATCTGTGCTCTGTACCGTGGTAACGTTGCGAGTACTTCGTATGGCCCTACGTATCTCGGGTCCGATTTCCTTCGCTTCTGCCTATTCAGTTTATATACGAAGTCCCCTTCTTGTATCAACCCTACTGTTTCTTCTGCTTTCCTTTGATTATATTGCTTGGTCCATCTTTCTTTTGCTGCTTTGACTCTATTATGTAACCTTTGTGGATCCGCTTCCTTTTTCCGCAATTCAAATGGTGTTGCCTCTGTGGTCGAGTGAATACTACTGTTGTATGCTAGGACCGCTCTGGCCATTGCCACATGACCCTTTATGTTTTTTGCATCAGCCAATAACTGCAAGTGTTCCGTTAGAGTGTTATGTAGTCTCTCTATTGCTCCGTGGGACCTTGGATGACCCGGTGTACACCAATGGGGGTTTATATTGAATTCTTTTAACAGGGTTTTTATTTTAACGTTGTTGAACTCTCGCCCTCTGTCCATATAGATCGTTCTCGGGCAGTCAAACGTGGCCAAATACGACAGCAATGCCTCTTCTGTACTTTCACTTGATTTACTTGTTAGTGGCCATGCTGAGGCTAACTTCGTTAGTCTATCTATTGTTGTTAAATATTTGTTTCCGTCGTATGTAAATATATCAATTTCTAGCTCCTCAAAGGGTCCCTCGGGCGTCTGACTTTGTAATAATGGAGGTACAAGTGGTACTCTTTCATACTTCCTCCTTTTGCATATTTCACAGTCCTTTATCACTTGGGCTATCCTCTTGCCCATTTGGAGCCAGTAATGCGACCTCTGTAGATGTTTAAGGGTCTCTGTGACACCACGATGGTTGGTTTTTCCCCTGTGATAATTTAGGATGACCTCTTTCTGCTGCTCTTCGTCTTCTACCGTTTCTACCTGGTTCTTACAGATTATGAAATGAGCTCCTTGTCTCAGCTCTCTTTCCTGAATTAGTCGGAGTAGTCTATTTTCAAGTTCTTGTGATTCTATAAAGAAATGGTATACCTTTCCTGGCACTGTTAGTTGGTTCATGACTGTACTTAATTGTTCGTTGTTCGCTTTCGTTCCTCCTGTAATAATATTTATTTTTAAGTGGCCATATTTGTGCAATTGGGTGTTTATTATTTCTTCTGTGTCGTCTTTTATAATTATTTGATTTCTCTTGTTGTTTATTATATCCTGACTAATCTCAGCTTCCGGTCCATTTCGTTGTTCTTGGTCTTCATCTGCGTCTGGTGTCCAGTTGGCGAAGAACTCTCGCACGTCCCTGGAGGTACTTGGCTCTCTCGTACTACTTCTCGTAATGACGTTGACGTTTCTGGACAAACAGTCGGCTACTTGATTATCAACGCCCTTTACGTGCTGGACCCTGAAGTTGTATGCAGCTATCCTTTCTTTCCACTTTGCTATCCGGGCTGACGTCTCCTTTAAATTCCCGATCCACATTAGGGGCCTATGATCTGTTCTAATAGTGAACTCAGCCGCAAAAAGGTAGGGTCGGAAATGTTCTACAGTCCACACTATGCCTAACATTTCCCTTTCTATTGTGCTATACCTTTTTTCTGCTGGTGATAATTTTCTGCTGGCGTAGGCTATTGGTCGCTCTCCCTGGATAGTTTCCTGCATCAAGACTCCCCCGATAGCTTCTTGACTGGCATCTGTCATTACAATGAATGGTTTGTTTAGGTCAGGAAATTGGAGCAACAGCGGGCCCCGCAACGCCTTCTTACACTGCTCCACTGCTTCTCTTAGATCTTCTGTTTGTATAAACTTCTTTCCTTTCTTTAAACTGTCCGTCAAGGGGTTCGTGATTGCTGCAAAGTCCTTTACGTACCTTCTATAGAAACCTATCATACCTAGAAAAGCCCTGATGTCTTTGGGTCCCTTTGGATAGGGTAATCGATCTATTGCTTCAACCTTCTTAGGGTCGGGTCTTACTCCTTCACCTGAGATAAGGTGCCCCATAAATCTAACCTCTTTTTGATATAAGCGGGTTTTATCCATCGCTACCTTTAAGCCAAAGTCCCTTATTCTTTTCAGCACCCTTGTAACATGTTCCTTATGCTCTTCTATTGACTTACTGAACACTATGATGTCATCCATGTAGATTTGCGTAAAGTCTTCTCCCAGTCCTTCAAGCAGTTCATCCATGAGGCGTTGGAACGTGGAAGGCGCATTCTTTAGGCCAAAGGGCATCCTCAAAAATTCGAAGTGGCCTCTATCGAACGTAAAGGCCATTTCTTTACGTCATTCATGCAGGAGAATGGTGAGACCTGCGCATATGTATGTTCATACATTTCTTTAAAACGTATATTTCTCGACATCTCTCGGGTGCATCCTAATCTGGTGATACCCGGCCTTGAGGTCGAAGGTACTGAATACAGTTGCTCCTGCCATATGGTCGAGTATGTCTTCTATCCTTGGCAGAGGGTATCTTTCAAGCTTAGTGTACTTATTTAACTCTCTAAAATCTACTACCAACCGGTATTTAGGGGGTTTACCCTCCTCGACCTTTTTCGGGACCAGCCAAATAGGGCTCGAAAATTGCGACTTAGACCTCTGTATTATGCCCTGGTCCAGCATTTCCTTTATTTGCTCCTGCATTATCTTTTTCAATTGGTGTGGGTACCTTCTAGGTTTCACGTAA
The DNA here is from genome assembly GCA_026182355.1 of Hermatobates lingyangjiaoensis. Taxonomy (NCBI): domain Eukaryota; kingdom Metazoa; phylum Arthropoda; class Insecta; order Hemiptera; family Hermatobatidae; genus Hermatobates; species Hermatobates lingyangjiaoensis. Next base: position 10,521 of record JAPFBL010000591.1, read on the forward strand.
ACAACTGTACCTTCAGGGAGTTCTATTTGGTGTTTGACCCTACCTGTAGCTGATAACCTCTGTCCTTCACTATAGAATACTTTTTCAAATTCTTTCATTAATTCACTCACCTGATGTTCTCCTGGTATCACTTTTCCACAGTTTACCGTTATTCTCTTCCCTGGTTTAACTCTCCCTTCCACGAAGTATTTCCTTTTTCCTAGTTTAATGTCCCACTTCCCTCTTTTACACTCAGGTTTTGCATTGATTCTCTCCAAAAAGTCGCACCCTAGAATAACTCCATATTTCTGGGTCTCTAAGTGGGTCACATGCACTTTCATCTCCAAGGTCTCTCCTATTAATTCTCCCATCTCTACCTGTAATTCGCCTACCAGGCTCTTCCTTCCTGCCATGGTGACCAAGGTGCAGTTGCACGGTGTCAGTCCTGAATAATTGTCCATCCTTTTTGCCACTTCATTGTCCATAATTGTGCTATCTGACCCTGTATCTACCAAACACTTAGTCTTCCATTTGGGAAAAAAAAATATAGGGAGCTTACCTCTTATGCTATTCCTCTGTTGCTCGCCTATATACCTCTCGCCTAACCTTCAATCCTTCTTCCTCTTCTCTCGACTAGCGATCCTCCCACCACGAGTCTCTTCCAGTGAAGGCCACTTCCCTCGCTCGTACCAGCGCTCGTGTCGTTCTATCGATGTCTCTTGCTCCGACCCTGTTGACTCTGATGAGCTCCCGTCCTCTGAAGAGCCTTCCCCTTTTTGTCTTCTCCTGCCCCACATCTTCTCCCGCCGGGTTGTGTTAACTTCCATGGGCTCATCTCTTGGTGTTGGTCTATACTGTGTCGTTCGTGGTCTCTCCTTGCGATATAAATACGGACACTCTCGCGCGAAGTGACCGAGTTCACCACACTCCCAACATCCTCTTCTTACTGGCTTCTCTCTTCGCGTGTAGCCTCCCACTGCCTCATAGCTGTTCCTCCTGGCTTGAGATCTTCTCTCTTCAAAACGTCCCCGTGGCTTCCTCTCCTGTGAATACCTCCCTTGTCCTCGATCCTCATAGGCTCTTGCTCTGAATTGCCTATCCTGAGGTACTCTCCTCCTGGTCACAACTGCCCATCCTCCTTCTGACTTCCCTCTGTATATAACACCGTTATCTTCTCGGTCCATTTCTTCCTCCCGGATGGCATTAATTGTCTCCTCGAGACTAGTGGGCTTCATGATACGGAGGGCCATTCTCACTCGTTCTGGAGCTGCCTTGAGGAGAATTTCACTGGCTATCTCTTCATATATCGTCGTTCTCCATTTCGCTTCTTGACTGTCTGTGCACTTTTCATTTATCTTCATAGTTAATTTCCTTGTCGCATCCCCCAATCTGCGCCCGAACTCAGCGCAGGTCTCACCATTCTCCTTCCGCATTTCAAAAATTTTTAGCGCACTTCTAGCTACAGGCTTTGCGGCTCCAGCATATCTGTCCTTAAGGGCTGCTCGCACCGCACTCCACTCCGCACAAAACGTAAGTCCTAACTCCAGCATCACCGTAAGGCTGACCCTGGCGAGGAAGTAGGTCTTGATGTTCTTGTCTGTAGCTGGGTCTAGTTGAGTTGTGACTAACTGCTCGTTGATGGAGTCCATTCTCTCTATGAACAAGTCCAACTCTCGAGCATCACCCTCGAACCTCTTTATCGAATCTAATAGGTTCATCAGGTACCCTGCTTTTGCTACTCTCGCTTGTTCTATTTTCACTGCGAGCCTAACATCGGCTCCTGTTGTCTGTTTACTCGTCATGTTGATTTCTACACTGGACACAACACTACACTATTAAACAGTTGGCGAATGATCCCGGGTTTCGGCACCAGTTACGCGTGTCCGGGTAATGAATAGGTTTTTAAAAAAAAGGAATTTAAATAAACTAGCTCGCACGTGATTGAAGACAAGAATCGAGTTTTATTAGTCAGCTCCTTCTGTTTATAGGAGAGGCAATGTTGATACGGACTTCAACCCTCTAGTCTCTCGCGGGCCGGCATTACTTATATATATAAACAATTTTCTTGTCTTAACCTTCATATCTTCTACACTACTTTTCTTTATTGAGATGTGGTCAGGCAAAATATAAGCAATATCTATTTTATGTATTCATATAAGAACAAAGAAGTCAATATTCCCATACTTTTCCATACATAAAATAAATAAACCACCTATAAAATAAGTATTTATTGATTGTGGTGCCATTCATTCACCAAATTTTCAATTATAAGCAATTGGGGACCCATAATAATAATTTGGAAGTCCATGAAGAAAAGCAATTCATAATGGATTTTATTATTTAAAATTTAATGTCTACTTTTTATAATTTTTGTTTGACTAACATTTAATCAAAAACTAAACAGTATCCTTCTGGTATTACTTGAGCTTTAATAGAACTGTTAAATTAAAATGAATAATTTAAATCAGTGGTTATCAACTGTTTTCATGGTCAATAGTCATGGATCCCTTCATGGCTATTGATGATAAAACAATATTCTATTTTTCACCAATATACATTTTGATGTTTTAATGAACAAAGAAATAGTTCATAATTCAACTTTATATTAAATTGAAAACTATTTTTATAGAAATGAAGTATTGTACAACAATTGTAATAATAATAAATGAAAACAATGAAAATTAGTAATAATAATAAAAAGTATAGTGATAATAATTTGTTACCAATATCTTGTATTATTATGTTTTTTCCATGGTCGAGTCGATGGAGATCAGAGCTCTTCAGGCAATTGAATTCCCTGTAACACTTAGCTGCACCGGTTAAAATTTTGATAAAAAAATTGTTTAAATGTTTACTTCAGTTTTTTTTCACGTGAAGTCAAAATTACAGTAGAAATTAAATTTTTGATGATAAAAACTATTATTAGTTGGTTTTCTTCATGGACTACCAAATTATCTTTGTGAACCCCTATTCGTTATATTTTGCCTGTGGACCCCCAGAAATATTTCATGGACCCCTATGGTCCATGTGGACCCCCAGAAGTATTTCATGGACCCCACTTGAGAACCCCTGATATAGATCAAACAAACTATTCCCATTTAACTAGTAATTTATTTCCTTTTTTTTTAACTGAATAAGGTTTGGTATGGTTATCAGGCTAAGTATACTTTTAAACCATGTACATACAAACACTCACCCGAAAAGATATACATAAAATGAATTATCAACTTAACTAAAGATATATACACCTAAAATTTTGACTATGAGAGGCCCCAAAATTAATAAAAACTTTTTATTTTTATAGGAGTTCTATTAATGTTATGTATGGAAAATAATAAGTAAAATTGACTTCTTTTGTTTATATGATTCATAAAATACATATTGAACAATTGTAGTTTTTAAAAAGTAGATAAAATTTTTTTAATATATTTTGTAATCTTCATATTGGCAGGCCTATAATAATTTATCATTTAGTAGTAAAGCAGAATTGCAGAATTGATTGTTTGACTTTATAAATCCACATCCTTTTTAATAAGATTCTTTATTATTTAGGTTATATAATATAGTTCAACTGAATTATCTATATATGACTAATGTTGGAAAGGGGGGGGGGGGGGGCGCAGAAAAGGTCTTACACCGGCATATTTTTTTCCTTTCAGGGGCCCTAGTCAATGTAGACCTGTGTTGACCGTTATGCGAGCCTGAGCCGTTAAGCCATAGCGCTTCTAAATCAAGTCAGGTTGCTTTTGTACGATTTGCCCTTTAGCAGTCCCATGACTACATGGTTATATCATTATATTTTTTGACCACACATCTCTTCCAGTCAGTCCTCAAATATTTGTATTTCAATTATTGTATTATATAATGCGCATTGTATATAAGCGCATATTCCCTAAGTCTTCCCGCACCTTATCGTTGAGTAACCAGCGATACTCTTCTTTCCATTGGACTTGGATCTTCTCTTGATGATGACGAGTCGAAATATAGAAGTGTATACAGATTGGACCTCCTTAATCCGGTATTCTTTTATCTGGCAGAATTTTTGTTTGCTAGAATATTTTAATTGCCAAAAATAATTTGCTGGATATTGGTTTTGTTTACCTCCTATTATTTTATAGTACTTCCAGTACTTAACTACCAGTTGAACATCATTATTGCATAGGTAGAATCCCGTTACTATTTTGTTATGTCATATAATTTTGTAGCACTTGCTAGTCATCATGTGTTCTAGATTATTTTCTTAACAGTTTATCTACTAGTCTAGCTGTAAATATAAATCTGTTAATATTTTTTCAACGTATTTTTCTAAATATGGACTTTTCTATATATATTTTCATGTGACACAACTATCATTTATCAAAACAATGTTACAGCTCCACTTGAACAGCATTACGCAGGGTTAGTGCATATATGTAGAGGGTGTTTTGGGAACCACCGAAAATTAAAGACTGTAAGTGTGTTTTTCTATTTATTGTGAACCTATAGTTTATTCTGAAAGTTTTTATATATATATTCTCGAATTGCTCTTGACTTCTTTATTCAAGACAGTATTTGTTATGTTCTTTTTCAGGGCCAGGTCTTTCAGTTGTAATACTCTTTCTTATGCCTACGTTTCGATGTATTTATACATCATCCTCAGGTTTATATTTTGATATCAGGGCTATATATTGATTTTGACAATATTGTAGACTTATATTGTTTTTGTAGTCCTGCGGATGATGTATAGATAAATGGAAATGTTGGAATAAGGGATATTTCATTTCAAAGACCTAACCCTCAAAAAACATATATATATATATTGAATTTGATGGCAGATTCTGCATTCACGGCTTTCTTACTTATAGCTTCTATTTTCCTTACAATTTTCTTTTGAGAAGATGATAATTGCCAAAGCAAACTAGCATACGACATTCAGAAGGCTGGAAATAACTACTTCACTGGGGATAACTATATTTAATTAAACACTACACTAGATTAAACTAAGATAACAAGCTTTCGGCCCCATGGGTCATCATCAGGTTCTTAAACTACTTATATTAACTAAATATACATATAGTTAAGGCAAATATCTGCCTGGTGGCCTGCCATTATCCAGAAATTGTACAATGAAGACTGCCCTAAGAATTTATACGATCTGGCAAGAAGCTACTTCTCAGACAGGACAGCTTATATCCACAGAAAAGACTACGTATGTCGTCGTAGAGTCCAAAAAGTCTGTCCTCAAGGTTCCTCCAGTGGACCTGGATACTGGAACATAATGTTTAATTCATTATTAACATTAGTTTACCCCACTAATACTAAAGTAATTGCCTTTGCAAATGATTATTTATTAATTGTTGCAGCCCGAAGTCCAGAGGAGGCAGCGATTATAGCTAACAAAGCCTTAAGAAAAGTGAATAAATGGGCGGAAGAAAACAGAATAACATTCTTCATAAGTAAATCTTGTTATATGTATGTAACCAGAAAACTTTACAAACCAGAGTTAGTATTATATCTGGGACAGTCAAAAATGAAAAGTGTGCAGAGTATGAAATACTTATGAGTAACTCTGACAAACAAATGGAAGTGGAATACACATATAGGTACAATATGTGATAAAGATCTGCATTTCATGCATATCCTGTCCAGAGCAGCAAATGTAGACTGATGGAAGCAAGACGGACTCAGGAGTAGGAGCAGGATTCGTTGTCTACAGCGGTGATAATATTATTGAAGAGAAGGGTTCAGGTTAGGTCCAGAATGCTCCAACAACCAAGCGGAACTTTTAGCCATTCAAGAGGCATTAACATGGTTGACTGCAAACAGACCTCTGACCAATAACTGGAGTACAAATATCATTACTTTCAGTAAATATCATTAGTCAGTATAGATTTAATAACCAATCGGAAGTAACATTACTCCTTAATTACAAATATTCGAAACCTGCTTAATAATCTCCAAAGACACGGAAAAGTCATTTTTACATGGACGAGAGACCATGTGGGAACTATGGGAAACGAAATTGCAGATTCTATTGCAAAGCAAGTGACTACAGATACAATTGGTCCAATAAAACATCATATGCCACCTTGGTCGTTTCACCAAAAAAGACTAAATACGTACAGTATTCAGAAAGGGAACCTACAATGGATAAACAGTGCCCATGGTTCGGTGACAAGGGAATACTTCCCTACAGTTTACTCTCGACTGCAGATTATAGATCTGAAACTGACATACAAAGAAACTCAAATGATGACCGGCCACGGAAAGATTCGAGCATACCTCTACAAAATTAAAGTTTTAATTAAAGTGTGCTTGCGACGAAGGAATTCAAAATGTTAACCATCTTATTTATAACTGTACTATCTTAGACAATAAACGACACCAACTAACAAGACAAGGAGAAACAATGGGGAACACATGGCCACCTTCAAAAAAAGAGATCTCAGAAGGATATTCGTAAAATGTCTAAATGACATTGATCTGAACAACTTACGAAATACGCTAATTTTATATAATTTTTAAAATTTCATCAGATATCATTAGTATAATGTATAATTAATTGTATTTATATTAATGTGAATTTATAGGATTTGTATATAGCATTACGCATAATATTTGTCAATTGAAATACTGGAAATATCATGCTATATCGTTGCAAAACAACTGTAAATAGTCTAATTGTTAATACTTATTCTTTGTAAACATTGTATATAGCCAAATTATAGTTTTAAGTTATACGGTTGTAAAGGATGTATCACTTGCATGTAATACAATAAAACCACACACAATACTCGGTCGCTGACATAGGAGACTGCCTCCTGTTAAGTGAGTGGTGACATTTGTGAGTGCCGTATAACTGTGGGCCCTTAGTTCTCTAGAGCCGCTGAGCTCTCTACCTGGGTATCTGACCCTGTGACTGCTAAACTGTGAAGTTGCTCTGTGATTTGAGAAGTAAAGTGCAGAAAGGTTTTGTTTGTCTGCTTGGGGTGACGGACTAGAGCTTATTGAAGAAAGCCGACTCTAATTGTGTTGGGTAGCTTGTAGGTGCAATATACCCTTGACTGGATGACTTTGCTACCTGCGCTAATCCGATAAGTGCTTGTCATGCTCTCAAGAATATCTACCTAGAAATGCCGACTAGGGCCTAACTAGTGTAGAGGTTTCTTTATAAACATCCTACTCCAAATTCCTTTATTTTAATCTTGTATAATATTTTCAAAATATCTAAAATGACCGCTATAGATGATTGTGACTAAGAGGCAGCCATACGCTCACTTAAAAATGTCACTGATGTCAGTGGCAACCAGAGGAAAGACTTAAAAAGAGATATTTTGCTGGTCATCAGGAAATTGAATGGTTATGTGACAGGATTAAAGGCTAAGATTGAAGAACAACGAATCAAAATAGAAAAATGCGAGAAAGACCATAGTACGAGTGTAAACCTCGGCAATTCATCAGCACCTTTGCAGTCGTATGCAAGTGCTGTTAGTAGACCACCTCCTTTGCACCAATCCGCGGCAGGAAAGAAAAAACCGACTTTCAAAATACTAGTTCGACCGAAACATGAAGCCAACTCATCAGATGATACAAAATCACTTATAAAGAAAAACATCGATCCTGTACTTGGGCATCTGCAAATTTATTAATATTAATAAAGGAGGAGTTCTAATAGAATCACACTCAGAAAGGAATGTTAAACTACTGGATCATCAATGACTGCAAAACAACAGGATGAAACGTTACCGAGGATAATAGTACACAATGTACCAAAAGAAATAACAGAATCAAATGCAATAGAAACCTTAAAGAATCAAAACAAAGAACTAATAACGGATTAATACCAGATCTCATTAGTGAAAATTTGGACAAGCAAAAGAAATAACAAGAGACAGATGGTAATAGAAGTGGATCCAGTTCTTAGAAAAATGGTTCTAGAATGCTCTTTAAAGCTAATGTGGAATTTCTGCAGATGTGAAGACTATATTTCGATATTGCAGTGCTGCCGTTTTCACGAGCACTCTAATAATTGTGAGCACAAAGATAAAGAACTCACTTGTCCACACTGCTCTAAAAATCATAGGCTGGAAGCTTGTTCAAAAGATAACAGTATAGCATCATGCATCAACTGCACAAACTATAACAGGTACAATAAAAGGTCTTCTAAGTTTGATACAAATCACTGTGCCTCAAGTAGAAGTTGTCCATATTATCTAATGCTATACTATCTAATGCTTTTAGATAGGAAAAGAGACTCCATTGACTACGGCAACTAACCTTCCTAAGAAAGTTTTAATGGGAGTCAGGAATAGCCTCGAGTGCATTCAAATTAATTTACAACACAGTAGAAAGGCTACACACGCAGTAAATGAGATAATGGAAGGGATAAATGTTCAAAGCATTTGGAAGAGGATATATATTTAATGATTTGTGAATTGGCTATTGTTAGATCTATGTTACTGTTACCTTGGATTGTTTGAAAAGATGGTGTTCTTGTATTTTCATTAACAAATAAGAGTGATTGTTGCGCTAGAAATTCCTCTAGTTTTAATCCTCTGCTGTCAGCCTGCCTGTCAAACCAAGATTTTGAGCGGCTATGTGTACCGGCTGCTATCACTAGAGGGAGCCCTTTAGTGAAATGAATTACTCTCTCAAGACTTCCTAGGTCTGCTTCTATGGCTTTGAGTTTATCTATGGATATGGTAACCATAAAGAATTTAAATAAGCCCTCTATTATTTACTTCCACTAGGATGGTATCCTCGTTTGAGTGCTGACTTATTAATGTATATCTATTTCAGGATCGCGAACTATTATAGTTACTCTTTTTTTTGCTTATACCGGCGCTGAAAATATGATATTTTAGTGGCCAACCTCCTAGTTCAAAATTGGGCTAATTTCTATACCCAATTGAGGAGTGAATGTGCAGTGACTTTCAACCAAATCCTATAAGAACAAGTCTTATTTACAAAATGGATGCACGCTGGAAGAAAACCAGAAATAATTATTATTGAAGGAGACGTTGGGAGAATACAGACTCAACCTATAAGTTCAAGATCTACAGCGATGGGAGTAAGCTGGAGAATCAGGTGGGTGGAGCAATGGTTGTATATGGAAACGAAAAAGAACTCTATAATGAATCATTCAGGCTGAACAGTTCCTGTTCAAACTTCCAAGCTGAGCTATGAGCACTTCTCAAAGCTGTGCAATGGATAGACCGGACTTGTCCAGCGGTATCTCCAACACACGTCTCATTAATAAAAACACATAGCCATAGCCTCTTTATTCTCTAATACATGCTGGGGCCCACTGGAAGGACTCAGAAGAAATAAGACATACATTGGTGCACTTAAGATCAAAAGGTTGGCTTATTCATTTTGGCTGGGTAACAGCCCACATTGACAAAGTAGGGAATGAAAGAACAGATTCACTGGCGAAAAGAGCTGCTACGACCCGGACCTTGTTGAGGAAAATTGACGACCACCTATAAGTCTTCTAAAGAAGAAGTCGCGTGAGGACTCTAACGCGAAATGGTCTTCCCAGTGGTCTAATAAAGCAAATGGACAACACACAAGGTTATTCTTCCCTACTCCAAAATCCAGATCATCAGTAGTATTACTCCTGACAGACAAAATATCACAGGCACTATCCGGACACGGCGCAAACAGAGCCTATCCACATATATGGAAAATTCTCCCTGCTGTCGCTTCGATCACCACACCCCACAAACATGGAAGCATATTATCCTGGACTGCTCCCAATTTGAAAGAAACGAAAATAATTTGAAGTTTGACCTATCAAACGAAAAATAATAGTTACTACTAGCTATATGTGGCCACCATCAATGGACGAATTTGTGACTTCAGAACTAATATATGATTTCATAATGTTTATAAACAACATAGATTTTATTCAATTTTAATGTGTGTAATGTGTAATCAATCATATTTTGTAAAATGCATGTAATATCAATAAATGGAGCATGCAGTTTCAACGTACGCATACATACATACACATATATATACACATACACACCGATAGAGACACTCTCGCACACACTCACTCTCTCTCTCTCTCTCTCTCTCTCACACACACACACACACACACACACACACTCACTCACTATGCACAAAACACACACAAAGAGAGAGACAGCGTAAGAGAGAGAGAGAGAGATAGAGAGATGGTGTAATTTGATCACTGCCTATTTTCAGATACATAGTTTGATAATTACATTATCTATTACAATATAATACAATATATAATAATAATAAAATATTATAATAATTACAAGAATATGTTATTATTCTTGTTTATTCCTGAGAATTTTAACAATTTCAACTTAAAGGTAATATATTTTTCTTCCTTCATATATACCTCGTCTTATTCTACTGTATTACCTTTTTTTTAACAATATTATTAGTAAATTGAACTTTGTTTTTTTTTTGATTAGGATATTTTGTATAATATTACTTATTTTATGTGTTTCCGATTCATAAAAATAATTCTTTACTTAGTAATCTAGAAGACTAACTAAGAAATTTTAATATTATGTTTAAATAACATACATTTAATTAAATGTATGAATTATATTATGAAAAATTAAATAATAATATGATTTTTGTATTAAAAAGGATGCAGTAACTCAAGATGATTTAATGTTTTTCTGAGTTTTGCAGTAGCAAAAAAAAAAAAAATTGTGGTTAACTGTATTCTTCAGTATTTAAATATTTTATATTGTTTGGGTAAACTTTTGAATCATAACAATATTGAGCTTTCAGCAATTATTCATCTATTTCTGTTTGATATTTAATCATAATAGGAAAAATTAAACAGTGAATTTGCACATAAAAGAATTGCTCTGAGAAAATAATGCGCTTCGAATGCTTAAAAGTGCCATTATTGTATATGCTTACTGTAAACATCTCTGCTGCCTATCAGGGAAGATCAGTCGGACCTGAACATACCACTCTAACTCCGACTCCCGGGTATTTGAAAGGACCTACTCCGATTCCTTAATAACTGGATGTTTATGCAATACCATTTTTGAGTTATAACAGGTATTATAAGCAAGAATACAATAACCACTTTCACAAGAATGAAAAATGTGTCTCATATGTTGTTTGGCACCCATTTTCGTAATGAGTGAGCCACATTACCTGTTGATTCTACATTAAGATTCCTAAATTTTACTTTAAGGAGTCCTAACTCAAGTTTATTTAGAGTAGGGATCTTTATCGAGACATGGACATCCTATAGGATCGGCACCGACGGTTTAACGAACTTACATGTGTTCATCTCCCGCGTGAATAAATCGAGGGCCAGGTGGGTATCAAACCCCGGACTTTTCTGTTCAGAGGCGAGTACGTTAACCACCGAACTAACCTAGCCCCCTAAATTTTACCCAACTCAAGTTTATTGAGAGTAGGGATTTTTAGCGAGTACCTGGCATCGTACAGGCTTAACGTCCTCTCTGGGGTACGACGTACGGATATTTATTCACCGAATAGATTTCATTGTTGAACTCTGGACCTACCTGTCTAGAGGCGAGGAGGTTGTCATTGGGCTAACCTAACCCCTTATCATCGTCGAACAGAGCTATAGTTCCGTGGCATAGCTTTCTGGCTGGCATTCCTCTATCCCGCGCTCGACAGAAAAACAGATGTTGCTTAGGAGTAGATGCTGCGAATTAAAATATCTACTATAGTGTGTCAAAAGATTCATGAATCATTAAAACTAATGAAATAACTTCAAGGAGAACATGGGTTTACCTTTGTCAGCCATAATTAACATAGTCCAAACTCGTGAAACACAACGTAAATATCTCGAATTAGAACAATGGAGTCATGAAGCAATTATCTGTATAAAAAACTAATTAGTAACCACTGGGTAGCAAATGACCAGCGCATGAATCTAATCTGCAGAGCAGTAATGATATCAACACACAATTATGATTAGAACTGAACTAATTTGCTGAAATGACATTATAAAGGTCTCCCCGAAAATACTAGTTTCTATGCCACTACCTTATTGTCATTTTAAAATAGTTATTAGAGGTATCATCATTCACGATGTTTTAATTGATGCATTATTCGTGTAATGTTAGTTTACATTAGTGAAATAATTCAATGATATAGTCGCAAAAGTATTTTGCCCATTCTGTAATATTCGTTTACGTTCCATTATTTCCTGCATGAGGGAGTTCTCATTTTCCTTGCAGCTAACTTATACAATAACTTCCATACGTCTTCTTATCCTGTGGCGCTGCAATAACTTTTCCATGACTCTAGTCGTATTGTTATTATTGATACAGCTTAAGAATTCTTTATTGAGGATTAGCTCTAAAATTAATTACTACTGATTAGAAGCTGACGTTTCACCGAAATTTGTTCGGAATTTTCAAGGCTTTTTGAAGGAACTATTTAACGCCTTATGCTTAATCTCTTTTTATTATTTATATTGTCAAAAATAAATTTGGTTGGCATATAAATTTGTTACATGAAGAATCGCACATGTTCTTTGATCTTATATAGGTTAGGTTAGGTTGCAAGGGCAGTCCCACAAGGGAGCACACTTAGGCCGAGCATTGGCCCTTTGTGTTACCACACAATGAAGATTGATTCTGCACTGGGAGTCTTAAATTTTTCCTAACTCAAGTGTATTTAGAGTAGGATAATCTATTATGAGTACCTGACATCGTACAGTCTCGGGACCGACAGTTTAACGTCCTTCTCCGAGAGACAACGTGCTCAGATTTATTCACCTCCCGCATGAATAAATCGAGGGCCAGGTTGGGATCGAACCCCGGTCCTATCAGTACAGAGGCGAGCACGTAACCACTGAGCTAACCTGACCCCTTGATCTTATATAATAATTATTTTGAACTTGCGTGTGGGGGGGGGGGGGGTGTTTGTTTTATGGTTACGTAACCTCCCTTTGTTTCCTGTCTAACATGATGGTGTTAATAACATATCGATTCGATTTAAATAATTTCTATGTTACATTTATTTTTGATAATATATATGATAAGAAAAAAAATATTATGTGTTTAATGCGATAAAAATTGTTCCTTCAAAAAACCCTTAAGAATTTCAAACAAACTTAAGCAAAACACAGGTTTGTAATCTGAAGTAATTAATTTTTGGACCTTTTCTATAATAACCAATTCTGGATATTATTATTATTATAAATACAAGATTGAGATTTAGTTCAATAAATAATGATAAAAGTTAAAAGGAAACCAAGTTTGCTTTAGTTATGTTAAGACAAAAATGTGGTTTTGTAAAGGGCAGTTTGTCTTATAATATATATTATTTATGATACTGGAGGTGTTCAGAGAAAGCCTCGAGGGATTCAGAAAAGGAACTAAAACTGCCTTCTCTCCGTTCGCATTATACCAGTGCAATATCACTCGACTCCGCCACACCGTAACATTACATATTTAAACAACTTGTAAATTCATTTTACGAAATTACTTTCTTTTAGTCTCTTTATGAATTGGATGTTTGTCAGCATTTTTTGTTTATCTAAAAAAAAAAATAATAATAATAATAGCAAATTTGTTATAGCTAAGTAATAATGTTTTGAAAACGTTTGCCTTTTTTTATTGCATATGGTAGAGTCCTTGTAGAGAAAAAGTGTCCTGGTGCAAGACCTTTTCTGGGTCCCCTTTCCAATTTTATGTATTTTTCTCCTTTGTTGAGTTTATAATTCATTTTATTGACATAAAATTTAATTTATTTTATCTTTTTAAAACAAATGTTATTTATTTATTACTTATTTTATTCAAACTCTTTTATCGTGAGTGTGTGTGCGTGTATATTTTAAAAAATATTCTTAGTCTAATACCCAAACCACAACCCTATTCAATGAAAAAAAGAAAAAAAATTACAAATTCAATCGTCTAGATCAGGGGTTTCAAACTCATTTTGGTCTGGGGGCCGAATAAAGCTTAGTTTGACCTCAAGCGGGCTGGGCCAGTAAGCTAATTACAAAATTACATAGAACTAACAATAAGTCTACCTTTTTCTTTGTATCAGTCAGTAATACTATAATTAGTGCTAAGAGAAATAAGTCAATTATAAAAATCTTTATTAAAATCTGACACTCTGTATCCACTATTATCCATTTTGACACAAATATTTCGCTGGTGAAGGTGCAAAAACAAAGGAAAAGTGGATGATACAGCGCGTACACTCTACTCCTGGTGGATAATATAAGAACTACAGGTTTTTAAGGAAATCAGAGTAAACTGATTATATATATATGAAATTAAACACCACAATAAAACAAATAATATTACATATAATGCTCTAAGGCCTTAGAGCATTATATCTATATTATTTGTTTTAATATGTGTTTTATATATTTCATTTATATTCTATATAAGATATATCATATATATATATATATATATATAAAGATTTCACATAAACATGTGAAAAAACAATCAATGATCAAACCACAACAAGAAAATGGGAAAACAAGACTAAGATCTTTCAAACGTAACAAGAGGTCTTCGTCAGAGTCAAAAACCCAGTTGGGTTTTTGACTCTGACGAAGACCTCTTGTTACGGTTGAAAGATCTTAGTCTTGTTTTCCCATTTTCTTATTGTGGTTTGATCATTTATATATATATATAACCAATTAGATGAAACGATTCTTCGAACTGAATAAACTAGAATTTTCAAAACAACACACAGAAAAGAAATCACTGAACTCACGATGTCTTCGTAGGACGAGATTTCTTTTCTGTGTGTTCTTTCGAAAATTCAAGTTTATATATATATATATATATATATATATATATATAATGCATATTTATTTATACCTCGGGCCGGATTGAACCCCCAGGTGGGCCGGATCCGACCCTCGGGCCGTATGTTTGACACCTGTGGTATAGATCAAGGGTCTTCAACCGGTCGGTTGCGACCTCCAAGGGGGTCGCGAAATGTTTGAAATTGTTTATTCTTAAATAGAAAATAAAGGACTAAATTAAATAAATAATTTATTTATTATTAATGGAGCACAGGAATCTCATTAAAGTTACTACTGATCAAATATATTTTAATTTTCCCTTTTTTATTTGTTGTTAATTTTATTTTTGTTCTCACTAAAAAAGGGGTTGCGATATATTTTGGCGTCAAAAATGGGTCGCCATGTAAAAAAGGTTGAAGATCCCTGGTCTAGATAGTAACTCTCTGACAGTCGTGTTGTTTCTGATGGTACTCGACTATTACTGATATTTGCCAGTTTGGCAAGAGCCTTTTTACGCACAATTTTCTTTTATTGCGTTTATCCAAATCATTTTTTTTAATATATCCTTCAATCTATTCTAAAAATTGTTAGTGATCCATTATTTTTTTTTTTCTATTGTCTAATGTAAGGTCTTATTGATGCCATGTGTACAGCATTACTTGTGATACAAGTTATGGGTTATTTGAAAAAGGTTTTTAACTACTTATTCTCTCATCTTGTGAATAAAGTGAGTATAAAGGTTTGATTTAGTTAGAATATTCAAAAAGTAATTAAAATGAAAACATAAAAAATCACACAGATTTAGAGATAAAACATATTAAACACTTTAATAGAACTCATTAAAAGTAAGATTTAATATTCGTAGAATTCTAATTTCGTGTTTAAATGTGAGTTCGTATTTACTTTAAAAGCCTTATCTTGAAACATTAATATTTTCTTAGTTACAATCTAAAATTCCATTGTTTTTATACGTTTCCCTCTTTGTATCTTTTAAATATTTTATAAAAAAAAACAATTTTTCAAAGATATGAAAGAAGGTTACTTACCTAAAATTGATTTAAAAAGTGCGAACACCAAACAAATTACATTTAAGAAGAATTATAAATGTCGTTATGTTAAGTTAAACTGAAAGAGTCGAGACATCGCATTTGCACTTGGTAGTAACACATTGGATTAGTTGTTATTGTTACTTTTAAAATCTCTGGCATCAATCACACGAATTATAGCAGATTATAATTTATGTACTGTTGTCCTTTGTAGTTAAATAAAAAAATCAACCGTTCTTAATATCTGACAAGAGAGATGGGGAAGTAGGCTTCAATACATATTGAAGGATAAAGATTTGTGTATAGAAGCTGGCTTTGTGACGACTGCACCTTATTTGCAGTATTGATGGATTTCAAAAATTACGTCTCCACATCAAAAATTTTAATATTAAAACTAACAACGTGTTTCGAACACTTGGTGTTTTTCTTCAGGTTTACAGTTGAAAAGATACAACAAATATACGTATATGTATATTTTACTTCGAATAAAATTAAAGGTCCGTGTGGACAATAAAAACTTTTAACACATAGGAAAGAACACAGAAAGTCACTACAGAACTCACTTCGATATTTCGACATCCGTCTTCATCAGGAAGAAGTGCGAAGTACTCGCGTTGAGGAACAAACTCCTCAGTTTGCAGTTTGCTCCTCAACGCGAGTACTTTGCACTTCTTCCCGATGACGACGGATGTCAAAATATTGAAATGAGTTCTGTAGTGACTATCTGTGTTCTTTCCTATGTCCTAATGTTTATATGTATATTTTGTTGCATATAAACCTCAAGAAAAACACTAAGTGTTAGAAACGCGTTGTTTTTCATAATAAATTGTTTTTGGGGATACGTCATTTTTGAAATCCTCGAATAAGAGTAAATACCACACTCTAACAGATTGCACAAGTAATGGTTTGCTGTAGGTTAGGTTAGGTCGCAATGATAGTTCTACGAGGGAACACACATAGGCCAAACATTATTGGCCCTTTGTGATACCACGCAATTTTGATTGATTCTACATTGAGAGTCTTAAATTTTGCCTAACTCAAGGGTATTTAGAGTAGAGTACCTGACATCGTACAGGCTCGGGTCCAACAGTTTGACGTACTCAGATTTATTCATCTCCCAAGTGAATAAATCGAGAACCAGAGTGGGTATTGATCCCCGGTCCTATCAGTTCAGAGGCGAGCATGTTGCCACTGAGCTACCCTGGCTTCCTTAGTTTGCTTAAGATTAAGGTGAATTTAAGGACAGTGCCATTTTCTTACAGAATCAGTAGATATTGCTGTTGTACGAATGCTGACTTATTTATACAACTATTTGTTGTTTATATAAAACATTACTATTCATTATACTGACGCTGTGCCTACCGCTGCACTGTACCCAATGCGATGCTTTTTATGTGGATTTAGCTTCTCTTAAGCTGAGCCTGCTCATGAATTACCTTTCTGTTCAAGTACAGCATTGCATTGATATATTATTCAATGAAAGTTACTTATTAATTATGAGACGGATTCAGTGTAACGGAAAGCTTATCCAGTTTCGTAGCAAGGGGGGGGGGGGGTTCTGCCCCGGGTAGCTTGAGTCAGGGTGCATCATGGGGGGGGGGGGGGGGGACATAAATAAAAAAAAAAAATAATAATAAGCTAACAAAAAATTTGAAATATTATACCAAAATTACTTTTTAAGGTCGTAGTTTTATATTTTATGTGTGTAATACTGTTTTTAAACAGTTTTTAACTGTAATATTTACAAATTAAAAATAAATTTATTTTCAATTTTTCAAAAAACTAGTTTTTTTATTTTTAAAATGTTTGAAAGTTTTTTATATTTGCTTTCGTGGCCAGTTAATTTAATTTAACCATTTTTTTATGATTTTAATGATACATTTTTATTTTGAAAAAAACTGGTTTTCTTTGATGACGACTGTTTTATATACATAAATACGAGTACTGTAATAAGATGAAAGTCTGAGACTACTAACAGCAGTATAAAATTAAATTCTTGATGTAGTTCCATAAAAATAATAATTTTGTGGGGTGGAATTTTGAAAGTTAACGGATTATCAATGGCCACGGGGCATGGGGAGGGGGGCAGAATAGTTGCTAAGCCACTGAGCTTATCTGTGATGAAGTGTATATTTTAAGATCAGTAATTCTTAGCGACTTTAAATGGCTACCTAAGTAGTACAATTTAACTTGTTAATTATTTAATTCGGTTGTTTTAAGCAATAAATTAGATGGTTGGGACAATGTTTTGGAAGTTAGTTAAGTTTTCGGTGGCGGTAGAGTTGAGTGAGGGGGGGGAGGGGTCTCTTCTAATGGTTTGTTGCGGAAGACTTCTGCCCTTCTAACCGCATTCTCCCGTCCTAAGCTTACGATTTCTCCCATCATCATCAGTCTTACGATTTCTCCAATCATCAGTCTTCTATTTATCAGACCAGCTTACCTTTTGATCATTCATACAGACGTCTTATTTAAAATATCGGCTAGTTGAATTAGCCAGTTGGTGAGTGTCACATGTGTTTGAATCGTTTCATTCTATACCAGGTGGGTCGTAAGTCGTGCACCAAGACATTGCCTGGAGTTTGATGTGATGTTCTTTCATAGAGTAATTTACCATTGTTTGAATGTGTCAGTCATTATATCTGTCAAATTCAATTATAATCAACGATTTTTTAGTTATGATTTCCATTTAAAATTGTTTTTATTTTATTTTCAGATATGCCTTAACAATAAACGAGCGAATTGAGTTAGTGTTTATGTCTGGTGCTGATGGTGCTACTAATCGAATTTATCGTGATCGTCAGCCCATGTCCCATACAAGAGTAGGCCGTTTAATATTGAAATTTCGTCAAAGTGGTAGTGTCCTAGACAAACCACGAAGTCGTCCTCCAAGAGTGTCAGAATACGCGTCATCAAAAGGGTTGAAAAAGTCCCTTAGATAAGATAATTCCTTAGATAAGCTTATCTATATATATAAAAATCAATGTATGTCTGCTTGTTTGTACTCGATAGATTCAAAAACCATACATCCAATCGCCGTGAAAATTTAGGAAATTATTAGGTATATCCCCGGGAAAGTTTATGTAAAGTTTTATAAAATCAGAGTTGTGGTTCAGGTAATATCCCAAAAATATTATAATAGATAAGGCTTGCTTTGCTGTATAACCTGTTTGTCTGTATTTCTTTAATCTAATCTATGAACTACCAATTGTTTTAGACAATGTGTGATATTTATAATCAGTGTTAGATTATATCTTTCTTGCGTAATCTATAATTTTAATTCTGTAATAATTTCGTTTATCTCAAAAAAAGTTAAGTGTAACGGAGCTATAGAAAATTTAAATTGTTTTCGTTTCATGTAATTTATTATTAGAGTTAGAATTAAATTGTTTCCCGGGTAAAGCCGGGTAGATTAGCTAGTTTTAAATAACATAACTTTTATATAATCAACATTGTTTTAAATGTTTCGTCCGGTTCACTCTGTATTTTAACCATTTCGCGGTCCATGACGGCTATAACCGTCGTCACCATTTTGCACAATTGATGCCACTTCATTACATGTATTTATAACAGACGCAAACAAGTAGTTTTTTGTCACATTGATTTTGATAAACTAATTAATATCAATAATTAATTTAACTAATTAATAATCCTCTGGTATCAGTGCTGTCACTGCTACTCTCATTTGGATTAAAAGTTTTGTCAATGTCTGAGGCGTCTACATCTGATAATTGGAATAACACTTCACTGATTTTTGTATCATTTAGACTTCTTTTAGTCATTATTCTAGGTTTATAATTGATAAGATACCTATAAAATAGAAATAAATTAGTAATTTAAAATGTATACGTCAAAATTCAGGCGATAAACCGGGTTACTAAACGTTTCGGAGAAATTTACATAGTTGCTACTGAAATTTGTACAAAATTCCCACTGAGTGGGCTAAAGCAGTGCACAACACACACACCTTTAATATCTTCGCCCTAAATAGCATTGGAACACGACGGCATGGCACGTCTGGGTCATTTTATGCAGGCTAAGAAAAGGACGGATATAGACGTCTTTCTGTGCACGGCGAGTTTTGCTTGGTGGACCACGAAAGGGTTAATACGCTAGTAACTAACTACTTACGTTTGTCACGTAATGACAATTGGAATTGTCATACACAATAGTATAAATTAATCATTTATATATAATTGGGCATATCTAATTACTGTAATTAAATGACAGCTACAAATAAATGCATGACAGTTAGGCAGCATTATAATTCATTCTGAAAGGAGTACGTCATTATGACAGCATTTATACTCTCTAATTAGCATTTAATAGAATTTTGGAAGTTAAATAGTCTATTTCATGTGCGTACCTTTATTTGTGATACTTAAAAATAGCACGATTGTGACGAAAGTTGAGGGATTTATTTTGAAAATTACATTAAGAAGGTGATTTATAATATACTTCTTATATTCATATCTTACACTTCATATATTTAGAACTTTTTTTTTTATTTCTATATAATTATAATTATAGACCAATGAAATATTGTTCATAAATTAATCCTACAATTAGCAATTTATAAAAACAATTCTAAAATTCCAATTCTTGCCAAAGGCAATTTACCTATAAAAACTGAAATTTTATCTTGGAATAATGAATACTGCCCTACTGGTCGAATTTGTTTATGTTTATTTACATTGTTTACATTGGCATAGTTTAAGTGAATTAATATGATCATATTGGGGTTTATTATTAAAAATTTCAACTATTCTAATGAGTTAATATAATATGTTACAAGAATACAATTGTTAAATGTTAAAAATTAACCCCAATCGAACACATTTTCTGATGCATTCCATGATGGTTGTCGAAAAAGTATTTGACTAATCAAAGAAAACATAATTTTGTTGTTAACGAGTTTGATATTACGTTTACTTATAGTAAAGTTGAGTTCAGACCACTCCAGATTTTTTTATCTTAGTTTTTAATCCTGTTCGAATTTGATATTATTTATAGGTAAGACAGGAGAGCGTCTGTTGAGTTAGTTATATGTTAATAATTAAATAATAAATTAATTTTAGCTAAATTTAACACGATATTCACTTCCTGTTACGCGGTACAAAGCTCGCTGGGTCAGTGGTTTTTACTAATAAGATAATTACCTTTTTATAATAATAATTAATTGCTTGTTCGATATGCTGACTACAGATTTATAATTGCCGGTAACTAATTGGCTTTGTAGCATCATTGGTAATCAAGCTGCATTGTCATTGTTAGAAATTGATATCGTCATAATTAGGCGGGTGTTAATTTCATTTCTCAAATCCATACCTCATTATGATATACATATCTCACCATTATTCAATCAGTTAATCGTTGATCCATAAAAAGTGATAACAACCACAATATATGAATCAATGCTACTTCAATGAAATCAAAAGCTACTTTCAACTGTTCGCTTAAAATATAGACGTTATTTCTATATTTTTAATTTTACATTCAAATGTGAATATACTGAATTGTATATTTCTGACTGAATAAAATCAAGATAGTGGGAGTACTTGTACCTGATGACGACGTCCGTCGAAATATAGTAGTGCCTTGTATGCTTATATTTATGTCTTTCTCTCTTTCTTATTGAGTAGCAGTCCAATTATTTTTTTAATAATTGACATGTTTAATTGTATTAATATTTGTAGCGGACGTATTAATTTTATATATATATATATAAAGTCTAACCACAAGGAAAAAGAAAAACAAAGGAAATAAATACTCTGAGGTCTTTCACACTATGCCATCAGAGAGCAAACAAAGTAAGATAGAAGAAGGAAAGAATATTTCTTCTTTCTTACTTTGTTTGCTCACTGATGATGTAAAGTAAAAGACCTCTGAGCATTTATTCCTTTTGCATATGTTTTCCCTTGCGGTTTAGGCTTCATTAATATCACCACGTGTTTAATTGTGATTTTTCTGCATATATATATAATACGAGTTCAACATTGAAGAACAGTAACACAGAGTAAAAAAAAACACACTTACAAACTCAAATTTTCTGCTCCTTTCCTGAAGACGGCAAGACAGCCGAAATGATCGTTAACCGAGAGTGTTAGCCTCTTTCTTGTGTGTTTTTTAGCGTTTTCTAGTTTTAACTTCATTATTATATATATATATACATAATTCATTCATTTTAGCTCTGGCATATATTGAAAGGCCTCAGAGCATTTATTTCTATTGGTTTCCTTTTTCCATTGTGTTTTAAACTATATATACATAATTTTTGGTTGAACCGTCTTTAGGAGAGATAAGAGAGGAAACCAAGCGCACTGGTACAGAGACGTGGCTGGAGACTGAGACTTTTTCGTCCGAAAAGTGTATATATATATATAAATTCACATAATGGGTTATTGAGGATTTTGGTCAATAACCTCTGATGTGAATTTGAAATATCAGTTGTCGAGAAATATATACATATATACATATATGTACATAAATATATATATATATATATATTTATTTTTCTAAATTTCGAAATCTTTCTTCATATCTGGGTTCAATTTAAAAATTAAATCACCATATTTTTTTGAATTCTTATTGGACATATTTCGGTGTTACATATACAGATACAGCGTTATCTGTTATGATGCAGCCAGACATAAGCATGGACCGGTAAATGGCGTTTCTTCTAAGTTAAGCCTTGAAAATGCCAAACAACTTTTGGCGAAACGTCTGCTTATAATCAGGAGTTGTATGTTTTATGACCAAAATCCTCAAGAACCCCTTGTGTGAATTTGAAATATCAGTGGTCGAGATAGCATATATCAATTATTTATATATATATATATATATATATATATATAATTATTATATATATATATATATATATAATAAATTCAAAACGAAGAAAACACACAGAAAGACACAGACATAACTCACATCGATATTTCGACCATCGTGGTCATCAGGAGGTGTGAGTTATGTCTGTGTCTTTCTGTGTGTTTCCTTCGTTTTGAATTTATTTTATTTAAAAAAGTCTGCTGGACCGTTTCTTTTAATTGTGGTATATATATATATATATATATATATAATATATAATAGATTTCACATAAACACGTGAAATAACGATCAGAGTTGGGTTTTTGACTCTAACGAAACTGCTTGTTACGGTTGAAAGATCTTAGTCTTGTTTTCCCATTTCATATTGTGGTTTGATCATATATATATAAATATATATATATGCATTTAAAACTTTATGTCTGATTCTACTTGTTTTAACTTCATCGAATATTTTTCTAAATTTCGAAATAATTCTTCATTTCTGGGTTCAATTTAAAAATTAAATCAGCATATTTGTTTGAATTCTTATTGGACATATTTCGGTGTTACATCCACCATCTTCAGCAAAAATATGAATTCCAATAAGAATTCAAACAAATGTGGTGATTTAATTTTTAAGTTGAACCCTGAGATGAAGAAAACATTTCGAAATTGAGAAAAATATTCGATGAAGTTAAATCAAGTGGAATCAGACATAAAGTTTTTAAATGCATGTATTCAAGAAGGAGTGCTCCCAACTTTTACTAATATATATATTGGTATAAATAGGCAGCAGATCCTCTTTCAAACCGGTATCATTAAAATCAACCACAGTCTCGGCATGTTCTTGTCCTTAAATAATCTTTTATCCTTCATTTACTTTAATTTTCTTAATCCATTTATTACCTATTAATCCAGTTATACAGTTGACGTTTCAACTCTTTTATCCTAACCGCTTTGTTTATTGTTCTTTATTGACCTTTTATCTTCTCTTTTATTAACCTTTACTTATCCATTTAATCTATTAATACCATTGACTATCTCATCGATGTTGTTTAACATGTCACTTGGTCAACTCCTTATCCAGTTGAATCCTGTTAGCAGGAGGTTAGTTCGTATGATCGAATCTCTCAGTCTTAAGATCGTGAATGCCGAGACTGCGGTTAATTTTAATGGTATATATATGTGTATATATAAAATTATATATAAATATATCTAATATAATTATATAACCAATCTCTAAAGCAGGGTTTCTCAATGGGGGTGAATTTCACCCCCAGGGGTGAATTTTGGGTTTTCAGGGGGTGAATTTTGAGCACAGTAAGGTTACAGAGTAGGGAAAGTTATTATAGTTTTTGACCTCTAAAATTATAAATTAAAAAATTCGTTTGAATTAATATTTTATATATCCATCAATAATTATAATTAGCAATTCATTTGTAAAATTATGTTATAAACCTAATCAATGTATAGTTGTGAAGGTGTATATACTACCTTGGAAAGAAGAGAGGACTTGGGGAATGGCATTGCGGGAAATGGCGAGAGGGGTGAATGAGCTAGGAAGGCTGAGAACTCCTGCTCTAAAGGTTGGAGGTGTATAAAGTGTTGATTTTTCGTGTGAGACGTTGAAAATTCACGACTGGTTGTCCCTCAGAGTGATCGTACAGTACGTAGTACCTGAGACTGTATGACGTCAGGCACACTTTATACATCCATATTTCAATGACTTGTGTTCATCAGAAATTATAATTCGAAATGTTCAACTAACCGCGTAATAGGGCTCGTTGTCACAAAAATGGTTGCCAATAGTCCCCCCCCCCCCCCCCCCCCCTTTAGAACAACACTATAAGGGTGGGCATGGAAACAAACAAACCGAATTCCATACAAATTTCCTCCCTACCCTTGAGTTAACGGAAGATTTCAAAATATTGTCTAGGATGAATGTATTCATTCACTGGTTCTCCAGTGATAACCAATGATTCTTTCAGCCCACTCTAGTGCACTTTGTAGTTAGGAGTTCCAGGTCTCGGATCTACTACTGCTGAAGTATAGTGCTACTGTGACTGTGGAGTCAGCGTGGTAAATGACTGTACTCTTTTATTTGGCTTGTAACTATACACTAGTTGGTGGTCGTTTGGTCTTCTTGAATAGTGAATTAGTTGTCAGTCTGCCTTCTAGTTCCAACAGCCTCCCTCTACTCTAGAAGTGATTGGAGGATTCTTAGGAATAGGCTCTGTTCATGTGGGTTTGGATAGGTTAAGATTTTCATGGCGCATTGTTCACCAGTGTATGACTGAATTGGTATTGATTCCAGCCTGAAGTCTCTTTATATACCCACAGTTCTGGCATACCAAGGCATCCCAGCCATAATGCGTCCACATTTATTTTGAATTACTCCAGCAATAAGAAAGTTATACGTTATGTAGGTTGTTGAAGATAGTACTGGGTGATTACTACATCCATAGATGGGATATATTACTATGTAATTCTCTAAAGAACTAAAACTCTTATAATATGATTTTTTTTCAATTAAACATCATTATTACATTCAATTTAAAAGTATGTTAGTTGCAATTTAAAAACCTTACTTTAATTCACATGAAAAAAAATAAGCAACACTATATATTATATATGACAATAACATATTTAATTAACAATTTAATGAATTTAATATAACTTTTCGTTTCATACTGTTGTTATAAAGTTTTTCTGTCTCAGTTCATATAAAAGTTAATTTAAAAAAAGTTTTTTTTTCTTTTTTGAAAAAAAAAATATTACGTGATATTTTGTGTCAGACAAATGGCAGTAATTACAGTTGAATTACATGTAACTGTCTTCAAAGAAACTCGTTAATTAAGTTCATTGTGCTTTGTAAAGTCATAAAACATTCTGAACCAATTAAGTCAATGTCATAATCAGAAACTTAGCGCTCCAGTCAACAGTAATTAGATCTTGCTAATATTCACTTAGCCAGTAGAGTTTGCTGTATGTACAAACAGAATAGTCACCTTGTACTATTCAACGTAACTCCAGCAAATTAGTAATTACTTTCATTCTGTATTTAAGTTAATTAAGTAAACACACTGCTTTGGAGAAAAGACATGAATCGGTAACTACTTTGCATTATATATCCAAGGGAATCTCATGACTTCATATATATATATACACTTTTTTTCGTTGGAAATACGATCCAAAACGGACAAATATAGTTCAATATAAACAAAGAAACATCGAGAAATCAGAAGAACACTATCCACACCTATCCTACAGACGTCCTCCCAACCTTGGCAATTTTCTTTCGCACAGGAAGCTAACCTCCACGAGGGCAAACAGTTTGCCCTCTGGAGCGCAACTGTGCGGACGTCGAGGTTGCCTCACGTGTCCCATTATAAATCCCCAACCACACTTCACAGCTCCCCCCCATAACACCCTCTATCCTGTTGCAACTGACTGCTCGTGTACCTCCAAAAACTGTGTGTACTGTTTGGAGTGTACCAAGTGTGATTCGTTCTACGTAGGTCAAGCATCCACCAAGCTTAGTCTCCGTATGAACAATCACAGAGCTTCAGTCAATAGCCGCTCCCATCTTCCCATTGCCATACATGCCAATAGCCACGGTCTCCCTTTTAATGAGTGCTACAGGTTACAGATTCTGCGACAAATACCCCCTGACTGCAAAGATCTCACACTACGAGCCTCCGAAGAAGCCCATATTTGGCTATTAAGTGCGCGCAGTGCACCTGGCCTCAATCTAAAGCGATAATGTCTAAAAGTTCCTTGCCTTTTCACACTTTTTTTTTTTTTTAAATAATTTATTTCATTTGTTATTATTATTTGTATTCTTAGTTTTATTTTATTTTACCATAGCTTAGTCAGTACTTTTGTTTATATATCAATTTCTCTGTATCAATTTCCCTTATTTTTTCAATTTTTTCTTTTTTATATATTTATTGTTTTCATATTCCATTAATTTAATGTAATTATAAATTATAAATTGATTCCTGTCTACCTTATTTTCTGTGAACGGGCGCGCATGCGGCAACACTGTTGGTCTCCAACCGTCTCTGATCCAGTGCGCTTGGTTTCCCTCTCTTATCTCTCCTGAAGACGGTTCAAACCGAAAATTAGAGACTGTAAGTGTGTTCTTCTGATTTCTCTATGTTTCTTTGTTTATATAGAACTATATATATATATATATATATATATATATATATTAATATATATAAATATACCACAATTAAAAGAAACGGTTCAGCGGACTTTTTTTAAATAAAATAAATTCAAAACGAAGGAAACACACAGAAAGACACAGACATAACTCACATCGATATTTCGACCATCGTCGTCATCAGGAGGTGGGAAGAGCAACGAGTCACTGCAAGGACGGTGACCGCCCTGCCTTCCTGCGGAACTCTTCGCTCTTCACACCTCCTGATGACGACGATGGTAGAAATATCGATGTGAGTTATGTCTGTGTGTTTCCTTCGTTTTGAATTTTATATATATATATATCCACTTTTTCGATGAAAATACGATCCGAAATGGATAAATACAGTTGAATGTACATAAAGAAACATAGAGAAATTAAAAGTTCACACTTACTGTATCTAATTTTTGGTTGAATAGTCTTCAGGAAAGATAAGAGAGGGAAACCAAGCGCACTGGTACAGAGACGGTTGGCCTCCCTGTCTTATCTCTCCTGAAGACGTTTGAAGCGAAAATTAGAGAGTGTAAGTGTGTGCTTTTAATTTCTCTATGTTCCTTTATGTACATTGAAATATATATATAATATCAGTTGGGTTTTTGACTCTGACGAAGACCGCTTGTTACGGTTGAAAGATCTTAGTCTTGTTTTCCCATTTCTTATTGTGGTTTGATCATTGATTGTTGTTTCACGTGTTTATGTGAAATCTTTTTATATATATATATATATATATATATATAACTGGCGGTTGCCGGGTTGGTTACTTGCCGTTGCGTCTACAACGTGCTTGGTCTCCCATTCTCTTTTCTCCTGAAGACGGATTACCCGAAAATTTGAGTCTGTGAGTTTGTTTCCCTACTTTGTGTGTTGCTCTTTGTTAGTCTCGAACTCGTGTATATATATATATAGTAGTTTGATATATTAGTTTGATATTTTTAGTATATATATAGTTTATATATACTAAATATATATATATTTATAGTAGTTTTTTTAGAGTAGTAGTTTGCTTCTCAACGCGAGTACTTCGCACTTCTTCCCGATGACGACGGATGTCGAAATATCGAAGTGAGTTCTGTAGTGTCTTTCTGTGTTCTTTTCTATGTGTTAAAGTATATATATATATATATATATATATATATATATATTCGAATGTTTTCCAATCTCGACCACATATATTTAACACTATTTTTCTTTCTTATCGAGGTTTAATCTAGCTTCAATAATGCAACACCTTTAAGCCGACGTTTCGTCTATATTTGTAGACATCTTCAGGACTACATCAATAC
The DNA here is from genome assembly GCA_026182355.1 of Hermatobates lingyangjiaoensis. Classification (NCBI taxonomy): domain Eukaryota; kingdom Metazoa; phylum Arthropoda; class Insecta; order Hemiptera; family Hermatobatidae; genus Hermatobates; species Hermatobates lingyangjiaoensis. The sequence goes on from JAPFBL010000591.1 coordinate 38,577, forward strand.
AGAGTTTAGTTACTATAACATTAACCAATAATTATATTACATTATTTAATTAATATTCATAATTACCTTGGTGTTTTTCTATTATGAGGAACCAACTACATAACTACTAACTACTACCGTTATGTCATGACGATGACGACAATGGTCGAAATATCGATGTGAGTTATGTCTGTGTCTTTCTGTGTGTTTCCTTCGTTTTGAATTTTTATTTTATTTAAAAATGTCCGCTGGACCGTTTCTTTTAATTGTATATATATATTTGTGTAATTAGGGAGCACATTTTCGTTGAGACACATTTTATTAAACTCTTTTTGAGTCCTTGTTTTGTTACTTTTCTCGTTAACTTTTCTATCTTTTTCTAACCAGTAAACTTAAAAATTAAAAACACACACTTACAGTCTCTAATTTTTGGTTTGAACCGTCTTCAGGAGAGATAAGAGAGGGAAATCAAGCGCACTGGTACAGAGACGTCTGAATTCAAAGATCTCACTCTACGAGCTTCCAAAGAAGCTCATATTTGGTTGCTAAATGCGAGTAGCGCACCTGGCCTTAATCTGAAGAGGTAATGACTTCATTTAATTAGTTCCTTATCATTGCATTTAGGTTTTATCTTATTATTTATTCTCTAATACATTTTTGTTTTGTATTATTTAATTTATTTATTTAATAATATTATTTTTGTATTCTCAATATTATTTTGTTTTATTTTATTATATTTTTTATTAAAGCTTAGTCCGTAACTTTTATTTATTAAGATCGGGCCTAAAAATTACAGCCCGACTGGACCCAGGCCTGAGGCTGTTAAAGCCCGACCCTACCCGAGCCCGATCGGTCAGAGTTGTTAGGGTGTATATTGGATTTTATTCACCAGCCAAGCAAATCTTCGTCACCTGTTTTATCCAAATTATTTTATTATAACACGTATTCCTTGCTTAATATCCATACATCGTTTTAATATACATAATATATTCATATATATTTATTCAAAAACATTTAGTGAAAGAGAAGTCTGTGCCCGACCCGAACACAATAGTTGGCATTTTGGGCCCAACCAGACTCGAATTTCGGGCCAGGTCTGGCTCGGGGTAAAATTTTACTCCTACTTCGATAACAAGCAAAGGATATGTCTTTGATCAATAGATTCCTTGCTTGTTTTTGGAGTGGCTCATATCTATATGATGACAATGTAGTCAAAATATAGTAGTAAGTTTCTGTGATTTATTTTATATATATATATGAACTATATTGACACAAAGAACACTCAGAAATGAAACAGAAACTCACTACTATATTTCGATGTCCTCGTCATCAGGAAGATAGAAACGAGTCGCTTCGCAGGCAGACAACGACTCTATATAATATATATATATATATATATATATATAGTTCAATATAACAGCACAAGAGGTTATAGAGTTTGATGCACTTCACGCACTAAAACACTTTTTTTGTTGGAAATACCAAAAATAACAAAAAAAGTGTATATATATATATAAAGTATGAAGCCACTAAGAAAAAGGAAAACAAAAGAAATAAATTATCCTAGACCTCTCATTAAAGGTCTTAGAGAGCAAACAAAATAAAAACAAAGAAGGTCATATAAAAGTTATATTGATATATTGCATATAAATACAATGTAATATAATAAATGACATTTCATATTATTCTCCGAAGCAGAAATGTGACTAATTTAGATTACTTTAGGAAACAGTGGTTATCCTACATAGGCCAATGATTGGTGATACCATTTAATAAAAATTCTACATTGAGAGTTTTGAATTTTGCTAAACTCAAGTTTGTTTAGAGTAAGAATATTTAACGAGTGCGTAACACTGTAGGGTGTAGAGGCTCGGGACCGATAGCCTAACGCCCTCTCTCAGACAGGAGATACTCAGTGTTTTGATACACGGTGTCAATGATAAATCATTTTGATTCCAAGATTGAAAATTGATTTATCTGAAGAGGACAACATTCCTTTTTTAAGGATTCAATTTCCAATTCAGTTAGCATTTGCCATGACTATTCATAAGTTTCAAGGAGAGACTCTACAGAAAGTTTTAGTTCATTTATGTAAAACAGCATTTCAACATGACGAATCACATTTTACTCTCAGTGTCAAACTGAAAGAAGGCATTACATTTTTGTTGCGGAAAATTCAGATTGTACAAAAAATGGTAATAAAAAGAACTCATAAAAATATGTGCCTCTATCCTCTTTATTAAAATTTAATTAATTTAGAGTTTATCTGCATTTATATTTACATGACTGCATTAAGAAGGAAGGTGTTGGATGACCCAACTGGTCACGTTTATTGCATTAAATAGTCTAGTGATATAAATTGAAGTAGTTTCAAGGTCAAGTGAAAGTTAATGAGGTGTAATTAGTTATGATGTGAAGGTAGAAAGAGAAAGAGATAAATGAAGTGAAAGAGAGTGGTGGGGAGGGGTGACTGATCGTGTTTACATTTCACACAACTAGACCATGTTTTTATAAATCTATTCATTTCTAATATTAGCATATTTTTAAACCAGTTCTCTTTATTGACATTGTTTGTACAATTTGAATTTTCAAAAAAAAAAACTTTTATGTGATCTTTCTGTGAGAGCAACATGTAATTGTTCATGTTGAAATGCTAATAATGCTAAAATGAATTAATTTAGAGTTTATGTGCATTTATATGAACATGATTGCATTAAAAAGGAAGGTGTTGGATGACCCAAATGTCACGGGCAGTCTAGTAACGAATAAGGTTGCATTAAAAAATATTTATTCAGTTAGTTTTATTCATCAAAATAAATAAAATATTATCTTCAATTTCATTATCACTAAAAGTCCAATTCAATAGAATTGTCAATAATCACTAACAAAAATATTAATATGAATTACCAACAACTCATCATTGTCAACACAAGGAAAATATTTTCATTTTTGAAATGAGTATCAAAAAAAAATTATGAATATGCTACCAATTCCTAAATGTTAGGCATGATGTTTTCAAAGAAAATCATAAAACAAAGAATACTGGACCAATAAAAAAAGAACCCGGTTATCAGTAAGATAAGATAAGGATGAGAGACTGTTGAATCTGCAAGTTTGCAATCATCTTAGGTTTTAAATATCAAACTAAAACTGACAATGGTTAAGGTGGGTCACCAAAGTCTTTTTTTATTTTTCACCTAAGCAAAGAAGTACTTTTAGCAAGTGACGGAATAGTAAAATATCATGTTTAAATACACTTTGGACAGCCAGTGAAAATTCGCATTTCTTTTACAATAACAATTGCGGTGCCTGAAGGACGGACACCCTTTTTGCATTTCTTCAAACTACTCATGATGTATGTGGAGACTATTTTATTAGCTTTTTACCTTAAATTGGGTATACCACATCATAAATTGATTGTCACAAAACATGATACAGAAAAAAGAGAAAATACTCACTTACTAAATTCTATATTTCGAACTGTTGTTCGTTATCAGGAGACTACTAGAAGAGAGGACGAAGTGAGAGAGATCTCACAGAGGAAGGTAGCGAGTATATATGATTATATATATATATACAAAACTATAGTTTATCGGGACTCGGTCAGTTCTTCAGGTTCAAATTAAACTCTCATTGCCAACGTTTCGGTCTTTATTTAAAACCTTTTTTACTTCTACATATGAAAACGGTTTTAAATAAAGACCGAAACGTTGGCAATGAGAGTTTAATTTGAATCTGAAGAACAAATTAAACTCTGAACAAATTAACTGACTGAGTCCCGATAAACTATAGTTTTGTTTCTATTCTACGGTCGATACTTTTTATGAATATTTATATATATTATATATATATATATAAATATTCATAAAAGTATATATATATATATAAATATATATATAAATATATAAATATTCATAAAAGTATCGACCGTAGAATAGAAACAAAACTCAATATATTATTATATATATTCACTGTTTCGTTATTGAGGGCTAGGTCAAATAAAAGAAAATAAACTCCTTTCTAGGCCGACGTTTCGATGTATTTGTACATCATCTTCAGGGCTAAAATTAGAGTAAGACTATAATACATTTATCAAAACAATCTACAACTCACATAGAGAAATAACACACACTTTTGTTAAAACCAACAGATACATACAAAAGGTTATTTGTATCTGTTGTTTTATGTATCTGTTGGTTTTAACAAAAGTGTGTGTTATTTCTCCATGTGAGTTGTAGATTGTTTTGATAAATGTATTATAGTCTTACTCTAATTTTAGCCCTGAAGATGATGTACAAATACATCGAAACGTCGGCCTAGAAAGGAGTTTATTTTCTTTTATTTGACCTAGCCCTCAATAACGAAACAGTGAATAGAATAGAAGAGGTCAATAACAATTTTTGAGTTTATATATATATATATATATACATAATATATATATATTTATTTATATATATACCAGGAGTTGGAGACCAGGGTCTCAAACCGCCGCTTCACAAGTGCGCTTGGTGTCCCTATCTCAACTCTCCTGATGACGGTTCAACCGAAAATTAGAGACAGTAAGTGTGTTTGTTCCTTAGTTCTGTGTTTCTGATTCATCGTGAAACGTATATATATATATATATATATATATATATATACACTTTTTTGATGAAAATACGATCCGAAATGGACAAATACAGTTCAATGTACATAAAGAAACGTAGAGAAATTAAAAACACACACTTACAGTCTCTAATTTTGGTTGGGGAGACCCAACCGTCTCTGTACCAGTGCGCTTGGTTTCCCTTTCTTATCTCTCCTGAAGACGGTTTAACCGAAAATTAGAGACTGCAAGTGTGTGTTTTTAATTTCTCTACGTTTCTTTATGTACATTGAACTATATATATATATATATATATATATATATATATAACACTTGTTTTTATTTTATTTTATTTTAATTAATTTTTTATTCACCTTGCATTGTTTAATTTTATTGGGAATTTTTTTGTTTTTAACTTATTATGCTTTTTTGACATTCGTTTTCCCAGCTTTTTGTTACCTTCGTTGTACATTGCTTTTATTTTATATCCTTAGTTCTTACTTTGTTTCCTCTCTGATGAGATAAATTGAAAGGCCTCAGACCATTTTTTCTATTGCATTCTTTTTTCCTTGTGGTTTAATTTCATTAATTGCTTCACGTGTTTGTTTATTATGATTTGTTTATTATGAATATATATATATTGCACCCGCTTGTCTGGCGTTATCGAAGCTCTTCTACTTCTTCTAGCCTGTTCCTAAAGACGAACTGCGGTTGGAAAAATTGACTGTAGTAAATGCTTTCGTTCTTTTTGTGTTGCTCTTTGTTATCAGTTACTTATTTGTCCGATTTGGTCTGTTTTTATAGTACAAACTATAAATATAAATTAAAACTTGTTCTTTCAATGAACTTTACAGCTCGTAGGTTTGACAATTGCTCAGAAACAGCTTTTTTTATTTACTGTATGAATGAAAATCAACTTATTTAAGAGGTTTTCTATTTTTAATGTTCCAGCGATCCATTTTTTAATTTTCGTATGTTTGTATGTGTATGAGTGTGTTTATGCGTGGCAGCCTATTTCATTTTAAAAAAAGATACTATTTGTTTTCTAAATGATTGTTAATTTGTTATGTGTTTTAAGAGTACAAGTACTTTATGATGTGTAAAAGTTGATAAATGATACTGAATGATGGTACTATTTTGTTTATTCTTTCCTATATGAAATAGATGTCTATCAGTTGAGTTTTGAGCTGGCAAGTCGAAGCGGGACTAGATTGGGGTAACAATATACACATTGTTTATGAAATGTTGCCATGGAGTTAAAGAAACTTCCGATTAGTGCCTTATAATTCTATGACAAATGTACAGGCTAATCAGTCTTGCTGTTGAATTGGACACATAAAAGGAGACAGTGGCATTGTGGCTGTGAGGGGCCCAGAAGACAGACAATGGGATAATCCCCACAGTGTCTCAGTAATAGCTGCCAACCGGCCATTACGTCCGCTGATTTATGCTATTCCATGCGTCGTAATTCCACTGGATACTGTTATTATAATTTAAACCCACGAGTCAGTTATGAATAATTAATTCGTCTTTGCTGTATTCGAGTGTTTAACAAATTGTGATTTCATATCTGATTTATTTCCTCCTTTGAATCAACTGTCCGCCATTATTAGGAATAATATTTTGTTCATTGTTTTCCACAGATCAGAAATACAAACCGTACAGTTATAATCTATATTATTATAAAAGAAGCCAATGCCAGTCTGTTCGTCCCTCCCAAATGTAAACATATTCATTGAATTATTAGTTTTTATAGATATACTAGCAGACGCGCCCGTCTTTGACGGGTATTTGACAAAAAAAAGAGATGATACTTGGTTATTTCAAAATATTATTAAAAAAATATAGAGCAGGCAAAAATCTATTTATTAGCACAGTACTAAGTAAGTGTCTCTGTATATACAACACATTAGCTATATGTTCTTCAGGTTTATGGAAGAACAGAGAGTTGAAACCTCTGACTCTTGTGCAAGCAACATACAGTTGACCATATGAGAAAAACTTGGCCTCACTTACTTCGATTCCTGCCGTAGACAGGGTTTAGCCTTGTGACTTATTTACCGTCTCATGACGAGAAATTGCAACCATTTGAATTGAAAGGGACAGTTGCTAGGTATCAATGGTATGCGTGGTATAAACTCTGACTCCCCAATACCACACCCAGTCATGATATCAGCCTCTGTGACGTATCTGTGCAAAGCACGAATTCGGAGTCGTGTCCCGTTGCACATTTTTTGGGGCACTTAAGTTTGCATTAGTAAACTCCTGAGCCTTCGGATACCAGCAGTAATCATGAAATATGTTTTGATCGATAAGGCTGGGTAATCCTCAAAACGATCCTTTTGTATGACAGTAATATCAGTGTATTCCCTGCCCACATGTAGCGGCAAAGTAATTGTATAATTGGTGACCTTTGTATTGTATAGTATACGGAGATATTTGATGACCATCACGGCAAGCATTCAGTGTATTCCCTGCCCACATATAACGGCAAAGAATTGTGTAATTGGTGAGATTTGTATTTTGATATTATACGGATTATAATGATCTAAATTATAACAGTTAAACAGTATACCATAGAGCGTAGAATGAAAACATGTTTTGTTAGTTCTAAATCAAAGGGAATTTGATAATATTTGTATGCAGCTCCTTTATGCTCTTAGTAAATATTCTATAGAAATTTCATCAGTTAATTATCGGTTTTTATACGAAACAGCTAAATTATTCTGCAAACATTAATGCCTCTTCTAATTATTGCCAGTTAAAAGCAATATTTACTGATCTTCTGTTCAGGTTTATTCTCTACACAAATATCACCACTCTGCCAAGAACAAATACACGTGGTATTTGATATCAAAGTGGTTTTGTTTAAATCAATATTGATCTCCGTCATTTTGCATTTCCTTTTCAAGTCAACTCCCTAATATCACTTTCACATTATGCTATTTATAATCCTCCTTGTTCAAAATACTTCAAGCTACGATTCAACCAAATATTTTTTCATAAAAAAATTATATATAAAATATAAATAAAACATAATTACATTTAATTTTAAATATAATATTTAATTAATCAAAGTAAACTTGATTATTTTTTACCTTTTTACTTTGCTATAAGTAATATAAAATCTGAAGTGGCCTACACTAAACTTTCCTATAATTAAACATAATAACAAATTTATTGATAGCTTGAAGAATTAGCTTAAAATTGATATTCGTTTTGCAGTATAGAACGAGAGAGTCCATTCTTCATACTTTAATATTAACCAAAGATACTATGATTCATAAACAAAAGAAAATATACATCTGATATTTAGTTTTGTTCTAAGGACAAATTGATTAGAGCATTTTATAAGACCAGTGCTTCTCAAATGGTGAACCTTAGAAGGTAGCTAGGTGCTCTCCAAGACAACCCGAAGAATACACGTATATAACAGATTTACATTTTAAAAATTTTCATTATTTCCGTTTATTTTAAAAACACCAAGTATGTGGTTTTCAAGTCTGAGTTAAGTGTCTCCTCCACTTGATATTTTGAACTAAATTCCTTTAATCGTTAAGCAGCAGTAGTTAATACTTTGTCTTTTCCTTTCCTTGGGGATTTAAATCAGTGGGGATTCAATCTCTCCCTTTTTCTTTTTCTCTTTCTCTCTACCTCCCTCGCTCACTCTCTTTTCCCCCTTCACTTCTCTCTCTCTCTCTCTCTTCCCCCTCCTTCTCTCTCTCTCTTTCTCCTCTCTCTCTCTCTCTCTCTCTCTCTCTCTCTCTCTCTCTCTTTCCCCCCTTCCACTTCTTCTCTCGCTTGAAAAACTATTTCATTTAATTTTCTATCATTTTCCTCTTTTGAAATTTCAGGACTAAATTCTCTATATTTAAATCAACGATACGCCCCAAAGCTTTAGTGGTTATTCCATAGGTACGCCCTGAAGTAAAAAAAGCTTGAGAAGCACTGTGTTAGACCAATCCATCATACCATAGAAAACATCAAAAAATAAGTTGTTTGTGTATGCTAATTGAAGATGCACCACGAGCGAAACAGTTCAGAAAGTGCAAATATTTTTGAAGTAAGACAAATTTATTTGATGTTTTATATATTGGTATAATGACGTTAAATAAATTTGACTACTCACATTTTCATGTTATTTGTCACATATTCATCTTAAGTATTTGAAAGAAACAAACAACGAACAAACAAAGAACTAACACTTCTTACTGCAGTGGTGTAGCAAGATTGTGGGGGGGGGGGGGGGCACGACCAGGGAGCGTCATTTTGAACGTGTAAAAATAGAAACTATAAAAAATTAAAATAATATAAAGCTAACACAAATATGAAATTGACACCATAATATGTTTTTAATGTTGTAAATATTTTATGTGTGTAATGCTCTTTTGAAACGTAATTTTTAACTGCAATTTTTGCAAATTAAAAATAAATCTATTTTAAATTTTTCAAACGTATTTTTTTTAAGTGTTTGAAAGTTTATTATATTTGTTTGCGTTGACAGTTAATTTAACCATTTTTTTTATGATTTTAATTATACGTTTTTTGTTAATCTGTTAACAAACAAATTATTATACTAAAATTATACTAAACAGATTATACAGAGAAAAATTATACTAATTTTGTTTGTATTCAAAAAATCGTTGGTTTTCTTTGATGATGGCAGTATATTTATACGAGTACTCTAATACGATGAAAGTCTGGGACTAATAACAACAGTCTAGAATTAGATCCTTGATTGTAATTCCAAGAAAATAAATATTTTGAGGACTTTCTGGAATTTTAAAGGTTAGGGGATTATCAACACTCAAGGTGTAAACATGGTCGTGATGCCACTGTCTTAGTGCAGGTATTTTCATGATTAAAGTATTGATACAGTAATTTTGTAAGAAGATCCTTCAAAATGGACACTATAATGTCCTATTCGTGAAGGATAACGCACACTATTATCCTTCAAGAAGAATGACTACGCTATTTTTAAACATGGTATAATCATGTCTATAGAATAAACCTATTCTATTATAGATTTACTGTGAATATAACAGTTTCTAGAATTTCCATTATAAAGGAACGCGTACATGGTACAGACTGCTTCTGAGGCGCACTGACAGCATTTCATATAGATTTTATACCTATTTCTTTTTACGTTCTATATTCTATAGATCGTTAAATGGCATACAACATGGACTGTTGCAGTCGTGACGGGAATGTCGTAGTAAAAGAGGCAACAAAATTAACTTTATTGCATCATGAACAGTCAACCGCAAACCAGTAATGCTGTTTTTTTTTATCGGTCTATATGCACCACCAGAAGGCATTAAATGTGTTACAATTACAATGTTCCTTATTAAGTCATGACAGTAGTATATAATATAAATAGTATATAGTATATAAATAGTAGCTGGACAATAATAATAATAATAATTCAATAACGATAATGTAATCCAACAAAACTAAGTCATGACAATTGTATAAAACAGTTTTATACAAAACTGACAAAAATTATGAAAAAAAAATTCAGTATCTAACGTTAAATGTTAAACGTTCTCAGCTCGGCTTTTCAAAATTTTTGAAAGCTTTAACTTAATTCTGATGTGTCACATATAGAAATATGAGCAATTTTTCTTATTACCTCAAACCAAATTGAAAAAAATTACATATTTAAATTATTTTATATAATTAAGTAAAGAAATAAATATACGGTGTCCCAAAAAGATGTATACTCATATTAAATAATTGTAAACCAGCTATTTATTATTATCTGTCTATTTTTCAACAAATTTAGGAATTTTGTAGGGTAAAAATCTAATGAAATGGTCTCCACATATAAAACTTTTAATGATATAAACCAACATGTTTGGTAAAGTCTCATCCTGAAAGGATCTGACATCGCGATGACAGTGTGGGGTGCTCCATCCCACTGCAAATAAAGTTCTTCTTTATGATTGCCATATATACTGTAGCAGCAGTTTAAATATAAAAGGTGTATACATTTTTTCGGGACACTATATATGGGAAAATGATGTAATTAAGGATAAAAAAAAAGGTTGCAATTTTAATCAAATGGTATACAAACTAAAATTATAGCCAAAGTAGAAATGAGTGACTTTTTTGATGATGGAGTTTTTCTGCGTATCTGTTAATTGCAGAATCATACTTTGGTGTCTGGAGCGTATTAAATGATAATAATTGAAACCCCTTTTCTATTATAGAACCTTTTTTATTTAAAGCACCATTTATCACAAAAAAATGCCTCTATTTGTTATAATCTTGATTTTTTACACCAGTCTGTTTAAAAGTAAATTAAACTATGCAAGTGCAAAAAGATGCAGTGATGTCTCGGCTCTCGACCATAATCCATTCCAGAAGGCTATTCGAAAACCGAATTGTACGAGTTCTGAAGTTTTTCAATTTAAATGAGTGTAAAAAATTTAATATTTTTCATGACTAGAAAGCGAATATTTTGAAAATATTTTAAAATTAATTTACAACAAAATATATCAAGAGAGCAGCTTATATTTAGCACACGTATTTAAATAAACGCAGTAAATTGAAATATTTTTAAAGCATTTAAAAATTAAAGCATTTTTTTACTTATAGCAAAGTTGAGTGTAGGCCATACCAGTTTTAATACGTGTATTAAAGGATAATCTACTTGTCCTTTAATACACGTAGATTATCATAAATACGTGAATATTTTTACCTTGGATTATCACTGAAGATAACCACTGAGTTATCAGTTAACCTGGTCCTTTACTTTACAGTAAGTAAAGTGATGATCCTCAAAATGTTTGAGCTCGAGATTTTGACGAATTTACATGTTCGCCAAAGTCCCCAAAGTTCTGTTATGACTTTTTTTTCCAATAATGTCTGTATGAGAGTGTATGTGCGTGTGTGCGCGCTTGTGCGTCTGTGTGTATGGGTGAATTTTTTAACTAGTGATAATAATCAATTAAAATGAAATTTAAAGAGTAAGATGCTATGATGTCGGATACCAGTATGTGGAATATACAGATAGGACTGTAAGGCAGTGATATGAATTTATTTATTATTAAATTAAAAGAAAGTTTTAAATTAAAGTTTTTAAATTAAGTTTACATTAAAAGAACTCATTTAGCGCCTTGTGAATCGCACACTGGAATTCAGACAGGGTATTAAGAAGGCCTAATGGCACGTAATTAAACTCGTAAAGTCCTAATGAAAAAATGTATTAAAAAAAATTCAAATTTTGAAAACAACAAAATGGTATTTTATTCAATAAAGTGTAAAAATTTTTGACTGATGATTGAATGTGAAACCTTTTGAAGAGACAAAAAATCATTATATGGTTAACCAGTTTCATATTTTTTTTTTACTTATAGCAAAGTTGAGTGTAGGCCACACCAATTTTAATTTTTGATGAATTGAGTTTTAATCGAATAGCTGTCAGTTGTGGCCTAAATTTAGATGATTTTTCTTTTACTAAATTGTTATTTTATTTAAGTTTATTGCCAAAAGCCAAAACTGATTGAGACGATGAAAAGCAATAGGGAGATGTCTTTTGAGATCTATGTCTCTGTTGGATGGAATTAAAATGTCGTGTAGATAGAATGAACAGACTTATAACTCTTTTAGCGCCTTGTGAATCGCACACTGGAATTCAGACAGGGCATTAAGAAGGCCTAATGGCACGTAATTAAACTCGTAAAGTCCTAATGATGTAATCACTGCAGATCTTTGTTTGTCCTCTTTAGCCAATGGTGTTTATTTTTGATGGCAGCATTGCAGGAGATATAAATTAGAATAGATTTTACTGATAACATACAATTAACATTTATGTTTCGAATTGGAATCTTTTTGATTCTTTATTATTTTATCCGTACTCACGGACAGTCACTGTAACCTAAAGGGTTACCTACTACTACACTTAAAATTTATGACTCCGAATGGAAAATCAATGAGACATGCAATATTCCCTCAGTCAGTCTCTCAAACATCTATAAAAAAACACAAGGTTTAAATCTTTTTTCAATACTTCTGAAACGAGAACCTTCTATGTAAAAAGCAATGTGTAGGAATAAGATTTGGGTTTTCTCTTTCTGCAAGGGATGGTAATCCTTTAATGCACCCCTCATACAAAGAGTACCAGCCCTGCAGATTCCAACACATCCCTACTAACTTATATTTATTTTGTAAAGGTGCTTTGTCACTATCCAAAATATTTCGTCCTCTTATAGTTTATGAACATTCGCTTTACAACTGCAGGCACTCATTGGTTGTTTTATCAGTATGAATAAAATGTGCTAATCCAAGCAAGTTACCTGTACCATTACAACATTTTCGAGTTAATTTAAAATAATCCAACTTTAATTTAATACAATCCAAGTGGAATTTATAATAGTCAAAGAGTAAATTAAAGTTATTGGAGTTTAATTTAATATTTTTAGAAATGTATAACTAAAACAGTTTGTCATTATTGTAATTATTGTAATATAAAAATAAGTGGTAATGATAATAAGTAAATTAGTTATTTATAAAGAAGTTTAAAAAAATTTGAATGATATTCAAGAAATAGATAAAAAAAATTGTGTTACTATTACGGGATATTATTATAATCGATCTTAATTAGTTTTATTATTAACTAAATTTTATGATCTCAGGATTCATTATTCTAATTAATCTCGGGGGTTTTTGTAATTCTGTTTCATCTCTACGTCTTCGTTTATCTTTTTTATTTATTAAACGTGGAGGTTGATATTTCAAAAGTTTTTTATTACGATTCAGCAAAAACTGTTGGATTCGGAATTCAATGTACAAAAAAAAATAAAATACTGATATTAACATTATTATTGAGAGAACTAAGATATTGAACTATCTTATATGGTAGTGAACTATCTGGCAATAAGGTAGATAATAATATTAGAATTAGTAATAATACAATGCGTCATACCTCGTAAAGTCTCAGAAAAGCTCGACCGGTTTCGGGTCCGTCTGGATCCCATCTTCAAGAGCACCTAACTGACTGTGAATGTTATTTTCCTATAACCTACCTATATATTAGTAGTTCACTACTAGAATGTAAATATGTAATTAGGAAAATAACTAAGTAATTAGGTCGAGCTTTTCTGAGACTTTACGAGGTATGACGGTTTGTATTATTACTAATTCTAATATTACTAACCTCAGTGGAACTAACCCATTAACTATATTTAGATAATAATAGTTTTACTGGAAGTTTTCTTCATATTTATGCATTTAGAAAATGTTACTTGAGAGGAGCTTGCCTGCCCATGCCTAGGTTCAGTATATACAATCAATGTGCTGGTATGTATGTCTACCCTTGCTGGCTGCATTCTGGTATTTCAATCAATTCATATTTAAAGACAATTAAGTACCAAACTATTCGCATTAGCTAAACTATTCAACGCCTAACTTGTAAAATTCATGCATTTCGTCATTCCCACAGAGATTAGTATTATTAATATTAGAAATATAATATACCATCTGTGTACGAGGTAAGACGGTATATTATATCTCTAATTTGTAACACATCAGATTGGGTTAATATCATTAAGTAAGTGATACAAATGTATGGCCTTTCTTATAGTTTTATTTTATGATTAAGAATATAATCTGTTGAATCATAGGAATTCAATTAATTCTGTTTGTAGTTATTTCATTTCGTTAATGAATCACAGTCAATCAAATTCCCAAACTCTCATCGTATTGTTCCAAAGAAGCATATGAATTAGATTGCAAACTTAGCATGATAATACAAAATGATTGAATTTGTTAGTTATTTGAGATAATGGGTATCTCTGTATCTAGTGCTACCTAATATATCATATATGCAACGATGACTCAACGTATCATATGTAGTCAACTCAGCATGACCTAGTTTTTACAATTTCGCATATCATTCAGTTCCTTCACAGTATAAGGATTAAATGCTTTTTTTCCAATAGAACACCTGATGAAAACTGACTGATTCATGATAAGTTTCAATGAATATATATTATATATATATATATATATATATATATATATATATATGAATCACATCTGAGATGCTTAGTTAACTTCAGGTCAATCTCTGCTAACATCAATCGGGAATTTTCAAAAGGGACTGAACTTTGTAAGCAATAGTGACCCACTTTGAAATGTCTGGTAGAAAAACAGGTACAGTTTTTGAAATTAATTAGTAAATCAGTGCAAGAGTGATTATAGTAAATGTCTGCATTTACTATAACTTGTTATAGTTATGTATTTAATTGTAACATGTTATAACCACATAAAGAGGTTAAATCATTATGAGTCGATGTTATCTCACAATAATTAGCAACGACTTTCTAGCTTTAATTAGAAATCAGTTTTATAAAAGTCCCCCCTATGACTGCTTTATTTAAAAGCTGTTCTTCTTTTTTTTCTTAACAAAGCAATGCTACTTAATCATTGCCATGTCAAAGTTACCTAAAATATGCCACTATAAAAAAGAAAATATGGAAGGGGGAGCTTCAAAATGCTTTTAAGTCAGTGAAGATCGATCTTGAAGAGGTCTGAAAAGAATTCTATCAAAAGCAAGGATTTTCGGATTCTTAATCTCCACGGAAGGCCTCTTTAGGGTTTTATTCACTCAACTATCCGCAGATTATGGGTCAATCCCATTTATTAAATAATCAACTTCCCTTCATTCGCTTAAATTTAATAAATCTTCTACAAGAATTAATCACCTTTAATTAAATCAGTTTATAAATCCATTTTGTTTAATGGTACTTACATTTATTTCTTTGTTTATTGTTGTTGACAGAAATAAATAACATATTTTTTTAAAAGCCAATTGGTGGTAATTTTCAGGAGGAGGATGATTAAAATTTGTTATTGTCTGAGAAGCATACATTTACAGGGGAAAAATAATAAGTCTTTTGTGATAACTATTTCTAAATAACATATTCATACACACGCACACACACACACATGTATATGTATATATATATATATATATATATATATATATCCCATTGCTCTCCTCTTCTCCTTCTACCTCATCTATTTTTCCTGAAGCCCCCTTTTTATCATATCGCAAACCACCGAACCTCAGAGGCATTTTCTCCCATCACTCTCCCTTGAACCCTACTCTTGGAAGCGGAATGGTGGAGTGTGGACGGAGAAGATGCCAAACCTGTCATATCATCAACCCTAATCCTTTTTTTACTTCCCCCATAGTAAGATTAACTACCCTTGTCCTCCCCACACCTCATGCACCTCTGTTAATTGCGTTTACCATTTGGACTGAAGCCAGTGTATGCATTCTACATTGGTATGGCCTCTACGCTGCTCAACTTACGTATGAATGGCCACAGGGCTTCCGTTGGTCAACGCAAAAACCTTCCTATTGCTATCCACTCTAATTCCCATGGACTGGACTTTAATCACTGCTTCCGTGTCCAAGTCCTTAATCATATCCCTGTGCCGCCTTCTCGGGTTACTTTAAGAGCTTCAGAGGAAGCAATTATCTGTCTTTTCAAAGCCCGCTCTCCTCCTGGCCGCAACTTGTACCGTCATTTAGTTTTTATGTATGTATTTTTTTTAAATTGTTCATTTAATATTTTTCTCCTTCTGTTATTTTTATTTGCTTTTATTTGTTCTTTTTAGTTAATTTTTTCTCTCTGTAGTTATTAGCTTACCTAGGGCGGCCGGCAGAGTGCGTGCGTGTTCGTCGCATTCGGCCTACCACTCAGTTAGCTTCAGTTACTCAAAGGGACTACTTCTGCCCGATGACGACGAATGTCGAAATATCGATGTGAGTCTTTTTTGTGTGCGTTTTTATTTGTTTTTCTCTTTGCTGTGTGAACTATATATATATATATATATATATATATATATATATATATATATATATAAAGATTTCACATAAACACGTGAAACAACAATCAATGATCAAACCACAATAAGAAATGGGAAAACAAGACTAAGATCTTTCAACCGTAACAAGCGGTCTTCGTCAGAGTCAAAAACCCAACTGAACTCAGTTGGGTTTTTGACTCTGACGAAGACCGCTTGTTACGGTTGAAAGATCTTAGTCTTGTTTTCCCATTTCTTATTTTGGTTTGATCATATATATATTATATATATATATATATATATATATATATATATATATATATGCCAGCCGAGCAAAACTCATCTTCTTCTTATCCTTTCTCTTGATAACGACGAAGTCCAAATATTTAAATGAGTTGTGTGTTCTTTTCTTCAAATCATTTGATATATATATGTGTGAAATAAAAAGCCCCAGGGAAAAATAAAAACAAGAAAAATATGCTCTAAGGCCTTTCACACTATTTCATCAGTGTCTCTCCGATGAAATAGTGTGAAAGGCCTCAGATCTATTTTCTTGTTCTTTTTCTTGTGTCTTTTTGTTTCATTAAGTTCCATCACGGGTTTATATATATATATATACAGGGTTGCCGGGCCGGTTACCTGTCGTTGTGTTTCTGGCGTGCTTGGTCACCCATTCTCTTTTCTCCTAAAGACGGATCATCCGAAAATTTGTGTTTGTAAGTGTGTCTCTTTTTCTGTGTGTTACTTTTCTGCATTTTTGAACTTCTATGTATATATATATATACATAGTTGGGTTTTGGACTCTGACGAAGACCGCTTGTTACGGTTGAAAGATCTTAGTCTTGTTTTCCCATTTCTTATTGTGGTTTGATCATTGATTGTTGTTTCACGTGTTTATGTGAAATCTTTTTATATATATATATTATATATTAATAATCATCAATAACTCTTGATATAATATATGAATTAAATACCACAATAAACAAATATATATTAATTAAAATGCTCTAAGACCTTTCGTTACAACATCATCAGAGAGCTAAATGAAACAAACAAAAAATATAATAACAAGTTAACCTGGTTGATTGAAGTCTTCTGGATTGCAGAATTGCTTCAGCTACTCAAAGGGACTACTTCTGCCCGATGACGGCGAATGTCGAAATGATTGCTTCGGCAATCCTGAAGACTTCAATCAACCAGGTTAACTTGTTATTATACTTTTTGTTTGTTACATTTAGCTCTCTGATGATGTAAAGAAAGGCCTTAGAGCATTTTAATTAATATATATTTGTTTATTGTGGTATATATATATACAACCAAAGAAACTAACAAAACAAAACAAAAAAAAAACATTTTGCCAGACCTCGGATTTTTTCGTAACACTGATAGGTTCGTTTTATCTTGTTTGAGAGTAACTCTCTCTGATTGTTATCACATTGGCCAACCCAACCGTACCACCCTGTATGATCCTAGAGACAAGGAGGAACTTATCTCCTCCTCTTAGCTATTTCCTATTGGATTGTAGGTAGAGCTATCTGTGTTTTCGAAAACAATGCATTCAGTCTCAATCACATGCCACTCTAGTCGAAAGTATTTTTTGTGCTTATTCAAGTTTACATGTCAATTAGTTTTGTTTAATGTGGTACCAAAAAAAAAAGTATTGAAAATGCTCATGGAGGAAGAGAGTTCTTTTATCTATAGAAAAGAGTGAGAAAAAATTACGAAGTATGAAAAAAGGATGCGAATGTGTGAACTCGCATTATGAATTTCAATTCATTATTGAATTAGAATTTTGTTTTCAATTCTTAATGTTAATCAAAATTCAAAGAAGTTGTGCGCATGTGTTCGTACGGTACATACATGTACGTTTTGCAGCTAGGAAACGTTTGTCTACACCACTGTACGCCGCAACCATACTATACTCCCTCGTTCACCTACCCAGTCACTCAAATCCAAAGGTAAATGACTACATATTATTACGTAATACTATTATTATTTAATTTTATAACTTATTCTTATGCTGATTACAATTATAATATATATAAACTATTATGTTGGTTGTTACATATATTGGTTATTTTAATTTATCAAGTGTATTTTTGGGTAGATATTGGAGGCTTGGAGCGAATTAGGCTATTTAATATAATTATCCATTCATCTTACGAAACCACTTCCGTGTGAGTTAATTTCATTTGAAGAAGTATGGCTGTAATATTAAACTTTTCATTTAAAAACAAACCCACTGTGCTCATATTCAATTTTATTATATTCAAATACAGCATCAAATCCAGTCACTAATAATTTATTAGATTTTATCAGTGTCAACAAAAATGTAATCATACTTACACCACTAGAATTAATAGTTACTACTGAGTGACATGACGCAGAGTCAGAGACTTAGAAACGTATTAAACGCAATGAAAGAGATAAGAATCTAGTTCATGGTAAATTAACTACACACGTTTTAAGTTGCACTGCATAATAAATATCTTACGATCCATTTCATTGTGATCAATGCGAATAGTCAGGTAATCTTTCAAACTTAATGTTCTTGGAATATATACTATTTGAATTTATAATTGATTATTATTCTAATTATGACATTTTACTTATAATATTTGCTTAGAAATATTGGTGTGAATTTTATTATTGGCTTAAATATGTTAATTAATGTGACTATTTTATAAAATTGAAGTAAATCAGGCATGGGCAACCTGCGGCCCGCGACGTGTTGAAATGCGGCCCGCGGAGCCTTTTAGGTTTCTTAAAAAACAAAAAACCAAAAAACTCAAATTAGTAAATGCCCAGCCTTCGTCTTCAAAATTCCTTTCTCAGTCGAAGGTTATCCCAAGGGGGATTATCGGGCCTGGAAAATCAATTTAACAGCGGAAATCCCTCTGGGAAAAGATATTTATCTTACCCCCCTTTTAACCAGAATCTTAATCTTAGTTAATAGTCTGTCGGTCAGTTTGGAGATTTACTGGGGATTAGTCCGTATGCTTTCACTTTTTGTCTTGTGTTTCCATATAAAAGGGAGCAAATCATTATTGTCATTCATTCCATTTCTATCAACCCATGAAGAGCATAGTTCTCCTTGTATCCACACAGCCAAATACATTATTTGAAATATTTGAACCCCAAGTATGTCGAAGAAAAGAAAGGTAATTGATGAAGGTCGTGTGTTTCAAGATAAGTGGACGATAGACTATTGTTTTGTGATATGGAAAGAGAAACCAGTGTGCCTCGTTTGTTCAGATGTAATTAGTGTATTGAAGGAGTATAATTTGAAAAGACTACTTGACAAAACATCCTTCATATCACAATCTTACTAGTCGACCAAGAGAAGAAGAAGTTGAAAAACTGAGAAAAGCCTTGATAGGACAGAAAACGTTTTTTGTTAAGAAACAGAATAAGAATAATGATATTGTGCAAGCCAGTTACATTGTTGCAAAAAAAATTGCTAAGTATTCCAAAACCTACAGTGATGGAGAATTTATAAAAGAATGATGAGAGAATTTATGTCATTTGAACATTTATAAAGAAATAAAGAAAGTAAAATAATGGAAAGAAAAAGAAAATCAGGCCTGCGACAGTAAAACAAATAAAAACAAAGTGAAAAAAAAAGTATGTATGGAAAAGTAATATTTCTTGCATATGTGTATCATCATGCGGCCCTCGCCCACTCGAAAATAGTAAAGTGCGGCCCGCAGGTGACAAACAGTTGCCCATGCCTGAAGTA
Organism: Hermatobates lingyangjiaoensis; assembly: GCA_026182355.1. NCBI lineage: Eukaryota > Metazoa > Arthropoda > Insecta > Hemiptera > Hermatobatidae > Hermatobates > Hermatobates lingyangjiaoensis. The sequence goes on from JAPFBL010000591.1 coordinate 58,700, forward strand.
AATGAATGCTACAAGTGGCTATATGTAGGGCTGTTATTTTTTGATTTTAGTGTTTTGTTTGCTCTGGCAGTTCTCCTAAAATCATAAAATCGTCAAATTTCAATATTTTTGAGTGGTTAGTTCAGGAAGGAAAAATTTTTCTGTTTTGATATATAAGTCAGTGATAACGAGATTTCACAATAAACACGTGATATAACAATCAACATCCAAACCACAATATGAAGCAGAAAAAAAGACTAACATCTTTTAACTGTAACAAGTGGTATTCGTCAGAGTCAAATCCTAACTCAAGGGAACTCAATTGGGATTTGACTCTGATGAAAACCGCTTGTTATTGTTGAAGTCTTTTTTCTGATTCCTTGTTGTAGTTTGAACGTTGATCTATCCATATGTATATGCATATCTATATATATAGATAGACTTTGAAAATGTTGAGAAACATAAATAGAAAACTAGGACTTATATTCAATATTTCAACCCTTTTAACGGTAATCCTCAGGAAAACCAAGCGCACTGTTTTCCTTCTCTTCTCTCTGAAAAGAAAATTATTAGAGACTGTGTGTGTGTGTTTTTTTTAACTTCTATATGTTTTTCTATCTATATTGAACTTTTTTGTCCTTTTCGGTCGTATTTTCATTGCAAAAGAGTATATCTACTTGTAGATTTATCCTCAAATATTCCTTGACCTCATCATTCAATACAGTATTTTGTTAGTTCTTTTTTGAGGTTTAGATCTTGGGAATAAAATTCTCAACGTTGACGTAATAAGAAGATAATTAATTTCCAAGAGCTAGCCCTCAAAAAAACTTACCAAATACTGTATGTATATCTGTCTATCTATATGTTTTATCTCTAACTACGTAGACCTATTCAACTAAAGTTTGTACATTAGCATGTAGGGTGTTTCAGACATTCTGAACAGCCTCCCCACCACCTCAAACTATCCATTATCAACAAAAAAAAAAATAAAATAAATTTAGGTGACCTGAAAATGATGTAAAATGAAAGTGTAACTGATGAAAATGTTGATATTGATTCGTTTTATGATCAACATGTTTTACCTGCAGTAAAGTAAAGGTATAATTACCAGTTTAAACAAATCTTTATGAGGTTCCTTAGATACATAGTTCATTTTTAGGAATGCCTTATTGTTTTTGGATAATATTAGACCAAAGAAAAGTTTTATTAGCGTACTTTATGTCATAAAAGTTTACAATATATACGCTTCTTGATGATATTTCCTGTTTAACTTCCTCCAGAGGAGATATCTATTGTTTATTACCCATGAAATCTGGGTGCTTAGTAAAAAGGCTCATACTTCTTAGAGAAAACAGTTTTATTCACTCATTAGTTGTCCAATCCGTACTTGTGTGGTATTTACTCATACTGAGGTAAATGGATAATACAAAGTCTCCAGAAAAATGAAGTTTTTTAAATCAAACTACACGTTTTGAACACTTCGTGTTCATCATCAGGAATTCGTTCGCTGAGGAATTTATGTGAAGCATTCCTGGTTTACTCTGGTTGGTCCTCCACTCCTTCCATTAGATGTTTACCTGACGATGAAAACGTCGTGTTTGAAACGTATTGTACGCGTACTTTGAATTAAAAAACTTCTTTTGTATGGAGAATTTGTATTATCGATTTACCACAGTATGAGTTTTATTCAGTTTTAATCTTGACTAATACTGTTTTTTTTACATGGTTTCAATAATTATGAATATAAACGTTGATGTTTTTATTTATGAAATTCAAAAGTTGTTAGAGATGGATGGCTAACACAGTTAAATGACGGAAATCATGCTAAGATGGTGCAATCAGTTATTATGTGGTATTTACTCATTGTCGGGTAAAAATGTAATGAAATGGTCTCTGCATACATAGATTTAATCGTTTAAACTACGCGTTTCGAACTCGTAGTGTTCTTCTTCAGGCATAAAACTAAGCTTTGTAGAATAACTTGACAGAGTTGTACTTGGTTTTATGCCTGAAGAAAACACTGCATGTTGGAAACGCTTTGTTTAGACTATTAAACTTGTATATGTGGTGACTATTTTATGAGCTTCCTTTAGAATGGAAATCAAGTTAAAAATATTGTTTACCTCCATTGAAAATGTTTTATTTTAAAAATTATGTGGTTTTCTCCGATGTACCTAGATTTTATAGACACAATTGACATGAATGGTACATATATCACACACAGCAGACGTATCTGTAACAATATTTGGCGTGCCACAGTAAATGTACACTAGTGCGCAAGTTTTAGAACACCTTAGGTCTATAAATTTTCACTTATTTTTTCTTAAGTTTAATTTAATCTTTGAAAATTGTTTAAAATTGATATCTTAGTTTTTTTTTAAAAAAAACATAGAAATACTACTATAGTTATCAAACTGACAAACTCATTCAAAAAGTTGTAATTGATTTGTAAAACAGGAATTTCTATTACTTTACACAAATAAATACCCCGAGGAAAACAACTCACAAGTAATGCATAAGGGTAAATCTACAGTTAGTGTTGAAATGAACGAAGGGGCGACTCTTTCACAGTCTGTCGATAATTCTATTCCTTGAATTCCAAGCATGAACGAATTCTACTCTTCAGAAGCAGTCAGTTTCCTTGCAAATGGCTCAGCTGAGTGTAGACTCCACCACTTTGCAGAATCAGCCACTCTGCTTGTAAACAGCTCAGCCGAATGCAGCCTCAAGCGCTGTAACAGTTCAGAACTATTTGGCCGATCTGATCAAAATCACCCAACAAAACTATTTCTCTCTTCTACTGACTGTGTCGCCTGCTTTCTTCGAGACCCCTGTACTTTTTTTTTTTTTTTTAATTACCTGTCACAGGTTTTCTTTTTTTTTAATATCATACAGCTATATATATTTCACAACAACTACAATAATATAAACATTATTGAGAAAGTTCAAAATCGACAATGTGTAACACGCAGAGTAAAGGAATATCCTTTTTTTTTATTGTTTAAACCGATCACCTAGCGGGTGATGAAGATTTTTGTTTCATTGGTTATTCTAGAGCTTGTACATCGGGAATCCTTAATTTTGCCTAACTCAAGTGCATTTCGAGTAGGGATCTTTAACGAATACCTGACATCGTACAGGCTCGGGACCGATGGCTTAACGTGTGAGGGACGACGCACTCAGACTTATTCACCTCCCGCGTGAATAAATCGAGGGCCAGGTGGGGATCTAACCCCTGACTACCAGCCCAGAGGCGAGTACGTTAACCACTGAGCTAACCAGGCCCTAGGCAACACACCTAACTCAATTTTACGGTAAATTCATTTTCAGAAGAAAAGAGAAGGATAATCAAGTACGTTGTAAACTCGACGGCAGGTATCCGACCCGGTAGCCAACGTTGCTGCCCCGAGTTCACGGTCTAGAAGGTTAAGTTGACCAGATATATATATTTGCTTTATTATTCAGAAATTCGTATCTGTGACCCTATATTTTTTCTCTCGTAGTAAAGTATAGTGATCTTGAAGAAAATCGTTTTGGAGTCTTTGACGGATGCACCAGTTTTTGGTTTCCGTGTGCTCTCACAATGTCTGGATGTCAGTGGGAGGGCGGTCCATAATGTACCTATAGCTTTCTAATAACCCTACAAATCGTAAGATTTTCATACTTGTACACATGGTTAGATAATAGCATAAGTATTATGTAAAAATAACACATTGTTTCTGGGTAATATTTCATCATGGAAAGGTTTATTATCGTACTTTATATTAAAAAAATTACGCATTTTTTTACAGCTCTTCTTCTTACAACCAAAAAATTCAATTTTTTATTTTACGTTTTCGTTCATATGAATGTATGATAAACATTCTATTTCGGATTATTCTAAAGGATAGTATAACATTGAAGTAAGAAATTTTACCTTAACCCCATTAATATTTTAAGATATTAAATTCAAAACAGATATACCTACTACATTATTAATTTTAAATATATATATATAGTAAACAGCAGAGGTTATTGAGGGTTGGTCTACACAAACAAACACTTCACTTACGCCAACGTTTCGCTATATTTTTATAGCATCATCAGGTCTGTACAATAACAAGATATACGTCCGACAGATAGACACAACGAAAACAGTAGTAAATATTACAAAACTGATAAGACAGGTTATACGACAGATTATAACAGGTTGTCCAGAAAAGATAAGCGATTATAATATTGAAATAAAGTTTACTAAGATTGGCAATGTCTGTTTTTTATTGCATGAGTTCTCTGAGAACTCATGTTTTTTTATTTCATGAGTTTTCAGAGAACTCATGCAATAAAAATAACAGACATTGCCAATCTTAGTAAACTTTATTGCAATATTATAAACGCTTAGCTTTTCTGGACAACCTGTTATAACCTGTCTTATCAGTTTTGTAATATTTACTACTGTTTTCATTGTGTCTATATGTCGGACTTATATCTTGTTATTTGTACAGCCCTGATGATGCTATAAAAATATAGCGAAACGTTGGCCTAAATGAAGTGTTTGTTTGTGTAGACCAACCCTCAATAACCTCTGCTGTTTACTGTTATTTTTTGTGGTCGAAAAAAGATAGAATTATATATATATATATATATATATATATATACACTTTTTCATTAGAAATACGATCCGAAACGGACAAATATAGTTCAGTGTAGAAAAAGAAACATAGAGAAATCAAAAGCACATACTTACAGTCTCTAGGGAAAGAGAGGAAAACGAAGCGCACTGGTTCAGAGACGGTTGGGGACCATCAATGTTCATTGTTTTAATTAGAGACTGTAAGAGTGTGTTTTTAATTTCTCTATGTTTCTTTGTCTACAATGAACTTTATTTGTCCCTTTCAGAACGTATTTTCATCGAAAATGCATACATATAACAACATTTCACATAAACACGTGAAATAACAATCAATGATCAAAATCAATTTTTCCGTTTTGATATTGTGGTTTGATCATAGATATATGTATGTACACGAAATTAAAGTTTATTAGGACTAGGGCAGTCAATGAGATTTGACTGGAAGTGGAAGAAACTAACCGCATCCCTTTAGTTATATATTAATATGAAACCTTATTGAATTTTACACATTGAATTGTCGGAAAGTGTAGGTAGAAATTAAATTTTGTACAAAATAGGGGTACGTATTGATGTTTTATAGAGGTTGAAACAGTGACTGTAAACGTAATTAATATTTAAAGTTGATTATATATTATTAATAGATTTAATTTATTTATTTACTGCAGTATATTTATTTATTTACCTACAAATATAAATTAATATTTTAATATTTAGTATATTAATTAATAATAAATATATCTTCATTCAAAATAAAATGTTCTTGAAAACTATAATACAAGTGAAATTATTATTAATAATATTTCCTTCTGCATTATTTACTTTTTACAACCTCTCTGAAATGATAATCAAAACAAATCGACTATAAAATTAAATACCTCTACTCTAATTGACCTATAGGTAGCAGCCAAATTTGTTTTAATGCAATTTGTGGTTTGATTAATAATACCTATAAGTGCGTTTTGCATATCTCACTTTATTGTCTATGGTTTCCAGTTGAATTTTATGAACAGGAATTTCATTTGCTAAACATTAAATTAAAATGTATCCTATTGCTACTTCTTTCGTTTCATTATTATTTGATGACGTCACGATAGATTCATGCCTTTTAATTGTTCGCTAATTACTCTCAACAACCATTCATACTGCATTCTCAACATGATTGGCAGTTAATATAATTAGATGTTCATATATTTTAAAATATGTTACTGAATTTAGTCACCTTTATTCTGAGTCTTCTTTGCCTTCAGTTGTTAAGGTATTTATATTAAGTATAATATAATATAAGTATAATAATTATATTAAGTAATTATATTAAGGTAAGGTATTATAAAGCATCTGTTCATAATTTCTGCCTCTCTAAATATCTTTGGCATATTACTCCCTGTTTCATAGCTCCTATAAGTTCTTTTCGTAACTGCCAGTCATTACAGTCATTGTTGCTCCTTGCAATTAACTTACCATATTGCTAGAACTCTATCTCTTACTGTTCTGCTTTCAGAGAACTTGTTTGTTTTCTTTTAACACAATTCATTACTGAAAAAGTTCTTTCAACCGAAACAGATAAATGTGGCGAAATAGTTACATCTGATATTTTGTTTATTTTTCATGATGGAATTTCATAAAAAAAATTATTTAAAGACATTGTTATTTCGACTAAAAGATGAAACAGGAGATGCATTTTCATTCTAAAGTGATATTAATTCCGTGAATTCAATATTATTTTCATAATTCATTAAATTTGTTACGTTTTACTCATTTTTGATACGTTTTTATGGAAAATTTTGGTATGATCAGCTGAAAAAGTTCGACAGTCCTGATATAGGGCAGGAAACCCCAGAATTTGTCAAATTCTACAAAGAAAACCCAGAACCCTATGAAAACTGGGTGTGATGTTTTATTGATAATGTTAAGATATTCTAACGATGAGGTCGCTGCGTTATTGATATATTCCTCTTTAAGGTATAATGGTGTATGTATATAAATTTGGCATGGACAAGTATTATGTGCCATGAACCCCAATATTATATTTTTTTTCCTCCTGGATCCCCTTTGATGTTCTACGAGTATGCACCCCTGGGGGTCTATGAGGGTCTTGTAGAGAACCCCTGCTTTATGCCCATGTTTCGTCTATATTCCTAGACATTCTCAGGTGTTCATCAATTCTGAAGTAATTTTCATAACATGGAAAAAAAAACTTAAGTTACACTATATATGAAGATGTACGTTATTACCTTGGTATTTTTGGTTCCCAGAAAGTTTAGTATATTGTTCAGTTATTGTATATTCTAGTGTTATAGTAAAGAAGGTAAACGATGTAACCGTATTTCAGCAAACCAAAGATACAACATATGTTACTACCAAGGTAATAATACAGGTTTAAGCCGTCCTAGTGCAGCAACAACGGACCTTATACTTGCCAGACCATGAAAACTTCTGAGCTGTAGGCGGTTCTCAAAACATCTTATATAGCTGTGACATTGTTTTGATATATGATACTTGTATTACATGAAAATATAAGAAAAAAAGTATATAGAAAAACACGTTCAAACAATACTTACGGATTTATTTTTAGAGCTAAACAAGCAGATAACTGTCAAGAAAATAATCTAGATAGATCATGGTCAGTAAGTGCTGCAGAATTATATCAAATAACGAAATAGTTACGGTACTGTACCTATGTAACAAGTCTTATCTGTCACTATTCCTCACAGTGGACAGGCAGGTCAGTTTTGACTCCGATTCTACAAAGGTGGGCCTGTACTGGTAATCATGTTTGGTTACCATACTAATCATGTTTGGTTACCATACTAATCATGTTTGGTGCGAAGTAGGAACTCTTTTTTGAAGGAGTCTTTGCCACACTTTCTCTTTGGAGACTTTATTTTTTCCTTCACTTCGGCATTGACTTGCTGCTAAGTGACAAGTTCGCCTGTAGGGGTTAGTTGACACCCATGCTTAATAATGCGGTGGCTTGGGACCAATTGATATGATTGACCATGCATCTGTCAGACGTTCACTGACGAGCTGTCATGTACAGAGAACTCTAGGGTTTGAGTTTTCTATTTCTGCAGAGCTTAATGCTAGGATGTCCGTCTTAGAATCTATACCAGGGGTGCCAAACTGATTTCGGTCTGGGGGCCGAAGACAGCTTAGTTTGATCTCAAGCGGGCCGAGGCAGTGAGGTAATAGCAAAATTACATAGAACTAACAATAAGGCTACCTTTTTCATTGTATTAGTCACAAACACTAATAATTAATGCAAAGAAAAATAAGTCAATTATAAAAACCTTTATTGAAATTCGACATTCTGTATCAATTTTTATCATTTTTGACAGAGATATTTCGCTGGTGAAGGTGCGTGGGCGAAGGAAAAGTGGATGATATGCTAACATATACGCTGAACTGACGTTCAATCCTATCACCTCCTTGTGTTAGTTCCTTCCATATTGTCCTCATATAGTTAATTATTCAAATTAACACGCGCTAGCGTGAAACACTATATAGTTTGAAACAATATATGACTATATTACTATATAGTCATAGAAACACTATGACCCTAGCAGATAATATAAGAAACATAAGTTTTTAAGGAATGTAAACTCGTTCTTTTTTTTTTTTTTTTCTTTTAATAATGTAGATTTATCCGCCGGGACGTACTAAACCTCCAGGTGGACCAGAACCGGCCCGCGGGCGGTATGTTTGACACCCCTGATTTATACGGAAGACCGCTTTTCGTTTTCTTTTAGCGAGTGATTTAACCTTGATGTAACCTACAAGGAATATTTGAATATAACCATCCACATAAATTTACCGTGCCCTTTAATGTCCAATACCCTTTCTTAAAGTTTTTGAACTTCAGAAACTTTCTTTTCCACTTGATTTTGACAACCTGAATGAAACTTCTGAATTTCAAATAGTCACTCACAAGGAATAAATCCAAAACTTTGTCAATTAACTAACTTCTCCCTTGAGATGTTCATTTCATTTGCAATCTCAAATGTTGTTAATTTGATGCAATTCATAAATTTAATTTTATAATTGAAATTTTTTCAATTTATTAAATAAATTAAATTCAACATTTCCTTTTCTAATTATTGATAACAATTAATAGCTATAGAAAATATTTACAATATGAGGTTTATGTGAAAAAAATTGAAAAAAAAGGTGAATTTTTTTAAAATGAAAGGCTTCAAAAGAAGCATACGAAGTTTTTCCCTGTCGAAAAGTACCTTGAAACTTTCTGACGAAACTGGATAGATTCTCTCATTCAGTACTTGTTGAATTATAAAACACTTGATATTACATTTCCACACATTTTAATTTTTTTTTCTTCCAAATACTTTACCTTCCCTTCTTATCAACAAATTTTAAAATTGAAATGTATATTTATTTCTAGAATATGTCATAAATAACAATTTTTTGGATGACATTTATTACTATCATTATTAACCGTCATACCTCGTCTATCGCTGGTGAAGTCGCCGGACTGGTTTCGCAATGGCTGAATCATCAATGGGACTAACGTTACCTTCGAAAATCACGAATATAAATTTGACATTTATAAACATTGCAAATTGTTCATGATTAGTCCGTGAGAGTAGATGTCTGGTAACTTTCCAATCCGAAATAAACCTGCATGTGACTATTTGAATCCAATTATTTATTAGGCCGTTATTGTTCTATAAATTTACGTTTTTAATCCACTACACAACTGAAAAATCAATGAGTTACTTTTTCATTAATTTCTATCTTGCAAATGTTTCAAAAAAATCGTTTACGGTTTTAAAATCTACTCTGTTGAATTGAAGGACAATTAAATTTTCCTATCAAAACCATGTTTTTTGTTATTAATGTTTTTAAATGAGTAAGCTGTCAATTGAAAGGAAATGCAAAGGTTCAGTTCTGAATAAACAGCACGATTGCTTTGTTTGTTATTTTCTTCCTAAAGGCACTTTTTTCTTTTTTTTTTTTAGGTTAATGCTATAACAAAGCTGTGTAATTAGTGATTCGACAAAATAGATAACTGTTTTGTTAATAATCATTAGATTTTGTTTTGTTCAATGAGTTCATTGTTTATTTCAAATCTTTTCAAAAAAATCCTTGTTATGATAAACGATCTAGTTTCGGTATATGATTCATAATACGTAGTAACTGACTCATTGTAATGAGTCATTATATTTTGTTACCCGTAGTGGGGCAGAAGATGGAGACTTTCCAAGAGCTATATTCATTGAATAAAATGTGACGCTTGAAGGGAATGTTACGACATGAAAACTGTCAAGTAACCGAAGATTTTTGAATTCAATGACTATATAGTAAATAGTTAATTATTGAAATTCATTCTTAAAAATAAGTTGTATAAGGTGAAATTTCAAATTCCTTATTTAGAATGAGCCCAGTATTCTGATCGTAGAATAGTGATTCTGGTTCGATTGAAACCCAAGGAGAAACACGCTTCTCCTTTGGGGACGCTGAACATCACAATTGTTCCCCTCCTCTGTCTCTTCCATTTCCACATTAAGAAAGAAAATCACAAAGAAAAGGTTTCTGTATGTCATAATTTTATTTTTTAGTTTAATTTTATTATTTTCTTTTCAAGGTGGGAACTAATCAACATTCATATTGATTAATTTTATTGTACTTTCATTGTATTAGTATAGATTATAGCTTTTTGTACTTGTATTCTGTTAAAACGATATGTTTTAATGATATGTGAAAACATCAACGTGCAATCCTGCCACAAACACGTACACACTCACACACACACACACACACACACACACACACACACACACACACACACACACACACACACACACACACACACACACTCACTCACTCACTCACTCACTCTCACACATATATACACACAAAATGTTTTTTCGTTCCGTGCATATCATTTATGAACCTATAAACATCCAGTAGTCATCATGATTATAACGTTCACTTAAGAAAACATTTTCTTAATAGATAATATTTATTTGTCATAACTAGTATGAAGAACAAAAAAACGTGTTTACCTAAATATTACAAAAACAAGTTTCGAATTTATATTGGTTTTTCTGGTTGATAAGAATTATAATTTTGTGAAATATTTTATTGTGGATTTCTATTTACCTCCTTAATTCTTTTCCCATTCTATGAATATTGTGGATGCCTCAACCAAACTTTCCCTGTGGTGTAGACAGGTTTATGCAGCAAGGAAAGATGTAGAACATGCCACTGCACATTAATACATACACACTCCCACGTAGAGAGAGAGAGATGGTTTGGGGGGGGGGGGGGGGGGGGGAGGCGGAAGAACAGAATTAGGATACCTTTATTCAGTTCTTTAACTCTAAAATCACCATTCCATTCCCTTCAATATCCAGATGCTTTCTACAAGAGATAAACAGGGCTTGCGCTCTAGTATTGTTCCCTACATCCACCGACTCTCGTACTGTTTGTACAGTTGCAATTGTTGAACAGCTAATCAAAGGTATTGTACACTGACAAAATATATTATTTGGTCATTTTAATTATTTTAGATGTTGTGAGATGACAAAACTATTTAGAGAATAGTGATGCAGATACTTCATGTCTGTCTTTACTCTCGCTTTCTCTCTCTCTCTCTCACTCTCACTCTGGGTGGGAGAGTCTGTGTGTATATTTTTGTATAGTGATTTCTTCAACAACTTCCTTTGGTGGCAGAAACCTATCTACAACATAAGTAAAATGTTGGTTGAGGCATCGTGTCGTTCCACGTATTCAATTCATTCCGAAATACCAGTTTCACTTAAAATTGACAGGAAAAACAAAATAAATCTGCTGTTAACCCCCAAAACATAAAATCATTTCTTAATGTAATTTCGATATAACGCATACCAGACCTCAGGAATGCACCGCAATAAGTACTAAAAGTACAATAGGATTTAACTGAAAATATAATAATCTTAAGAACTTAATCATTACTTTAATGAAATGGATATAACAAACCTCTTTTAGACCACAAAGTATAAATTTATTTGTTCTTTAAAAGAGGATAAGAAGGCAAAGTTTTGACTATATTGCAAAGTTTGTAATTTATTAAGATTAAATCCACTCTGTGAGTACAGGAACAAAACAAAAGCCTGTTTGTTCAGCCTATATGCAAACAGAAGTTTGAGGGCGACAAAACTTTATTTCATTTCACAACACTGAAATACTAAAGATTCTAGAATCCCGCACACCCATATATAACTCACGCAATTAAAAGTAAAATCCAAAGCAGAATAACAGAAAACAACGTGTATTGTGATATAGGAAGATTTCTCAGCATGAATTCAACGCATATAACAATCTTAAATAAAGTTATTTACTTAGAAATTATTTCGCAAAAGACTATAGTAATGTTGAAAACACTACGACCCATTGAATGACAGAAGTTAATCGACATTGGGTATGATTTCTTCAGTAGTACCTAAGTTCTCCATCATAATTCGTTCCATAATTTTGCTGGATTATCCAGACCAGAATTTTGGTCGAGAGCCGATTCGGTCAAAGGCCAAAACTAATTTTCCCATAAAAAGTGCATAATGGGAAATCGTATAATCCGTTCGGATTCTACCTATAATACTGTATTCGGGCGTAAAACATATTTTAAAAACATAAAATGCACCATAACGCCTCTTCGGTTAATGTAATTTTTGAAGAAAAATACGTCAACTCATTCCCCACCTAATGTTTTATTTTCAGGTATAGTTTCATTTTGATTATCATCGTGCTTAACTACTCATGTTCCAATTCTTGAGGCATATTTTTCCTCATCTCTGTTTGAAGTCCGATTTGTTGGAGTTCAAAGTCTTTCGAACTCCAACGTGCCATTGTATACGTGGCACCCACCAGGAGCCGTTGGTAGCCCTGGTAATACGTCTCTCCCATGTTTGAATAAATGTCCTTTGATTAGTTTTTTTTTGGTATTTGTGTAGTACAAAATGCGTTACGTCTCTATAAGGCTGGACAATGGAAATAAATTAAGGATTAACTTCCATTGTAATAATTTATGTAAACTCGATTAATTACTAAATATTATTAATTATTTTCTTTTGAAATTTACATTATGAGACTAATATTATGATGTTCTTATGACCATAAAATACATAAATCTTAAATAGTACTGTGGTATCTCAGTTCATAACATACATTATATAGTATTATACATTATACATTATCGAATCTCACACCATCTATATAATAATGATGTACTTTCCAAAAATCAATACGCATTTCAACCACAGTCCGGTACGACCCAAGCAATTACAGCAGTTACAGAGTTCATTCAAGAATATAAGGAAATCGGATGGGATGTTGCCGCAATATCACTAGACGTCAAAGGAGCATTTGACTCGGCATGGTGGCCTGCAATAATAAAAAATTTAAGAACACACAGATGCCCAAAAAATCTATTTAATATCACCCGGAACTACTTCAAAGATCGTACAGCCATCATGTCAGTCAACAACGTTACCAAGGAATCAAGGATTTCCAAGGGATGCCCTCAAGGTTCTTGTAGTGCTCCAGGGTACTGGGTAATACTGTTCGACTCCCTGTTAAAGCTGAAGTACCCACAGCATTGTACGGCTGTAGCATATGCTGACGACTTTCTGTGCCTGGTAGCAGGAAAGACCAGCATAGATATCGAAACAAATGCAATGAGGGCACTTAACTCTATACAAGAATGGGCCTCTACCTCTAAGATCCAATTTAACCAGGAGAAATCGGAAGTAATTTATATAAGTAGAAGGAGAGAACTTCCAAGAATCACCTTAACACTGCAGGGGGGACAACTGAAACAGGTAGAGACGATCAGGTACCTTGGACTAGTCATAGACAGTAAACTGACATGGAACAAACATATCGATTATATCGGAGAGAAAAGCCTCAAAGTAATAAACTGCTTGATGAAAGCTGCAAAAGTGCACTGGGGATTGAGCCACGGAGCCTTGCGGACTATCTACACAGGGGCATTCTTACCTATGATCATGTACTGCGTACCGGTGTGGTTCAATGCACTGAAAAAGAAAAGGAATAGGGCAAAACTGGAAAGAGTACAGCGGCTGATGGCCATCAGAATGATCAAAGGGTACAGAACTATTTCATATAATGCCTCATGCGTGATAGCGGGAATTACCCCAATATATATTAAAGCTGAAGAGCTAAAAACTATACATGTTGTCTCCAAAGGAGGAGTAGTAGGAGACTTGAACGGGAAATACCTAGAGAAACCAGTCAAACCTAAATACTGGCACCACCCAGCAATACAAACAAATATAAATGTCAATTCCAACATACCATGCGAAGTAGAAATATATACAGATGGCAGTAAAATTGAACACAATGTAGGCTGCTCCTTCGTAGCCTACGAAAGCCATCGGGTAATTACAGAAAAGAAATTTCGGCTGGCAAGAAAATGCTCAAACAATCAAGCTGAACTACTAGCCATGCTGAAAGCCCTAAAATGGATAAATGAATGGGTACAGGAATGTAGAACAACCAATAAAAGAATAAGAATAAATACAGATAGTAAAATAAGCCTAGACATCCTAAGCAATTGCAGGAACCACCACCCAATCAAACATAAAATTGAGCATGTTCTGTCGACTCTAAACAAGGAAAACCAAATAGTATTCACATGGGTAAAGGCTCACTGTGGTATTGAGGCAACGAAAGAGCGGATGCCCTGGCCAAGGAAGCAGCAACAGATGAACATATCCCCACAGAATACGACTTATACCCCTACACATACTTAAAATACTGGGCAAGAACCAAAAGTCAACTCCAATGGGACACTCAATGGCAAATTTCAACAACAGGACTCATTACAAAAGAATATTTCCCCACAATAGAACACCGGATGAAACACAAAAAAACTCAATACAAACTGGCAACTAACACAATTTTTTAACAGAACATGGGAAATTTAAAAAGTATTTGCATAGATTTACAATAGAAAATAACGGACATGTGACTTCACAAGAACACATTTACAAACAGTAGACCACCTGATATACGACTGTCCAACACTGGACCAACCAAGAGCAGAATTGATCAAAACAGTGATGTCCACAGCAAAAGACTGGCCGATGAAAAAGGATAAATTAATCAGTGAAGACATCATAATACACTTCAATAAGTTTATTTTTCGTGTGTACGAAATAATGTTTAAGAACTAATTATATATATACATAACATGTTATTAGAATAATATACATAGTTACAAAATATGTAAATAATATGTAAGAAAAGTATGTTATGCCAAAAGCGGAGCATACTAATATATAATATAATAAACTCCCCCATGGTAGGGTTACTACCCGTGGGAAAAAAAAAAAAAAAAAAAAAAACATTATATAGTTGTTAATTAGTAACGTTGTATCTCAGTTTATGACATATTTTACGTAATTGTTATAAACGTTATTTGAAATGTTATCTCGGTTTATGGTATTCATTTATGTGTATTATTATACCGAACATAATATTATGTTGTTGATACCCAAGGAGTTTTAAAATGTAATGACTGTTCATGGGGTAATATGATGTATGCCTCTGTAACTGTAATGTACAATATAATATTATAATACTATGTAGTATATACTTATTGACGAATAATATACATTAGTATACCGGCGAATAAGTCTCCCCTAAGAATCATTTTATGTAGTTGCCCTTTCTTCCTAATTTCTTTTATTATTCATATTCTAATTCATTTTTCTGATTTACGACTATTATGTCGATATAATTATTATTGTTAAAAAAACATTTTTCTTGAATTTATATTTATTAGAAACAAGATTTTTATTTATATCTATAAAGTTTAACAATTATTTAGGGGCACTAAAGGTGGTTATATGTTATATAAGTAACTAAAAGATCGTAAGGGCTGACGTTGTGACCCGCGAGGGAATTGGTTTCTATATAAGTAAGGGTAGTTTGGACATTAGAAGTTTAGGGTAACGAAAACAGGTAGCCAGATTGTATGCTGTACCTTGGAGAACCATTGTTCTGGCAAGTCGTGTAGCGTTGGTTTCGTCGGAATTGATGATTTATGATTGTCTGCAAGTGATGATCTGCTTACAGAGCAGCGCTGTATGAAAGACAGAGTGCTATAGGCAAAGCTGTAAAGTCCCAATGTAGAATCCTGGGTGGTATCACAAAGGACCAATGCTTAGCCTTTGTGGTGTGCACCTAACCTAAGTGAACACACCTATTTGATGGTCAAGTCAACAATATCAGTTCCACAAATCTTGGTTAACATAATAGAGAAGCGTTTAAATGTTAATGAAGTTACTCTAGACTGCTTGTTGGATACACAAGGAGATTTTGATTACACGCCTCCAATCCAGTACATCACAACTATTATAAAAGATCTTTTAATCCCAGAACTATGGAATGCATTACAACGATCAAACGCAAAGACTAGTTAGGTTAGGTTAGGTTGCAGTGGTAGTCTCACAAGGGAACACACGTAGGCCGAGCATTGGCCCTTTGAGATACCACACAATGAAGATTGATTATACAGTAGGAGTCCTAAATTTTGCCTAACTCAAGTGTATTTAAAGTAGGGATCTTTAACGAGTACCTGACATCGTACAGGCTCGGGATCGGCGGTTTAACATCTTTCTCCGAGAGACAGCGTGCTGAGATTTATTCACCTCCCGCGTGAATAAATTGAGGGCCAGGTGTGGATCCTACCAGTTCATAGGCGAGGACGTTAACCACTGAGCTAACCTGGCCCCCAATGCTAGTTATAAGTATAGTTAATATATATTATATATATATATATATTATATATATATATATATATATATGCCGTCAGTATCAGCTTTACAATAGATGCTCGATCACTACATGGCTCCAGTCTTGTGAAGTATTTTTATAATAAATGTCACCTAGTAGAGAAGTCACGAGCTTTGCATCAGTTATTATGTGGTATTTACTCATGGCAGAGAGGAAAAATGTATTAAATCTTCACCACAAGGATTTTATTTTACAACGCGTTTTGAACACTTAGTGTTCATCATCAGGTGATCTACAATTTAAATAAAAAATATATAAACAATTTTGAAGTTGTATAAAGGAAAAACCGAAATTGACCTACATATGTAAACCCACCCAGTAGGTAACTCTTTTTTTTTATTTTGTTTTTTAATTTATATATAATCAAAATTTGGTATACATTTTTGTGTTTAAATTGTAGATGTACCTGATGATGAACTCTAAGTGATTGAAACGCTTGTAAAATAAAATCCTTGTGGTGAAGACTTAATATATTTTTCGTTGCTATAATGCTAAAAAGATTTAAGATTATTCTGGATTAGTAAGTGTTGTCTTGTAAGCACTCTATTCCTGTGTTACGGTTGATACATTGCATGCAGAAGTGCGGTGAGGTTTACGGCAGGTGAGGCATTGACTTCATCGCAGTCAAATCCTGTAGTCACAGGCGCCACTTACTATGAGGCAGAAGAACTGAAGGCCTCAGTTAGTAACTCTTCAAAGCAGTTTTATAATTGTTCAGCACAAGAAAAGTGCTAACAAATATACCATTGCTGTCAAAAAAAACACTGTACATTGGAAATTTAGTTAATATATTAAAAGTGTTTTAAACATTTGATTAGCGATATACAAAGAGACAGAATACGCTATCACTGCAGAGCATGCCAGCACAGCTACGAGGTGGTTAGTTAGTTATAGCCACCTCTACCCACCTCGTAACATTCATAGCGCAATCTATCGAGAGGCACAGCGGGCGGCAGCCTCACCACACATTTCTTTTAAATATCTGAAGTGTAAATGTGAAAATCCAGCGATTTTCAATAAAAGCAATCTAAAATTGGTGAAGCGAACTTAAAAATATCTTAACAGCTCAATTTCTTCGATAAATATAACCGTTTAACTCAGTTTAGCTATTTATTACTAAACATTTAACTATTTTATTCATTTTATACTTTTTCCTTTCCTGCCTCCCCTTACTGCATACATACTGTACGTTCAGTGACTGAGTGACGTATTGAACACTGCTGATATGTAAAATACAATAATAACAATAATAAGAAGACAATATGAAAGGGTATTAACAAGCGAAATATTGTTAATATTTCTCTAATGCTAAGATGTTATAACTAACAGCTCTCATGCTGGTAGGACTTTTGTTCTAGTTATTCTCGCAGTTATCCATGTCAAGTACTCAGGAACTGGTCTTTATCTCTAGGGCGATATTTGATTGACAAGATAGCGAACAAGTCGGAACAAGTCGTGAACAAGGCAGTGTGTGATTGGACAAGCCCGTGATGAATGCAGCCAAGGCTGATAAGACCCAGGCTTCCTTTTATCGCGTCTGCTCCTATCAGCCAGCTGCCTTCCTCAACAAGCTTTACCCTGTCACCAGTCGTCTTTTGTTCCTTCCCCCTTTGTTTTAAATAGGATTAGCAAAGGTATTCTCTTATTTAGGGTCCTTCACTTCCATTATACCAATGATCAACATTTTCAACAAACTTATTATCACCATATTTCATTTAAACTTGCTTTACTTTCTTCAAATATAACATTTTTCTCCACTTTAATTGAACAAAGGGAAAAAATTTAAATATTTTCATAGATCACATCCTTTGAGGTATCCTCAATATATGTTTGTATATTTATTTGATAATATCTTGTTTTGTGTGTGCATACATGTATGTGTGTAGTTTTTTCCTCACAACAGTAACCCTGTTATCAGGAAATATATTTCAGTTAACACGTATCACACAGGGTACAACGTGTATACAACAACAATGTTATTATAAAATAATAATAAAATAATAAACTCTAGAATTAAAAATAATTAAGGATAACATACAAACATTAATTAAATAGTTAATAATATATTCTTGTATAACTGGACTAAGATAATAAACGAAAAGAGAGTATCTTTGAATGGTGCTAATGTATATATAATTTGTTTGTTTGTTTATAATCTACAAAATTACTGTAATCAAAATAAAATCACAATTACATATGCCTATTAACTAAAAATATTCATTGAAATTTTACCCAGAAAGTGTTTAAATGAGGTAAAAGATCAGGTGATATTAATTTATGTTGAAATGTGTGTGTCGTATGTTAGTGTGCAGGTGTATATGTGTATGGAAGGGGTTTTTATACAAAGTACATATAAATTGTTAGCACCTGTTTTGACCATATATGTACCTCGGCCTCTTGGTCATATCACAAATCAATTCAGGTTTATAGAATTTAAAGTGCAACCATATTGCCGTTTCAAACTCGAAATGAGTTGGAAGTGCGCCATAGGTGACCACACGGAGGCGGGTCTGCACGACACTACATCATGGCGTACTCAGTCATCAGTATCAGAGCAGCGCTATAGTATGACAGCAAAACATCAGGTCAGACTGATACTTAAGGACTTGAAACTCGAAATGAGTTGGAAGTGCGCCATAGGTGACCACACGGAGGCAGGTCTGCACGACACTACATCATGGCATACTCAGTCATCAGTATCAGAGCAGCGCTATATATGACAGCAAAACATCAGGTCAGACTGATACTTAAGGACTTGAAACTCGAAATGAGTTGGAAGTGCGCCATAGGTGACCACACGGAGGAGGGTCTGCACGACACTACATCATGGCGTACTCATCATCAGTATCAGAGCAGCGCTATAGTATGACAGCAAAACATCAGGTCAGACTGATACTTAAGGACTTGAAACTCGAAATGAGTTGGAAGTGCGCCATAGGTGACCACACGGAGGAGGTCTGCACGACACTACATCATGGCATACTGAGTCATCAGTATCAGAGCAGCGCTATAGTATGACAGCAAAACATCAGGTCAGACTGATACTTAAGGACTTGAAACTCGAAATGAGTTGGAAGTGCGCCATAGGTGACCACACGGAGGCAGGTCTGCACGATACTACATCATGGCATACTCAGTCATCAGTATCAGAGCAGCGCTATAGTATGACAGCAAAACATCAGGTCAGACTGATACTTAAGGACTTGAAACTCGAAATGAGTTGGAAGTGCGCCATAGGTGACCACACGGAGGAGGGTCTGCACGACACTACATCATGGCATACTCAGTCATCAGTATCAGAGCAGCGCTATAGTATGACAGCAAAACATCAGGTCAGACTGATACTTAAGGACTTGAAACTCGAAATGAGTTGGAAGTGCGCCATAGGTGACCACACGGAGGCGGGTCTGCACGACACTACATCATGGCAAACTCAGTCATCAGTATCAGAGCAGCGCTATAGTATGACAGCAAAACATCAGGTCAGACTGATACATAAGGACTTGAAACTCGAAATGAGTTGGAAGTGTGCCATAGGTGACCACACGGAGGAGGGTCTGCACAACACTACATCATGGCGTACTCAGTCATCAGTATCAGAGCAGCGCTATATTATGACAGCAAAACATCAGATCAGACTGATACTTAAGGACTTGAAACTCGAAATGAGTTGGAAGTGCGCCATAGGTGACCACACGGAGGCAGGTCTGCACGACACTACATCATGGCGTACTCAGTCATCAGTATCAGAGCAGCGCTATAGTATGACAGCAAAACATCAGGTCAGACTGATACTTAAGGACTTGAAACTCGAAATGAGTTGGAAGTGCGCCATAGGTGACCAC
This sequence comes from Hermatobates lingyangjiaoensis, assembly GCA_026182355.1. Lineage (NCBI taxonomy): Eukaryota > Metazoa > Arthropoda > Insecta > Hemiptera > Hermatobatidae > Hermatobates > Hermatobates lingyangjiaoensis. The sequence goes on from JAPFBL010000591.1 coordinate 78,950, forward strand.
ACGGAGGCAGGTCTGCACGACACTACATCATGGCATACTCAGTCATCAGTATCAGAGCAGCGCTATATTATGACAGCAAACATCAGGTCAGACTGATACTTAAGGACTTGAAACTCGAAATGAGTTGGAAGTGCGCCATAGGTGACCACACGGAGGCAGGTCTGCACGACACTACATCATGGCATACTCAGTCATCAGTATCAGAGCAGCGCTATATTATGACAGCAAAACATCAGATCAGACTGATACTTAAGGACTTGAAACTCGAAATGAGTTGGAAGTGCGCCATAGGTGACCACACGGAGGCAGGTCTGCACGACACTACATCATGGCGTACTCAGTCATCAGTATCAGAGCAGCGCTATAGTATGACAGCAAAACATCAGGTCAGACTGATACTTAAGGACTTGAAACTCGAAATGAGTTGGAAGTGCGCCATAGGTGACCACACGGAGGCAGGTCTGCACGACACTACATCATGGCGTACTCAGTCATCAGTATCAGAGCAGCGCTATAGTATGACAGCAAAACATCAGGTCAGACTGATACTTAAGGACTTGAAACTCGAAATGAGTTGGAAGTGCGCCATAGGTGACCACACGGAGGCAGGTCTGCACGACACTACATCATGGCGTACTCAGTCATCAGTATCAGAGCAGCGCTATAGTATGACAGCAAAACATCAGGTCAGACTGATACTTAAGGACTTGAAACTCGAAATGAGTTGGAAGTGCGCCATAGGTGACCACACGGAGGCAGGTCTGCACGACACTACATCATGGCGTACTCAGTCATCAGTATCAGAGCAGCGCTATAGTATGACAGCAAAACATCAGATCAGACTGATACTTAAGGACTTGAAACTCGAAATGAGTTGGAAGTGCGCCATAGGTGACCACATGGAGGCAGTTCTGCACGACACTACATCATGGCATACTCAGTCATCAGTATCAGAGCAGCGCTATAGTATGACAGCAAAACATCAGGTCAGACTGATACTTAAGGACTTGAAACTCGAAATGAGTTGGAAGTGCGCCATAGGTGACCACAGGAGGCAGTTCTGCACGACACTACATCATGGCATACTCAGTCATCAGTATCAGAGCAGCGCTATAGTATGACAGCAAAACATCAGGTCAGACTGATACTTAAGGACTTGAAACTCGAAATGAGTTGGAAGTGCGGCATAGGTGACCACACGGAGGCAGGTCTGCACGACACTACATCATGGCATACTCAGTCATCAGTATCAGAGCAGCGCTATAGTATGACAGCAAAACATCAGGTCAGACTGATACTTAAGGACTTGAAACTCGAAATGAGTTGGAAGTGCGGCATAGGTGACCACACGGAGGCAGGTCTGCACGACACTACATCATGGCATACTCAGTCATCAGTATCAGAGCAGCGCTATAGTATGACAGCAAAACATCAGGTCAGACTGATACTTAAGGACTTGAAACTCGAAATGAGTTGGAAGTGCGCATAGGTGACCACACGGAGGCAGGTCTGCACGACACTACATCATGGCATACTCAGTCATCAGTATCAGAGCAGCGCTATATTATGACAGCAAAACATCAGGTCAGACTGATACTTAAGGACTTGAAACTCGAAATGAGTTGGAAGTGCGCCATAGGTGACCACACGGAGGAGGGTCTGCACAACACTACATCATGGCATACTCAGTCATCAGTATCAGAGCAGCGCTATAGTATGACAGCAAAACATCAGGTCAGACTGATACTTAAGGACTTGAAACTCGAAATGAGTTGGAAGTGCGGCCATAGGTGACCACACGGAGGCGTGTCTGCACGACACTACATCATGGCATACTCAGTCATCAGTATCAGAGCAGCGCTATATTATGACAGCAAAACATCAGGTCAGACTGATACTTAAGGACTTGAAACTCGAAATGAGTTGGAAGTGCGGCATAGGTGACCACACGGAGGCGTGTCTGCACGACACTACATCATGGCATACTCAGTCATCAGTATCAGAGCAGCGCTATATTATGACAGCAAAACATCAGGTCAGACTGATACTTAAGGACTTGAAACTCGAAATGAGTTGGAAGTGCGCCATAGGTGACCACACGGAGGCAGGTCTGCACGACACTACATCATGGCATACTCAGTCATCAGTATCAGAGCAGCGCTATATTATGACAGCAAAACATCAGGTCAGACTGATACTTAAGGACTTGAAACTCGAAATGAGTTGGAAGTGCGCCATAGGTGACCACACGGAGGCAGGTCTGCACGATACTACATCATGGCATACTGAGTCATCAGTATCAGAGCAGCGCTATAGTATGACAGCAAAACATCAGGTCAGACTGATACTTAAGGACTTGAAACTCGAAATGAGTTGGAAGTGCGGCATAGGTGACCACACGGAGGCGTGTCTGCACGACACTACATCATGGCATACTCAGTCATCAGTATCAGAGCAGCGCTATAGTATGACAGCAAAACATCAGATCAGACTGATACTTAAGGACTTGAAACTCGAAATGAGTTGGAAGTGCGCCATAGGTGACCACACGGAGGCAGGTCTGCACGACACTACATCATGGCATACTTAGTCATCAGTATCAGAGCAGCGCTATAGTATGACAGCAAAACATCAGGTCAGACTGATACTTAAGGACTTGAAACTCGAAATGAGTTGGAAGTGCGCCATAGGTGACCACACGGAGGAGGGTCTGCACGACACTACATCATGGCGTACTCAGTCATCAGTATCAGAGCAGCGCTATATTATGACAGCAAAACATCAGATCAGACTGATACTTAAGGACTTGAAACTCGAAATGAGTTGGAAGTGCGCCATAGGTGACCACACGGAGGCAGGTCTGCACGACACTACATCATGGCATACTCAGTCATCAGTATCAGAGCAGCGCTATAGTATGACAGCAAAACATCAGATCAGACTGATACTTAAGGACTTGAAACTCGAAATGAGTTGGAAGTGCGACATAGGTGACCACATGGAGGCAGTCTGCACGACACTACATCATGGCATACTCAGTCATCAGTATCAGAGCAGCGCTATATATGACAGCAAAACATCAGGTCAGACTGATACTTAAGGACTTGAAACTCGAAATGAGTTGGAAGTGCGCCATAGGTGACCACACGGAGGAGGGTCTGCACGACACTACATCATGGCGTACTCGTCATCAGTATCAGAGCAGCGCTATAGTATGACAGCAAAACATCAGTCAGACTGATACTTAAGGACTTGAAACTCGAAATGAGTTGGAAGTGCGCCATAGGTGACCACACGGAGGAGGGTCTGCACGACACTACATCATGGCGTACTCAGTCATCAGTATCAGAGCAGCGCTATAGTATGACAGCAAAACATCAGGTCAGACTGATACTTAAGGACTTGAAACTCGAAATGAGTTGGAAGTGCGCCATAGGTGACCACACGGAGGAGGGTCTGCACGACACTACATCATGGCGTACTCAGTCATCAGTATCAGAGCAGCGCTATAGTATGACAGCAAAACATCAGGTCAGACTGATACTTAAGGACTTGAAACTCGAAATGAGTTGGAAGTGCGACATAGGTGACCACATGGAGGCAGTTCTGCACGACACTACATCATGGCATACTCAGTCATCAGTATCAGAGCAGCGCTATAGTATGACAGCAAAACATCAGGTCAGACTGATACTTAAGGACTTGAAACTCGAAATGAGTTGGAAGTGCGGCATAGGTGACCACACGGAGGCGTGTCTGCACGACACTACATCATGGCATACTGAGTCATCAGTATCAGAGCAGTGCTATAGTATGACAGCAAAACATCAGGTCAGACTGATACTTAAGGACTTAAAACTCGAAATGAGTTGGAAGTGCGCCATAGGTGACCACACGGAGGAGGGTCTGCACGACACTACATCATGGCATACTCAGTCATCAGTATCAGAGCAGCGCTATAGTATGACAGCAAAACATCAGGTCAGACTGATACTTAAGGACTTGAAACTCGAAATGAGTTGGAAGTGCGCCATAGGTGACCACACGGAGGAGGGTCTGCACGACACTACATCATGGCGTACTCAGTCATCAGTATCAGAGCAGCGCTATAGTATGACAGCAAAACATCAGGTCAGACTGATACTTAAGGACTTGAAACTCGAAATGAGTTGGAAGTGCGCCATAGGTGACCACACGGAGGCAGGTCTGCACGACACTACATCATGGCATACTCAGTCATCAGTATCAGAGCAGCGCTATATTATGACAGCAAAACATCAGGTCAGACTGATACTTAAGGACTTGAAACTCGAAATGAGTTGGAAGTGCGCCATAGGTGACCACACGGAGGAGGGTCTGCACGACACTACATCATGGCATACTCAGTCATCAGTATCAGAGCAGCGCTATAGTATGACAGCAAAACATCAGGTCAGACTGATACTTAAGGACTTGAAACTCGAAATGAGTTGGAAGTGCGCCATAGGTGACCACACGGAGGCAGGTCTGCACGACACTACATCATGGCGTACTCAGTCATCAGTATCAGAGCAGCGCTATAGTATGACAGCAAAACATCAGGTCAGACTGATACTTAAGGACTTGAAACTCGAAATGAGTTGGAAGTGCGCCATAGGTGACCACACGGAGGCAGGTCTGCACGACACTACATCATGGCGTACTCAGTCATCAGTATCAGAGCAGCGCTATAGTATGACAGCAAAACATCAGGTCAGACTGATACTTAAGGACTTGAAACTCGAAATGAGTTGGAAGTGCGCCATAGGTGACCACACGGAGGAGGGTCTGCACGACACTACATCATGGCATACTTAGTCATCAGTATCAGAGCAGCGCTATAGTATGACAGCAAAACATCAGGTCAGACTGATACTTAAGGACTTGAAACTCGAAATGAGTTGGAAGTGCGCCATAGGTGACCACACGGAGGAGGGTCTGCACGACACTACATCATGGCATACTCAGTCATCAGTATCAGAGCAGCGCTATAGTATGACAGCAAAACATCAGGTCAGACTGATACTTAAGGACTTAAAACTGTTCATAACAAGACTAAATATTACTTATATCTCATGACTTAATTACTTAATACTAATACTAATAACATATCTTAATAATTAATCAATCATAAGACTAAAACCTAAATGCAACTAGCTAAGACAAATTGTTGGTACCATACAAGTTATGAATAAATAATTGAGGGCTTATACCAAAGTTCTAAGGGCAGTGGCGTAGCATCCATTTTTGCCATCGGGGCGGTTGTAAGTCCCCCCCCCCCCCCCCCCCCCGGATGGTCGTTGATAATCAGTAACCTTCAAAATTCCAGAAATTCTTCAAAATATTTATTTCCATGGAACTGCAATCAATGATCTAATTTTAGACTGCTGTTATTACAATATTCGTATATATATATATATAACAGTCTTCATCAAAGAAAACAAAGATTTTTGAGAACAAAATATAATTCAAATCATAAAAAAAATGTTAAATGAAATTAACTGGCTACATAAACAAATATAATAAACTTTCAACCACCTTAAAAAAAACTTTTGAAAAATTCAAAAACATTTATTCTTAATTTGCAAATATTACAGTTGAAAAATCTGTTTAAAAACAGTATTACACGTATAAAACATAAAAGCAATTACGATCTTAAAAACTCGCCTTACTGAGGTGACTAGGTACCCTCCATAAGGCTTTTAACCATGATGGGTGGATGGATGCCTGCAAATCATGCAAAGAGGTTGCTAGTCCCTCCACCCCTACAATGGGGGACATACCATGATCTCAGCTAAATTGGACTGGAATACTAGTACTTGCCTGGCTATTACTGGTCCTCAGGGATGACCGGAGGGGAAGCAAATCAGATCACCCCCTCCAGAGTCCAAACTTATTAGAGTCCTTCATACGCCAGAGTCAAGGGTACTGGTTTTGGCAACCCTCTCTGGAAGCCCTGGAGTCCATTTTTGAGCTTATGTGAGCCTTGGCCCGGGATAACGGGTACCTCCCTTCTGGGGGGTCAACCCAACTCACTGAGTCGTTTGGTCGAGCTAAAACTGTCGGTCTAGTAGGTGCCGGCCATCCAATGCAGTTTGGTGGAAGAACACGATATTTTCGTAAACAATTTCGTTTTGAAAGATGAAATGCAGTTTATACCTAAGGCATGACTGTGTGTGTTGCAGAGCGAAGGCTGCGAGCCGTGCAGGCTCATTGGGCGGGCCACCAACTCCTCAGCCCCCCAGCTTGCTCCGCAGGTCACTGTCGCTCCACACCTCGCCGGCGAATGGCTCTCAGTGTCCTGCGAGGCTCGCCCCAGAGGGCTATTTCTAAGAAGGAAACTCAGGATATCAGGTATACAAATCGTTATTTTATCAACAGTATTTCCCAACATTCTTTTCTAATATAGACATTTGACCGATATAGATATATCATAGTCCCTAATGTGATGATGAAATTATTGTGTTCTATATATACATAACTAAAATCAGTAGACATCAGAAGGAGATATTTATGGTATGAGAACCAAACCAAGATTTATCATACTAACTGAGGCAAAGTTTTGTTTATTGGATTACTTGTCAGGCTATGAACATATCTTCATGATGAGAACGAATGTCGAAATATTGGAGTGAGCCTTTGTAGGAAGTTCCCTATGTTTTTTCTTGTTTTTAAATCCTTATAATTATATATATAAAAGCAGACAAATCACAATCAATGCAGGTTAAGCCTTAATGAAAAAAGGAAAAAAATAGAAACAAATGCTCTGAGGCTTTTCACTTTATGTCATCAGAGATGGTAGATCTGCTCCTGGGCTTAACCTCAATCATTAATTGTTCCGTTAAATTATTTTAGTCTCTTTTACTTTCTCAATTTCATTTGATTTTTTATTTTTAGTTTGGTTTTTTACAAGTTGTTATATATATCACTTAATTAAACGAAACACGATCCAAACTGGACACAATAAGAGTTCAAAATTCAAGAAGAGTAACACACAGAGTAAGGAAATACACTTACAGACTCAAAGTTTCGTGTAATCCGTCTTCAGGAGAAAAGAGAAAGGGAGACCAAGCACGTTGTAGACGCAAGGCAAGTAACTTGTGTGTTTTACAAGTTAACAAGTGTGTTTCCTTACTCTGTGTGTTACTCTTCTTGAATTTTGAACTAATATATATATCAATGAGCAAACCACAAAAAGAAAATGGGAAAACAAGAGTCAAAAACCCAACACTGACGAGACCGCTTATTACGGTTGAAAGATCTTATTCTTGTTTTCCCATTTCTTATTGCGGTTTGATCATTGATTGTTATTTCACGTTTTTATGTGGAATCTCATATATATGTATATTATATATATACAGTCATCATCATAAAAAAATGTCATAAAGGACTTTAGGGACCTCTAAACGAAGTAAATACTTCGAAATCTCGAGATGGAAGATTTTTCGATTTCATAATCCCAATACATTATCTATTGTAAAGTCAAATATACATATAAACTATGAGTAAATAAGATACGATAAAACTAGTAAATGAAATATTGAAAATATTTGAACCCAATAAAAATAATAACTCAATTTATAATCTTCATTTCAATCATAAATATAAATTAAATAAATATTATTATAGTGTGATAGAAAATATGTTGAATTCCGAAAGGTTATTATGCAGAAAGTTAAATAGTATTCTTTTGTCAAGGAATATTTTACATTTTCCTAGATGAAAAGATAGTTGCCATCGGTGAAGAGTAATGGCCGGTAAGTGTGAGGGCATGTGGAGCTCAAAGCCTGTGGTTAACTTACAAAATGTGGTTATATCCCCAGCATTGATCTCTTGAAATTCCCCATCTAACTTACATCTATTTTATTCTTTACATCCAAACATTTTCCTTTATTAAAACCCCTTTTCAAAGTCAACACAATATATACTTCTACATTATTCAACCAATTCCCTCATAACAGCATACAACAAATATCGTAAAAGGTTGTATCACATTGTACCATACTATATCACACAGACACACACACTCATCCAGATATATATATATATATATATATGTGATGTAATTTTTTTTGACGGTTGAGGTCTAATGATTGGAAACTAGTCCTTTTGCCGACGTTTCGACATATATTTATGTCATCTTCAGGGATACAACATGATTGTTTTACAATTAGCACTACTATTACTACTATTTTGGTTATTTATTACATTTTAATATGTACAGTAACAGAGAGGAATTGATAAATCAGTTACTTCGACTATGGATTTTTTTACATTGACATAAGGATATTGTTATAATTATTCTCTTGCTTTTATAATTATTTCATAAGTATAGAGATCACTATTTGATTACCTTGGAAATCTGTTTCTGTTGCAGCAACCTTAATTTGCTCTGTTGAGAAACAGAAACAGATTTCCAAGGTAATCAAGTAGTGATCTCTATACTTATGAAATAATTATAAAAGCAATAGAATAATTATAACAATATCCTTATGTCAATGTAAAAAAATCCATAGTCGAAGTAACTGATTTATCAATAAATTCCTCTCTGTTACTGTACATATTAAAATGTAAAAATAACCTTAATAGTAGTAATAGTAGTGCTAATTGTAAAACAATCATGTTGTAGCCCTGAAGATGACATAAATATATGTCGAAACATCGTCAAAATGACTAGTTTTAAATCATTAGACCTCAACCCTAAAAAAAAAAAATGATATCATATAAATATTGGGTCAAGAAAAGAAATCATGATATATATATTAGTATAGGTTGGCAGCAAATCTTCTTGGGGGCATACTTTGTTGAAATGTACCGCAGCTTCGGTATTAACGACTTTTAAACTAAGCTGTTCCAGTCTCCTGACAGTCTTACGAATATAAGGTGGTAATTCCCAAATGAGTTGTCCAAAGGACATTGAGACACTTTTTTGAAACACTTTAATAGATGTCAACAATTCAAATACAATTGAAAACTAACATAACTTACAAGACCATTGTATACTAGCTTTCGACTTTCTCTAGTCATCTTCAGGTAGGGTCTTTAAACGTTTTTGAAAATTTTAATTTTTTTAAAAAACAATGAAAGAATTTAAACAATTTTGAAATAAACTGAAGAATATATATATAATATATATATATATATATATATATATATATATATACTTTTTTGATGAATATACGATCCGAAATGGACAAATACAGTTCATTTCTAAGACTAAGAAAGAAGTTTTGTTTCATACAAAAACAAGACTAAGATCTATCAACCGTAACCGTATAGTTGGCAGAAATTTGCTTCTTTATAAGTTTCTCTATCTTCCTAAATAAGGATTTCGTTGTTGTATCTGAACTACATAACAAGCTTTCTATACAGTTAACAGTCAACAGGTTTGAACTCATTCATAGAATCACCTTCACGAGGAGAATGTTTCCAATTGCTTTTTCCTATTATATAAGCAAAGTAGAGTCAATTAGAGGGATTAAGGTTGTTTGTACTAGAGGTTGTACTAAGTTTGTTGTAGGTAATAGAATAATTAAAAAAGAAAGAGATCAACACAGACTTAAAATTATTGAAGCTGTATGTATACAATAAAGGAAACTCCATATCAATACTCAATTAGAAAATCATGTCTTGGAATAAAAGGTCAAATAGACGGGGCCCAGGTCATAACAGCGACCCTTAGATCACTCACCCCCACAGCCTTGAACAAACAACCTTAATCCATCTCATTGACCTTACTTTGCTTATATAATAGGAAAAAGCAATTGAAAATCATTCTCGTCCTGAAGATGGCCTTATGAAAGAGTTGAAACATGTTGACTGTTAACTGTGTAGGAAGTTTGTTATATACTCGTAGTTCAGATACAACAACGAAATCCTTATTTAGGAAGATAGAGAAACTTATAATTAAGCAAGTTTTTTCCAACTGTGGTTATGTTTTCAATAGTATTCAACATTCCTTATCATTTCTTCCCGATGACGACGGATGTCGAAATATCGAAGTGAGTTCTGTAGTGTCTTTCTGTGTTCTTTCCTATGTGTTAAATTTTTTATTGCCCACACGGACCTTTCATTTTATTCGAAATATATATATATATAATATATAGTCGTTGTATGCCTGCGGAGCGACTCGTTTCTATCTTCCTGATGACGAGGACATCGAAATATAGTAGTGAGTTTCTGTTTCATTTCTGAGTGTTCTTTGTGTCAATATAGTTTATATATGTATATTTAAGTTTAAACCTCAATGGAAAAAGGAAAACAATAGAAATAAATGCTCTGAGGCCTTCAATTTATGTCATCAGAGAGCAAAAAAAAAGTGAAAACTGAGAAGCTAACTTAAAAGTCGACATGTTTAGAGTATTCAAAATTCATCATCAGGACGTGAATAAGTTCGAGGGTGAATTTTATGGTTTATTATATACACAAAGTGAAGACAGTAGAGGTTTTTTTTTTTTTTTTTTTTTTAGTTTAAAATAAGCTGGTCGTTTATCCTGTGGGGTGAGTGGTCTCTCGGCCTGAGTTACTGGCTGCAAGGAGTTCTGAATTCCCTTGATGTCAATTAAAGAACTTTAAAATTCGGTTGCTATTCCAGACTTGAATATTTAGGAATGGCTTCAGTTTTTGAATTAATATAGCCTCTAAAATTCTCAGTTTATGGTGGTTACTTTATTCGCCAAGTTGTCATTTTCAATAATGTGTGTGACTGCTACCAAGATTTACTGATATATAAGGTATTGTTTTCTTGACCACAATTACTAATATACATTTTTTCTTATTCTCAAATTTCCATTGTTTTTGTTAGTTTATATCCCTGAGGATATCTTGAAATGAAGACGAAACGTTGGCGGAAAGGTGATTCCAAATATTAAACCTCACCGAATTCCAAGAAGAAAAAGTATATATATATATATATATATATTTTGGGAGCAGACCTTCATTTAGACATGTTTTATTAAATAGTATGCCGATCTTCATTTTCGTTCGTTTTTTATATAATTTCTCCAGTTTTCTAAACTTGGTTTTTAACTCTTCAGGTAAACTAAACACTAACTCTCCGAAAGATTTATTCTTGAGTTCCATAGTAGTAATCGAATAATACACTCTAAACCTAACTACAAAAAAAGAAAAAAACAAACAAACTATACATTAAATTATTCCAACGTTTCGATCACTTTAACCATCTTCAGGGATTTACAATATGACGATTAAACAACTTAACTTAAGGAAAAACACTAACAATAATTATTACAAACAATCTAGTCGCGAATTATTACATAGCTAACATAATGAATTGACAACATCAAGACAACGAGGAGGTTACAAATCTTGGAGGTTCCAAAATTTCAGGTTTTCCAGTTCGATTCATCGGTTAATTAAATTCACTACAACACTATGAGGCTGTCACTGACTCGAGGTTGCTATTTTGTTGGTGTCCTGCGTGGAGCTTTAAAATCCTACTGAAACTCGCTGTCTGGTTGTTGAGTTGAGGTTGGGTTTATGCTCTCTAATATACAGGGCTTCTACAATTTGAAGTCTATTATGGTCTTTTTCCTGGTATAGAATTTCTATGTTATTGTTTAATTCTTCTATGCTCAGTTTGATGGTATGTATACTATGGGAATGATCTTTTGGAGCGGCAGCAGCAAGGTGCATGGTTAACCTCCATGATAAAGTAGTTACCGTAGAGCCAATGTATGGTGACTTTAGGAACTCACAGTTTCCTGTATTACAATTATAACGATAAACTACATTAGTTTCCTGGAGGAGAGGCTTCTGCTGTACGTTATTTCTGACAATCAAGTTAGTTGTAGAGGCACTTTTGTAATAGATACTTAGCTTAAGCCGGTCTTCGGAATTGTTGCATTTCGTATTAATTTTGACAATGTTTAAATAGATTAAAAGGACAGTACAGGTTAATATAAAGAGAAGGTATTACGTTTCCTTTTAATCTATTTATAGCAATGACTAAGCATGAGTCATCGATTTTAATTTAACATGTCACTTGGCCTTTCTTGATTTTCTTGGACTTTCAACTCTTTTATTCTAACCGCTTGTTTCCTGTTCATTATTGACCTTTAACCTTCTCTTTATATTAACCTGTACTATCCTTTTAATCTATTTATAGCAATGACTAAGCATGAGTCATCGATTTTAATTTAAATGTCACTTGGCCAACTCCTTTTCCAGTTGAACCCTGTTAGCAGGAGGTTAGTTCCGTAGGATCGAATCTCTCAGTCTTAAGATCGTGAATGCAAAGAATGCAAATTAACTGCGGTTAATATATATATATATATATATAATATATATATGTTCGTATATTTGGGGAGCAGGCCTTCATTGATACATGTTCTATTAAATCCTTTGCCTATTTCTATTTTGACACATTTTCGAATTAATTTTTCAAATTTCCTTACCTCTGGCTTCCATAAGTTTGGGATAAGATAAATCAGTTCTCAAAAATTTTTATTTCTGTATATCGACATGTTTCGGTCTTCGTCGACCATTATCAAGAATGTTATTCAGAATCGTAGTTTCACAATTTACTTAAAAACTAATATAATTTTAAACTGAAAAAAACTCAAATAAACTATTCGCAAAGTCAACTGCACGAAGGCAGTCAGAAGATGAAACAATCAATGAGAGGTTTATAAATTAGTTTATCAAAAAATAGTGTTCTAAGAGCGATGAAATCGCAAATTATAGGTTTTAAAATTAAATTTTGATCAGTTTGGTCGTTTCGGTCTAAAGCAGTGTTTCCCAAAGTGGGTACTGGGGGCGGTGCTTTGATATCGGGGGGCGGTAATGCAAAAAGGATCAGGGATTCTATTTCCATAAATTGAAAATGTTCATGCAATTAATTTCTAAATTTAAGTGTAAACTTCTAGGAAACGTTTTCTTAAAATTATTTGTTTTGATAATTCGTTTTTATGTTAAAAGTATATTCTCACCTAAGTTTCTTTTACTGTATATTAATTCTTTTGGATAAATATGCTATGAAATTATACATCTATTGGATTCTAAATAAATATTCGATTAGTAATTATTTTAATTTAATTATTAAAATGTTACTCATTTGGTTATTTAGTCTAGGAATCTGATTATTATTCAAGGGTGTTGAGTTATAGGTTTATGGACCCAAGGGGGCGGTCACTCGAAAAAATTTGGGAAACACTGGTCTAAAGTAACCTTTACTGTTGATGGACCGTTATGTTGTGGCACGCTGGAGCGGGATTGTGCGATTAGAGGGGAGAAATGTATTTTTTCTGAAGCAGAGAATATGCTGTCTGATAAACGATGCAGGATTCTTGACTCTTATTGAAATAGGAAACTTAGTTTTATGAATATAAATTCTAAGGTAAATATTACATTCATCAGTAAATGGCGTTTCATTCATCTATATATAATTGGCGTTTGGCATCATGTAGGTGGCTGGTATTCATTTTCAGTAACGATTGTTAAAAAAAAATTTAAACATTTATAAAATTTCAACTTTAGTAATAATATCACTTTGTTAGGTGACCGTAACTATAATATCTAACAATTTATTGTACAATTATTTAAGTTAACATAGTTTATACTCATTATTAGATTAGTTCATTATTAGAACGTGACTTGGTAACAACTAATTGAAATTATCAATTATATGTTATTTTTTTACAGATATATACGGCCGAAGTTTATGAAATTCACTTATCCGATCTCAATCCAATATAGGTGATATTAGATCAAGTGGAGCACAAACCAATAAACGTGATATTGGACCGATTAGACTAGGAAGTTCAATTTTCAACTATTTCCACAGAAATGGTTGGATCTAATGAATATATCTAATTCATATCAATAGTTTAATTAAAAATAAAACAAAAAATTAATTGTTTGTCAAGAAGTTTGTTATTATGTTGACTTATAGGAAAAATTGAGTGTAGACCACTCCAGTTTTTTTTTTTTTAGTAGAAACCACTCTATGATACCGCAGAGCGTTTGAAAGTATGATTAGAGAAAATCTATTTGGCGCATATTCGGGATATCATACTCATTCATACTTGTTGATAAGGTTAATATAAGTTTTCATATATATATATATAATAGTAAGGCTAAACTGCCCATCAAAGGTTTTTTGAGTCATTTATTGCCGATTCCAGTGGCACACTTACAATGTTATTGTGCAAGGCAGAAGTGGCGAACCTATGGTGAGTGCTTGCACCAAACGTGGTGCACTGCTTCCTTGAGATAGATGAATTAAGCTAAAAGTAGTGCTTATTTGCTAGCTATTTCAATATATTGTGAATACTCTTTTAAAGAACGTTATTTTCTTCCTACTAATCTGCTTTCAGTTTAGATATGCTTCATTAATCAAACGAGATGGATTTTTTTTTTAAATATTTCCATTTTGTGAAAACGATCATTTCCCTCAGCTAAGAAAATTTCCTTTCAGAACGACATATAGATGTATACAAGCATATTCAGTCATAAAACTTATTAAAATTAAAACGAGTTCGCAACTGACAGGTTCCAATTTGAAGAATAGACTGTTGTTCCTAGTGACAAATTTAGTTCCGAGGATCGAAAACTGGCCAAATCAAAACAACCTCAAAAGTTTCATTAGGTGCGTAAAGTTGATCACGTTTATCACGTATTGCTTTTATTTATTTTCTTTAATTTAAATTATGAACATATAACCATCATAAATAAAACAATGAATTATTTTATATATATATATATATATATATATATATATATATATAATATAACCAATTAAAAAGAAGGTAACATACAGATATACCAAGGAATAACTCACTTCTATATTTCGACCATCGTCGTCATCAGGTGGCGAAGAGTCCCACAGGAAGATAGATCGGTGACTTTGTCACGAAAGGTAGAAAAAGCTCCTTCTCTGTGATTACAATATTGATAAAAGACAGTTAAGAAGACTTTGGTGTGAGGGTGTTTAGCGAAAGAGTGCTGAAACCTCCTTCAATGTCACCTATCTATAGGGTTCTCAACTCAAAGCCGCTTTATCGCGATAGTTGTCCTGACGGCGCAATGACTATTCTCCAAAGGAAACTAGTCAAGATTTTCTTGAATTAGAAACATGTGCTGATATGTCAGTCAGGTCTGAATTAGCAATTGAGGTTTCACTCTAATGACACCTATGCGATTAGCCGACGCTATACCTTTGGTTTGCATAGAACTAGATAACTTGCGATAACAGTAAACCTCTAACCACCAACCTAGGATAGAAAAAATGTTAAACATTTTGGAAATTATTTTGCAAGACCCGCTGATTTGTATAATATTTCAATCAGATAGTAATAAATCTCCTGTTTCTGGCAATATCCTGACAATAAGTTCGCGGTTCAGTTTGCACGGGTTCAGTGTTTCGCGGGGTCCTGGAATGTTCAATTAAAAATTTAAAAAAATATAAAAAAATATTCAACTGTAATTGCAGTAAAAAATAAAAAAAATACAACTCGTAATGAAAAAGTAAAGTAGTTAGTATTAGAGAAGAAAATATATAGGCAAAATTTACGACTCCTTATGTAGAATAAATCTTCTTTGTATTTATTGTTATTTTCATTGGTATTAAAGAGGGCCAATGTTTGGCCTATGTGTGTTCTCTTCTGAGACTGCTACTGAAACCTGATCTAAAACTATAGCTAAGAAAAAAATTTGGAGTGACCTACAGTCAACTTTACTATAAGTAAACAATATCATACCACTTGGGTATATAATATATAATGTTCCATTTAGGTACAAGGTAAATGTCTAAATGAGAGAGGTTTATTAGTCTTCCATTCCTGGAGATAGTACAGATGGTGATTGATCCACTTATCAGTATAGATGTTTAATTTTGTAAATCACATAATATCATAAGTATAGCTACAGAAGTAATACCATTTTTGAAAAGCGAAAGTGTAGATTTCGTGCTACGAAATAAGTAATTTCTTACAGAAGAACATAGCTTTTGTTCCAATAGCCAGTGGATCTCTTCCATAGTTTATTTACACCTTCTACCATGAAGATTTAAGACAAAATTTGCCATTTAAAACTTGAAAATAATCATATTTTGTCTGAAAACCTTACGGAATATTGGACCAATATTAATAAGGCTTCTAAATACCAGCTGACTGCAGCAGCTGAATAGTTTTTATTTGCCTATCAACTTCATACATGGTCGAAGCTGGTTTCAGTCACGCCAACGCAATTCTGACGAAGCAAAGGAACAGACTGAATTTGAAGAACTGTGGTGATTTGCGACCACAGTCGCAACATACGTTAACCTTATGATGACGTACTCAGTAAACTTCATTTTGAAAATGAAAGAGGTGTGTGAACCTCTAAGTAATTAGCTTTTCTAGATACTTCACTGACTACCCTTGTAAATGACATATTCGACAGTTAAAGAGTGTCTCATTCGTCCTGTTCAATCCATACCGAGTCGATCTACTAACTGTGCCTCCTAATATGTAAGTACAACGTCGAATGTACTGAAAAGTATTATAAAAAATAAGATAGTCTGATTGATAAAATTTGAAGATTTATGACATTTAAATGATTTATTTAATTATTATAAATCAATGAGAAACACTGAATTATTCTATTATTACGCTAAATAATAACAGAAAATGTTATTTATTAGCCAAGTTATCTTCCAAAACTTGAATCACCTGTGCTGTCAGTTTAAAATTGTCGCCTTATTTTCCTCATTTGGTCTGTTTCCCTTCAATTTCTACTCAGGCTGCCTCTGCGTTTTCAAGCTCCTACGCTCTCTGCATATCTCTGTAGATAATATATATTTAAATATATTTATAACGTTGAAATCACAAAAGTAAATTATAAAAAGGCTAAGATCTTCCAACCGTAACAAGCGGTCTTCGTCAGCGTCAAATAACTACGGTTGGGATTTCATTCTGACGAAGACCGCTTCTTATTGTTGAAGTTCAGAGTCAAGAAGGCTCACCATGCACCTAATGGCCGGAACACCCAAAAAACATATGCAGGACAAGCATAATGTTAAATTTACCTGAGAGATGTTGGTTACAAATACTAAAATAATAAAAAAAGAAAGTAACCACCATAAATTAAGAATTTTAGACGCTATATTAATCCAAAAATTGAAGCCACTCCTAAATATTCAAGTCGAAAACAGTAGCCGTATTTTGAGGCTGTTTAATTCACATCAAGGGCATCCAGAAACCCTTCCAGGTAGTGACTGAGAGGCCACTCACCCCACAGGATTAACGCCCAGCTTTTCTTAAACTTGAAAGAAAACAACCCCTTCTATCTTTTCCGTGTATATATAATAAACCAAATAATTCACCCTAGAAGTTATTCACGTCCTGATGATGAATGTTAATCATTCGAAACATGTCTAATATAGGAGATGTATGGTACTTTATTGTGTAGACGAAATAACCAGAGTGTTATTTAGAAAAATTTAGAAAATTATTAAGAAACAGGTATCAGCCAAATTTTGTATGACTGTCAATATTAAATATATATAGAACCGTACTTTCGTGGGTAAATATTCAACATGTTGAATAGTGCCAAATAACATTTGGAAAGAAAATATTAGGAATAGGTGGATGTAGAAAAATCTTGATGAACGGAATAAGACGACGTTATGCGCTATTCCAAGCAACGTCATGAAAAATAGTGAAGAATAATATTCCTATTCACTACTAGTGAATTTTATTTGCTTTATCATCTGTTTATCGAGTTAAAAACAGTTTTGTAAACAACTTTTAGAATATTCAACCTGAACCTACTTTTTGTACAAACGTATTGATTAAAGCTTTGAAAATAATAAGGTAATTTAAAGATTTGTTTAAAATCCTGATTATTTTAAACGAACATCCCAGCTGCAGTACATGTCATGAAATTAAAAATAAGCGAAGGCTTTGTTTACTCCCTTCTAACTAACTGCTGGACCAAGCAGGGGTTACAGATTGCTTTTATAACTTGTCATGTTAAATCAATCATGCGTTGCACAGTATACTCTTTGATGATGACTTTTAATTAATATGCCAGTATGTTTTATTTTTTGTCGCTCAATGAGTTCTGTTGCGCTGTAGTGCTTTGTTTCAGTCAAATAGCTCTCCATTGAATAGTTCTTTTGCATATCATTATGCTATGAATTGATAATGTTTGTCTTTGTTTTTGATAATGTTTGAGTGGCCTCTCATTTTTCCATTGACCGTATATCAAGTATTCCATTGTAGTTTTATGTGATTAACTTCCTGTCAAATTTTAAACGATAAATGCTTCTTACGCATTACTATCAATATACTATCAAACTTCTCTATTGACAGGCAGGTTACCCCATATTATATTCTATTTTTCTATTCTTTGTTATTTTATATCAATGAAGACTGTTTATTATTTCAGTATATAGCCTGGGAGACTGTAGACTACGATTAGAGATATATTTTTGTTTTATATATCTCACATTTATAACTTTTACATATCTGTGAGAAGTAGTGGTGGGGGGGGGGGAGGGTCGATATAAAAACAAATATTCTATGAAGATGGGTGAAAAGTTTGCCAAACCCTGATCTAGACAGTTTCCAGATTCAAATAAAATTCACAATTCCGAATTTTCCACTATCCTTACAATCATTTTGATAGATCTACAAAACAAAAAATATTCAAAAAATAATAATTTACAAATAGCTATACAGCAAAGCAAATAGGTAACTTATTATATATGTAAATATAAGTAAATTGGAAACAAGTAAACAAACTTGAGAAGTAAACATATTTTATAATAAAAACATGGATTATTGTTCTTGCAATATAAGATAATGTTATTGTAATTTTCATTACTGATCAAGATGTCTTCATTACTAAATATTGTTGCTGTATATTCGTTTGCTTTCTCCAAATTTACTTGTACGAAGCTTCTTTAGAAAGTATCTTCCAAATATCCTTTGCTAATTGAATGTTACATGACTTTACAACGCCCATACATACCACCTCTCGGAATGTCTGGTGCGTTAAATTACATAATTTGCATTTATATTGTTGCTTTGTACTATATATAGTGTCAGTTCAAAATATTTGAAACAATTAGGTAGCCAAGCAACTGTAAAATGCTTTTAGTGATTCTGTGTTTGATAGGAGAAACTATCAATTGACAAGTAAACGAAATTTCCAGCCTCAATGCATTACGTGATCGTAAAATGCATAAATGAGCATTCAAGGACGGACGAAAAAATGTCAAAGATAGACTACAAGTGAGCCAACATTTAATGATTACAAAGAATAGGTCATGCCGTGGACGGAAAGATTTATGAAATACGGTGTTTCACAACTTTGAAAAAGTTTTTTTTAAATTTACAGTTATACAAATTTTGATGACATTGGGTTTTTTGGTTGCTGACAATCTCCAAACATAATGAATGGATTGTGGTTTTGACTTCCTGACCCAAATATTATAAAAGAAGTAAAGTTTATCGTTAAGCCCTCAGCCATATTTCGTACGTTTTTGATAATTTTTTGTATTTTCTTCTTTTATCTAGGCATTGGAAAAAGAAAATAAATACACAAACCTACAGCGTCTATTTTTTTTCCAACTGTTACAAAGAGAGAGAAGAGAGGGAGATCAAACAAACTAACAAGTACAGGAGGTATTCTATACAGCAGTCTTTTAGAGCCCATCCTACAAATAAGCATTAACTGAGTTCAGTTCTACAATCCACTCATGTTGCATACATAAATCAATGGTAACATCCATGACACCTATGGGTCCGTCTATAACGTGGTTATTAGAGCCATCACGACTTACAGGTGTTCAGGCTGCTACTATTCCACCATTTCTCTAGACTCTAGACTCTAGACTATTCAGAACAAGTGCGCTCGTTTTATAAAGGTTGCATTTTAAGTGCAAGAAATATTTGTATCCAATATAATCTTTAGATAGATTATCAAGTTTTACATCAGACTTCCGATTGGAACAAAGAAACTTTTCTCTCACTCTAAAAGGCCATTAAGAGCAGCTTTAACAGAGAAGGGAATTGATTAAAACCAATAGTTACAATTTTTTTCCCCCACTATAATGAACTATTCTAATACAAAGCCATAAAACTATTCACCATAGATTTGACTAGCATTAACTGACTTTGTTACCTAACAATGTGAGCAGTATTATCAGTAGTTATCAGTGATCAGTAGTTATCTTTTTTTTTTATGCCTTGGACAAATTTAATATAAACTTTATTTTTTAATTGTTTAATATATAAACAACCTTTATGGTATTTTGAATAAGGAAATTAAAATAGTTTAATATTATCAGTATGAAAAGGGAACATAATTTATATAAAAATAAAAAAAAAATTTCTTTAAAGCATTGCTTCAACATTGAACAGTTTAACGTCACAACAAATATAAAACAAAGAAAAACCTTAATGATTTTTTTCAGCTATTTTCTTAAGTTTTATGCAGATGTCTAGCTTTTGCGCCAAAAAGGAGACACCGTAATAATATATTGTATATCAAAATAAGTCTCATGTAATCATAAAACTAAAATTATATCACTGTTTTCATTTACTCCCTAAAATTGTACGAGTTTCTGTACTGATCGATACCGATGTATTGCTACACTGAACTCAGCAAAATAAATCATACTTTATCACAGGTGTTCATTTTTGTATTTCAGACACTTTAAATGTTTTTCTTTGTTTAACACTTCGTGTCAAGCGATACAATATATAGTATAGCTCAAAAGGATATTATTCAATTTAATTTAATGGTTTTCCTTCAGTCATTTAATTATGTTTAATACTCTTTGTGTTGTGTCAGTAACTGAATATGAAAAATAGACGGTTTTGAGTGGAGTTTTGTTTTGAAGTCATTTATGTCGAATGTAATTGCATCACAAGTTGGTCATCCTGGATGCACTGTAGAGTCATTCTAGTTCTTTTTGTTTCATACAGTATTAGGACTGCCTTGATTCATCATAGTGAGTAGTAATTTGAAACAATTTAACATGCCAACCATAGAGGCTGGAAGGGAATCCCATCCAAAAACCAACCTGGCTAGACAATCCATTAACCAGACATTTTTCTTTCATTCAGTTTACCTCACGACAACAGCTACAGAGATAACCTCTTCTCGAAACTTGTGTTTAAAGTCATTTATCGTATTATTTTTTTTTTGTATGACACGCTGTCACTCCATCTTTTTAATTGGTAATATCGTATCCTTTAGATGTTTTTATTTAAACTTATCTGTGAAAATTCGATGGAATCCATGTAAGATTTTATTGTTTTCCTTCTGTTAAAACTATTCTATTTCTCAACGACACTTGACTAGACTTGACTTTATAGGGCAGCATCAGGCTAAGGAAGCTAAGTCCATTATTTGTTACGTAACCAGCAGTGGCTCAGCAACTATTTTTGCCATCCGGGACGGTTGTAAGATTTACCATCCTCCCGTTGATAATCTCAATTGATAATTTCAAAATTCTAGAAAGTCCTCAAAATAATTATTTTCTATGAATTACAATCAAGGACTAATTTCATACTGCTGTCATTAGCTACAGATTGTTATCTGATTACAGTACTCGTCTTCGTATTCATTTCTCATAAAAAAAAAACCAAACATTTTTCAAAACAAAAACGTATAATTTAAATCATAAAATAATTGTTCAATTAAATTAACTGGCTAGGGAAACAAATAAAATATGGAATGGCCTCCACTCAAATTTACTATAACTAAGTTTAAAATCAAACTTCTTGAGTATATAATATAATGTCTCATTTAGGCATAATTTAAACGTCTAAATGAGTGATGTTTATTCATTCCTGCCTTTCATTCCTGAGACAGTACAGATAGTGATTGATCGACTTATCAATAAATAAGCTAATTTTTGTATATCACACCACTGATGCTTATAAGATCATTAGTACAACTACAACAGTAATAACAGTTTTTAAAATCCAAAGTCAAAATTTCCTGATACGAAATAATCTTCTACAGAGAACATGGTTGCCATCAACAGGTGGCTTCCATAGATGTCATCCTCAGGTGGCTTCCATAGGTGTCTTCCATAGGTGACATCCACAGGTGTCTCCCATAGGGGTCATCCACAGGTGTCATTCATAGACGACATCCATAGATGTCATCCACAGGTGTCATCCATAGGTGTCTCCCATAGGGGTCATCCACAGGTGTCATTCATAGACGACATCCATAGATGTCATCCACAGGTGGCATCCATAGATGTCATCCTCAGGTGCCATCCACAGGTGGCATCCATAGGTGTCATCCATAGGTGTCTCCCACAGGTGTCATTCATAGACGACATCCATAGGTGGCATCCAAGGAGTGATTCTACTATGATGTGTCAATTTAGTGTCAAATATATAGCTACATTTCTTTTAACCGTCTTCAGGACTTTGAGAAGGTTATTTACATATGACAACAGTACTTCCGTCCAACCTTGTTTGAACTGGAAGTAAGTCTGTTGGATAAAATTTGTAGGTAATCTATTAGAAAATTTCGAACATTAATGTAATTAGCCAGTTTCCATACTCGAATCAAAGTCAAAGCCAGCGATTCAGTATAATTTAAAACTTTTATAGTTGGGAGCTTCTAATTTTTGAAAATAATAAATACGAACTATGGACTAGAATAGTGAAAAAACTGGAAATTTGTCAGCAAACATAAATCCTCTTTCTAGAGGAAAGAGTCCATTCATCACATTTCAATATCATCGTAAGATACTACAATTCACAAAGATGAAGTAATTATAACTGTTATTAAGTTTTGCTCATGTGTACAATATATAGATTTATTAAAGCATTATATAAGAAATCCATCATTCCGTGGAAGACAAAGGAAATTAATTTATGTTTATTGGCGGTGATTTTTACTTTACTATAAGTAAAGTATAGTGATCGTGAAAAAATTCGATCTCGAGATTTTGACGGAATTACATGTTTTGAGGTCCCAGAAGTCGTTTTATGAAGTTTTTTCGATGATGTCTGTGGGTGGGTGAGTGTGTTAGCATTGCTTGTTACCACGCTACGGTCCAGAATCTTTGATAGATCAAGTTGATATTTTACACAAAAATGGGCCTCATAGGGCAGAAGATCCCTATTGTTTGGGAAGAATTATGCATAACGGGAAAGTCACTTTTTTGCCAAAAACCGTTTTTTAAAACACATTTTTTTCTCCTAAACTGATAAACCTTTGGTTTTGAAATTTTGGCATTATTTTTCAGGAACAAACGAAAAATATATTCAGAATTTTAAAAGAGCGGGACATATTTTTTTTCAATAAACTGTAAAAATTTTGACTTATAATTCAATCTTAAAGCTTGTGAGAGCGATACAAGCCATACCGTTTAAAGGTTCAAAATGAAACTATGCTTAAAAATACAACATTATATGGAAAATGAGATGAGATATTTTTTTCCAAAATTACATTCAAGAAGTTTGATATTAAGTTTACTTATAGTCATGTTGAGTGAAGGCCACTCCAGAGTTCATTTATTAATTCCGAGAGGAACCTCTTATTCATTTTGGATAAGTTGAAGTATTATTTGTTTTAATTAGCTATGCAATGGTCTATTATGAGTGAAATACGTAATATAGAAATAATTAGTGCATTAACTTATACTCGAAAATGAAAATATAGTGGCTAAACTAAATTCCGGTAAATTTGATAATAATGAAGCATAATCGCCCTTCGAGAAATTGTATTTAATATTATGAAATTTAAGAGGTAGATCTTCAGGATGTATAGGATGTACATATGTAGTAAGAGAAGGTTGGTGTTATTTGTTATGCTATTTGATAATATAATATCAAAATTCAATATTTCTAGTAACGTATTTATTTTTACTTTTGTGTGACTATTTATAATAAATTACAAGGAAACCTCATAATACAGAGTTTATCAAATTAAATAATGCCGGTAAAACAAAGTTACTTTTAGTTGTTATAATGATATGAAATTCAAACCTGTAGTAACTTCTTTATATTTGACATTATTATCATCACTTGTAATAAAAAAAAAAGAAATCTTATAATATGGAGTTTATATGTTCAGTAAAGGTAGTAAAACAAAGTTATTTTATCAAAGTTAAAACGAATTAGAAATGATTTTTAAAACGTTGAATGGAATTCAATTCAGGTTCATAGGTCTCCAGTTAGTGTATAAATAATTATTATCCAGTCAGAATATGGTTAGTCCCTTCATTTCCCGCCAACGTTACATAATGCGCATGTCTTTTCTATCATATGATCATTTCAACCAATCAGAGCTCTCATTTCTTTCAAGTCCTTTTCTTTCTTAATAGCATCACTTTATTTTTAATAGTTTTAAATGAATTCAAATGTGTTCTCATTGAAACATTTAGTTTAATATATCTGTTTTCAATTAGTTTTTACGTTGATTGAACGACAATGCAAGAATACAGAAGATATTGATCATAGTTACTGTCAGTGGAAACATTATATTAATTTTTTTTCTATAATACGAGTTGGAATGATATTTTTTCAGACTTTTCACTTTTATGTATAGTAATATATTATTAGTAATATTATATTTTGATCACCATTACACCTCACCAGGAAAATAGAATATTTAATATGATTACCACCATATATATCATACAAAAAATCACGTTGTAGTCATTTTCAAGGCTAAGGGAACTTATCAACTGAGTCAAAATAGTTTCTTCTATAAAAATATTGAAAAAGCTTCTTTTAATATCATTGTAAACAGTTCTTTAGTGTATTAGTTGTACCTATTTTCCAAATTTTAATTAGTAATTTTGGATCTTGAACAATGTTATTCTCTTATGCTGTATTGTTACATTAAAATTTATTATTTTCTAAAATATAATTGACTTTTCCTAATATATACTTTATTAAAAAATCCTTCTAACAGTACTAATAATCCTTCTAATTGTACTATTGTAGATTCTCCTATTTTATTTGTTCATAGTATTATTGGTGTTATATACCAAACTCTTAGTGTGAATGGATTTTAGTCAGTGAATATCAATAAATATATAACACAACAAATACCTCATTGAATAATTGGTGAATATCAATTGCTTAATTAGATGTATTAACATTATATTTTATGTACCAACTACAACTTAATTTAAATTAATCCAAGTTTCATTTTAAATAAAGGGGTCAGATTAGTCCAGAGGTAACATGTTTGCCTCGGGACTGTTAATTTATTAAATTAACGCGAAGTTCAATGCCCACTCTGGTCCTCGATTTATTTACGTTGAATGTGAAAAGAAATCTGATACATCGTCCTTGGGAGTGGGCGTTAGTGGTTGGTCCCGAGCCTATACTATGTGAAGTATATGTACGTTATAGGCCCCTACTCTAAATAATACACTTCAGTTAGGACTCCCAATGTAGAATCATTGTGTAGTATCTCAAAGGGCCAAAGTTCGGCCTATGTCTGTTCTCTTGTGAGACTGCCACTGCAACATTACCTAATTTAAAATAATCCAAGTTTAATTTAAAATATTCCAAGTCTAAATTAAAATAATTCATTTCAATGTTGTTCAAATTTATTTATATTATATTATAATTTATATATTTATATTTATAGTTTGTCAACTTGAAAATACATATACACTATGCTGAAGTTTAAATAAAACATTGGTTATTTTAAATTAACCCAAAAAAATAGTACGAGGGTCGTCCAGAAAATAAGTTCCGTTTTGGTCTGTAGGGCGGTAGGAGTGGTTTTTGCCAAATCCGGCAACACTGCTCGAAAGAGGAGAGGTGGGGGAATAGAATGAGAGGTGGGGGACCTCAGTCGGTCAATTACCAACGTCAGGGCAGGTAGTTGAAATGGAGCCCTCCATGTCACGTCCCGCCACCTCGATCCCGTTCCCTCTCGAGTTGTTTTGCGCTGAGTGATTCAATTTCTTTATGCACAGGGTTTCAAATCAGTTCAAATTCACGAACAGCTCATTTCTGTTTATGGAGAAGGTGTAATGAGTGAATCAATGGTGAGGAGATGGGTACGTGAATTTAAGGCGGGAAGACATTCAGCTCTCTAGGGACCCACCGGGCGGAAACTTTCCGAAAGTCAAGTTTTTCCGAGACGATCTCATGGATGAGGGATCGTGAGATGTCTGGGAAACTCAGGTGGAGTTCATCCAGGGTTGAACGACGATCTTTGCGAATTGCATTGTCGATTTCTGCGACAATTTCGTCCGTCACAACTGAGGGTCTGCCTCTCCCACTTTCATCCTCAAGTGAATGTCGCTTGTGGATGAAATTTTGTTATTAAGTAAATTATTTATTATAATTTTACACACACACACACACACACACACACAGACATCATCGAGAAAACTTCATAAAACGACTTCTGGGACCTCAAAACATGTAATTCTGTCAAAATCTCGAGATCGAATTTTTTTACGATCACTATATACTATACTTTACTTAATGTAAAAAGACTGAAGGAATAAGCGAACTGACGTTTACAGTAAATAATGTGTTTTAGGCAAATCATGGAGAGCGGAATACAAGTTCTTCAGTGACCCTCTGTGTTCTACGGCAAGTCTGACAGCTGCTGCTGAAGGGCACTTCAAAGCCGCCAATATAGCAGGTCCACGAATTCCAGGCGCTACTGATCTCGACTTTATGATGGAAAGAGCCTACTTGACTCTTCACGACCAAGGCCTTGTCCAGAGCCTTCAGGGTGACAAGTCTTGCGGACCTCCAGGAGTTTGGCAGGTACTCAACAAATATTATTGTCTTCTTATTCATGTATTCACCTGTTATCACACCCGTATCATTTCGTGGCTACTCACACCTTTTGTTATCGCATCTCTTGATATCACACCCTCCACTCTCATATAACAGTCACGATTTTGATTCAAAGATCTAGAAAAATTATATTAATATTAAATTTAACATTATTAAAGTATATACTTATGTATAATGAACCTTACTTGAGGTTATTTGTAGTCCTACTGACAGGATACAGGTGCTTCAGAAGTCACTTAAAAAAAGGCCGGTCTTCTAAGAGGGTCGACAGAGTGTAAGACCAGGGGTGTCAAACATATGGCCCGCGGCCCAAATCCGGCCCACCTGGGGGTTCAGTATAGTCTGGGAGATAAACCTACATCCTTATAAAAAAAAGAATCAGTTTACTTCTAAAACTTGTGGTTCTTATATTATGCACCAGGAGTAGAGTGTTTTCTCTCGATATTATTCACACAAACAAACAAACAGACACAGACACACACACACTCACACACACACACACACACACACACACACACACACACACACACACACACACACACACACACACACACACACACACACACACACACACACACACACACACACACACACACACACACACCCACCCACCCACCAACCACCCACCACCCACCCACCCACCTCACCACACAAGGAAAGTTTTGACAGGGAAATATCTCTGTCAAAAGTATAAAAGTGGATACAGAGGTCAGATTTTAATTTAAGATTTTTATAATTGGCTTATTTTTCTTTACACTAATTATTAGTATTTGTGACTAATACAAAGAAAAAGGTAGACTTATTGTTAGTTCTGTGTAATTTTGCAATTAGGTTACTGGCTAGGCCCGCTTGAGATCAGATTAAGCTGTATTCGGCCCCCAGACCGAAATGAATTTGACACCCCTGGTATAGACTATGTGGGGAGGCAGAAGAAACTGCAATCCACATAGAGACTGTACTACACTAGAAAGCCGTAGATAGTTAGACCCGAACCCGAACAGTCGGGGCGTTAACCCCGCTGCATACCTTAATAAATTGGTGAAGGGGACGTAACTCGGGCAACAGTTTTAGATATGGATCTTGGTGATTGTACCCAAACGTCCGATCAAACAAAAAGACCGTAAGGGCTGACGTTTTCTGACCAGCGAGGGGATTGTTTTTTATTCTATTCTACAGTAAATGAAAAGAAGTGCAATTAATATCTACAACAAAATAATAGGGATGAGAAAAGGATATGAAAGAAAGATTTTTTTTCGTAGAGCTCTGAGGGACTGACAAAGTCAGCCTTCCTATGCTGAGTCCTCGAGGGATTATTGCATCTCGCATTGATTCTACATCAGGAGTCGTAAATTTTGCCTAATCAGAGTTTATTTAGTGTACGGGTACCTGACATCGTGCTGGCTCGGGACCGACGGTTTAACTTCCTCTCCGAGGGAAGACGTGCTTAGATTTATCGACCTTACACGTAAATAAATCGAGGGCCAGAGTGGGTATCGAACAGCGGACCCAACAGTTCAGAGACGAGCACGTTACTACTGAGCTAACCTGACCCCCTGAAATAACGATAATGAAATTTTTAAATAAATATAACTAGAGAAAAAATAACAATTCAGGAACAAATTTTAATGAAGCAACAAATTGGGAGATAGTCACATGCAAAAACAACTTCTTGCATATGAATAATAGGTCAGGTAAGGCTGTAGTGGATAGACATCTCACGAGTGAACCACACATAGGCCAAGGATTGACCTTTGTCGCACCACACAAATAGTATCACATTCTACATTGGGAGACCTCATTTTTTCCTAACTGAAGTCTATTTGCAGTAGAGATCTTAAATCCGTACCTGACATTGAACAGGATCGGGACCGACGGATTGACATCCTTTCATAGGGACGACGTACTCAGATTTTTTTCACCTCTGGTGTGAATAAATCTAGTCAGAATGGATATTGAAGCCCGTTCTAGCAATACAGAGGCGAGCGCGTAAGCCACTAGGCACTGCATAATATACGTTATTTTTCTGTCTTCGTTTGATCCAGCACTGGATCACACGACGTTCTATCGATGGACCAAACCTCAAATAAGTAAAATAGTGACATATATAGTATGTATTCGGGATAAGACAACTTGGAGTTATATTAATATACAGTAGATTACGGTTAATTGGGACACATCGGGACCGAGGCGTTTTGTCCCAATTAAGCGGCTGTCCCAATTAAACGAATATCACTTTTTTTTGGAATTTCATTTGATTGGTTTTAGGAACAATGCCATTAACCAGTAACACACAAAATTAAACAATGCATATTATTTTTTAATAATTTTATTTTATACGAAAACAGCTATCCAGAAATTTCAGCTGTATATTTCGTAGGTTGTCTAAGTGAGGTCGAACTCCTCTGACTTCGCCTTCAATATTGGACCGTTGATATTTACGCCTCTGCCACTAACAATAGAAAACCATTGATCTAGTGCTTCTTCAACGTCTGGATCCTTCCCATCACGTTTTCTTTTGAATGTCCCTGCCGGTCCTTCTTGTAATGCGAATTCCTCACGCAGTTGACTTTCTTGTCGTAAGACACGCGATATGGTAGATTTTGGTACACCAGTTATCTCAGCGAGCCGACGATAACTTGTATTAAGTGGCTGGCTTTTTATTTTATCAAGCAAAGCAATTTTACTAGTAAGTGTCAAATCGTTTCTTGGCATTTTGGCAAGGGTAAAAGTTTTGAAAATACAATTGAGGAAAAATAATTTCACGCGCAAGGTGAATCGGTGAGCGAATAAACTCGCAATAGTGACAATAACTTCACCTGCAAGATGTATGTATGGTGAGTGAATGAACGCGCAAGAATTGAGACAGTTGTCACAGCGAAGTGTATCGGTAGCTGAATAGGAAAAGACTGAAGCTAATGTCGATGTGAGGCTGCCGCGGCTTTTTAAAACACGGGTGTCAGGATCAGAAAGAAGCCGCCATTCCGGCTTTCCCGGACTAAGGAAGGAGGGGGGGGGGGGTTGTTGTTTTGCCGCTGCACTGGCTCGGATGGAAAAGATAGCAAATGTGAACATGAAGCAGCTGCGGATTTTTAAAACACGGGTATCGGGTTCAGAAAGAAGCCGCCTTTCTGGCTTTCCCGGGATTTAGAAGGGAGTGGTGTTTGTTTTGCCGCTGCACCGGCTCGGTTAAACCGGAACTCAGTTAAAACATACTCGGTTAATCAGGACTCTACTGTACTAAAATCTTATATTCACTGTCCCAATTAAGCGGAATATTGTCCCAATTAAACATACAAATTTACAATTGTGGTTCATAGTTTGGTTTCCGTTCTTTGAGATTTGTCCCAAATAAGCGGCTGTCCCAATTAAGCGGAATCCACTGTAAATACTTTCCTTCTTCTTGGAATTTGGTCAGGGTTAATTATTTGAAGTCTCCTTGTCTTTATTTTAAGACATCCTCTGGGGTAGAATCCAAAAAACAATGGAAATTATCTTATTTACATCACAGTCATCATAAACATTCAAAAATTTGACTTACGTGAATTGAATTGTTATAATGAATGTGATGTAGATAAGATAAATGTCATTGGGTTCTAGCCCTGAGGATGTCTTAAAATAAAGACTTAACGTTGGCAATAAGGTGGCTTCAAATAATTAAGCTGACCAAATTCCGAAAAGAAGAAAAGTATTTATTAGCAATTGTGGTCAAGAAAACAATACCTTTATATTAATATATAAATGCCTTGGGATTTGATTCTGGTGTACCATGTGCCAGCAGTATTACACAAAAATCATCCCCCTGATGATAAAAAAAGGAAAAACAGGGATGCAAAGAATGTTTTTGTCAAAAGTAAAGCAGGCGTGTCACTTTACTGTCACTGTCAGGAAAAGTAAACTAAATTAAAACGTCAGAAATATGAGAAGAGAAACGACTCAACTATCAGGTTCTCTTGAAATACGAGGAGCAGCCCAATACACCGGCAGCATATCGCGACGTCTCTCGATCAGCCCTTCAAAACGTGCTCCAAGAATGATAACCTTCTCTTGCAACCACTGATCAAATGAATAATACTTTCACGAAAGGTATCTTATTACAGTGTGCATCGACTTGTTCCGCGTCTGACTTGATATATAGAAATTGTCCTATGTCGAGACTAATTTTTTTACAGGAATACATTATATTTCAATTAATCTGCTGCACGCCCCAAAAACTTTATATAAAGCTTTAATAAATACAGCATTTACTGGCTGTAATAAACAATTACACATATAAATAGAAATATATGTAAAGTTATAAATATCGAAGATTTATTTACTCTGAAAAGAATATATTAAAACATTATAATGCAATATAAGCAATAAAATAATCAATAAACCATGTAAATGAGAAAGGAATAAATAAAATTACAAAGTTATTTAAACCTCTAGTAATACAATAAAGAATGTGAACATAGCACTTAGTCAAGTATAACCTGCAATAGGTTATCCTATTGTCCTAGAGACATATGGTCAATATAATTTACAGTAAAATAAAGTAATTAATTAATTTACATATATTACGTATAAATAGAAATCAATTAAATTAGACAGATTTAAAACAAATAAATACTTCGCTAAAGCATAGTACATCCCCTTACCTTAGGTACTAGAGTTAGAGGATAGAAGTTGGAGGAGACATAGAGTGTGGAGGGAGAGGAGGATACGATGAGACGCTGATAGAGTGTGGAGGGAGAGGAGGATACGATGAGACGCTGATAGAGTGTGGAGGGAGAGGAGGATACGATGAGACGCTGATAGAGTGTGGAGGGAGAGGAGGATACGATGAGACGCTGATAGAGTGTGGAGGGAGAGGAGGATACGATGAGACGCTGATAGAGTGTGGAGGGAGAGGAGGATACGATGAGACGCTGATAGAGTGTGGAGGGAGAGGAGGATACGATGAGACGTGCAGCGTCTCATAATTTACACTACGTAACTTAGCTTATTTATTTTTCTTGTTCCAAACTGTATGCTTCACTTAAGGTAAAATGAAACCTAGCTGAATCTGTACCCAGATTTCTTTGTTTTTTTTTACTTTTCTTTCAAATTTTCATCTTGATCTTCTTCACTTTTACACACTTCAGGCTTTTTTTATTTGCAACACGTAAACTCGTTTTATTAAGATCACTATGCTGTCGCTTCATCGTACGTAGTATCTCGGGCAAATCTTGGTATATCGAGTGAATTTTGGTTTGAATTTACTTGTATATCGAAATATAGGTATGCTAATACGTTGGTAAGTCTGTAGCATACCTATGAGTAGCACTGTATGAGTAACGTATCCCCATGTGTGTGCATTCGAGGAAGAAATGTGGTGCTATGATCAAACTGGCCAACACAAATCACGTGGATAGCGTATAATGTGGCATAGACGTTACAAAAGTAATTTCAATCTTCTACTTGACGAAGGATAAGATACTGAAGTGTTACCACTTTAAAAAGTTTGGTATTTACTGTCGTAGAATCAAAAAGGAAGATCTGTTGCAGTATCCTATCTACATGTACTCTGTCCTTACAGTATATGTGTCACCTACATGCATTCCTCTCTGAGTATTTAATGTATAGTATACTATGTATATTCAGTCTTCATTTATAGTATAATGGTAAAAAGCATTCGTCTGGAAAGTAGTAGTCTACAACTATCCTCAATTTTATAGTATGCAGTTTACATATTTTCTTCTGCTATAGTTTCCAGTTTGCAAACATCCTGCTGCTATAGTTTGCAGTTTACAAACATCCTTCTGCTATAGTCTGCAGTTTACATATATTCTTCTTTTATGACATATAGTTTACATAGATTTTGTTATCATTATATTTGGTTTACACACATTCTCTTATTATGCGGAGTGTCCATAAAATCCGGTTACATGGTAAAAAATAAACCTTCTTGAAACAAAACATTTCTACCAAATTGAATATCTTAAAATAGTATTCTCTTTATTGATAAAAAATACTTTCAACATTATTTACATAATTATTAGCGCACAATTTCATGCGTTTTATAAAATTCAAAGGTAGTTAGAATTTTGCAAATTTCTGCATAATACCTACTCCAAATTTGCATAGTGCCTCAAGTTGTGTTTTAGAAATTATAGAATAGATGTTGAAAATAATATTTATCTACGTTAAAATTATTAAAGTGGCTTTGTTTTAAGAAGGTTGTGTTTTAGAAATTATGGAATAGATGTTGAAAATAATACTTATCTACTTCTTACGATGTACCACATTTTATGGATACGTTTTAGTATGTGGACAGTAAATTCTAGGGTCAGTATTTAATGTTATCTTAACAAAAGTTGAGATAAAATCGAATCTATTTTATTGATAGCACAAATATCTTTATTGCAACTAACACTACCTTTATATTGAAAGTGATATACGTGGTATATATTATTATAATGAACTGAAACAAATCTCCACAGTAGGCCCCAGACAAAACGTTGAAAGAAAGAAAAGCAAATTTTAATATTATGCAAAAAAAAAATTATACCAGATTTCAAGTAATTAAGCCTGCAGCTAATGTTTGTTATTTATAAGGGCGCATTATAAAGTGCAATTTATTAAGGTAATGTAAACCTTGGTTTTTGAAATGTACATAATCCACTATAAAACGTACCGTTTGTCCCGTCAAGTTTTCCTTTGACCGCATTAATTATTAGGACAGCCTGTTTACTTCATCGTGTAATTCGTCCAGCGCTGTCTCCTAGAGCCTTTATCATTGTAATTTCAGAATATTGCGCTGTTTATTTCTTTTAATAAATTTTAAAAGAAAGAATAAATGTTTTTAAGGTGAAACATAACGACAGACATGCATTCTACTTTTGGAGAGATATCGACATTAGGCAAGTTATCAAGATTTAACCTTGAAAGATACTTAAATTAACTATCAAATTTCCAAATTTTTAAAATAAATAGATAAGAAAGCAGATCAGTTTCATAGATCTGCTGTAAGTCATTATGTTAAAAATTGTAATGACTCATCATTTCAATAATTCAAAACATCCAAAAAATGCATTTGTTTCATTCATTTTATTTCCTTTTCATTTTGATGAATAGAAGCAATTTCAGGGTTTAATTTATTCTTTTGATAGTCAGTGCGGATTCTGTTGTTATGATGTTTAGTACAAAGGTCTGATCTCACTGTTTTCTGAGGGCCAGGTTAGCCGAGTGGCAACGTGCTCTTTTCGAACACTAAGTGTTCTTCTTCAGGTTTACATTTGTACTAGAAAACAGAGTCCCTTCCTAGGTCCCTGTTGTCATAACAGCCTTAACAGTGCAGATTGAAACCAGAAGAAGAACACAAAGTGTTCGAAATGCGTTGTTAGTTTTTAACATAAAGCTCTTTTCTTGTAGAGACTTCATTGTTTGTTTGAAATTCCTAATGATGAGTAAATAACGCATTATAACAGATTGACTGGTAATGTGTCAAATAAGTTTCAGAAATGAAAAAAAAAAAATTTCTAGATAGCAAAACGTAATAATCTAGGTAGCAGTGCATGAAGATCTGATATAATGCAATACATCTATTTTGAAATTCTACATTTGAATTGATCAAAATTATATTATTCATGACTTGAAACACATTTCTCTCTATACTTTATTTTCTGAAGATACTAGACAATTTCCTCTAAATTACTACTTGCTTTTCTGTAATTATTATTCAACTGTTAATCTAGGCTGACAATTGAGTTTTTTTTTAATTGTAGGGTTAAAAGCTAATAAGATAGTCTCCACATATACCACTTTAGCAGTCTAAAGAACGGGTTTCGAACACGTAGTGTCTTCTTCAGGCATACACACACACACACTCACCATGTGCGCACACACACACTCACCATGCAGACACACACACATGCATACGCATACACACACACCATGCACGCACACACACCATGCACGCACACACACACCATGTACACACACACACACACACACCATACACACACACACACACTCCATGCACACACACACACATACACACACACAAAACAACACAAACAGACACACACATGCAAGATGTAACTTAAAGAACTAAGCATTCTCCTACAACGCCTTGTTGTTTTTTTTTATAAATCATGTTTATTTGAAGCCTAATTTCTTTAACGTTTCTGTTGTTTTGAAGATAGCCCTTGATAATTCTAAAATGTATTCCTTTACAAAAACTGGTATGAATTTTTGCTAGGTTTCGATTTAAACGTTTAATCATAACGAATATAATATTTTTTCTGATTTTTTAAAAATATCCCAACGGCCATGATCAAATATCAACATGATGACTATTGAGGATTGAAATATTATCAACAAATATTTCTTGACGATCGGTTGACATGATTCTAGGTGTGTAGGGAGCATTCTTAATACACGATATATGCGATATAATTTTTTATATAATTCATCCTTGCAAGTGTTTGTATATCTTTAACAGCGAGATCAGTAATTAGGGACTTTACATCCATAATAATAACATGCTATCATTGACAGGGAAGCCTATCCCTCAATTCGTGAAATAATGGATCCAAATCGCACAGATCTCTCAGAGAGCTTATAATGTAATAAGCTAATATAATAATTAATAAAAAAAAACATTCTTGCAATATTCACCAATAAATGAATTACCAATGGGGAATGGTCATTTTGAACAAGATAAAACAGGGCTGAAAATTAAAGATAAAAGAGTGAATGGAGGCCGTGGTCGGTGCCTATCAGTCGACGCAGATAAGGCAGAGATGAAATCTCTAAACAAAACGGGGCTCCCGGATTACAAAGCACGTCCAAATCGAACTCCAACCTCCATAACGACCTCATAATTCCCCCTTGTCACATCTCCATTTCCCTGTACAAAAGTTTCCATAAATCCTTGTTTCTGCTTCAAACATACTCGTTAAGGAAATTTCCTCCATTTCTCATTCTGACCGGATATACAAACCTATTCCTCACCTTGGCGTGTCATGGAGTAGTGTTTTGGGTCTCTAACGCTATTCCTGTATTCGATCGCCAAGTAATTCAAACTTACTATAAGAAATACTTCTGTCTAATAGCGGTCTGTTTATACAAAACCATTAAAAGAGGTAACATTTACAAAACAACAACAGAAATAAATTAACAGATTAAGTACTGGATGGAAAAAATATATTAATAAGGGCGAACATAAATATATTAATACTGAGCTAAATCCGTTATAACCTACTTTTACATTTCACACTAAGTGATTTAGTAATATAACAATACAAGATACTGAAAGGTTTTTCACTAAAGAAGTCAATCTGTTAAATGATTTTATACCTCCTTGGGCGTATCATGGAGTTTTAGGAGCCCCTATAGTACTCCCTGGATGCGGCGAACGAGCTTCCACGTAAAAAAGGCATCAGCCAGTTTTGTCATATTGGTTCCTACGACCAATGAATATAACCGCGCACTATAGTGCACGTCGTAACTAGCAGTTCCAGACCAGAGGTCATCTACTGCTTGATTACTGTACTGCTATAACTTGAAATGTCAGTAATTCATGTCGGATATTAGGTTAGTCTGTACAGTAATGATGTCGTATTCGCGGTCATGTGGTCTTGTTAGTCATAGTTTTCAATGTTTTTAGTCATGAGCTGGAAAGGTAGTCAGATAGTCACTAGATGAAGTAATTATTCAGCGAGGTTGAGGAAGGTTGGCGACAGGATTTAGAGTTTGTACAAGGAGGTTTGGATGAGTAGATAGTTTGTTGTCTTCATTGGTAATAAGTCGGGTGATGTAGCTATCTATGGGTTCCATTTTCAAATCATGCTGAATATCAACATTACGGGCGTACCAAGGAGTCCTGGCTATAAGGCGGACACACTTATTTTGAACAATCTGGGTACACGCCTTGTTCGTTGCAGCTCTAAACCAGACCATATTGGTTCGTATGGACGATATTCTAAGGTACGCCTTATTGTACCAAAACAAGTCTATCTATACAGTGAATACCAGTTCTAGTTTGTTATCTCTATGAAATTTAATCCAGAGAAATTCTTCGATAGATTCATAAAAGTTTGTTTTCTCAAATAACGCCCTTAGAGGTCTAAGCCTTTCAGACTGTTCAATAGCAGAAAGTTTGGTTCAGTTTTTACTCGGCACCCATTTAAGCACTGGACTTTCCTCGTTTTACTAGAGTTGGTCGTTGGTCGTTGGTCGTTTTACTATCAAACCAAAACAGTTCGGCTTGTAGTGTTCCAACATACTTTAGAGACATACACCCACGCACACTGAGACATCACAAAAAAAAACGTCAGAAATGGACTTTAGAAACTTCAAAATAAGTAAATCAATCAAATTTTTTCTGGCTATTCTTTACTTAAAGTCAGGTATAAACGTTCAAAAATGAATTTAGGTACCTCAAAACATGTTCATTCATCAAAATATCGAGATCTAATTTTTTATGGTCGCAATACAATTTTACTGTAAAATGACATTCATTTTGATAATCTCCAAATGAATGTCATCATGATGTGTGTAATACGGTTTGATAAGTCATAATGATATTGGAGATCAAAGAATCTTCTTCTGAGATTCTAAGAATGAGCAGTGCAGTTTTTCAGCAGTAGTAACTTATGGGAAAGGTACTTTGTAGTAATGTCTAGTAAAAAGTCAAAAAAAAAGAAAAACACTTTGCTTGTTATAGTTATAAAAACCGAAACCTTTGAATATCATATCACAATAATAACAAGATAGAGAAAAAATATTATACATTGTAATTTGAATGAAGAGTTTTACGAACTCTAAAAAGTACAAATCTTGGCTTTAGAGAACTCCCAACATGATACTACTTAGGGAAATTGTTTCTTTTACTAACAAATCTTGGCTTTAGAGAACTCCCAACATGATACTACTTAGGGAAATTGTTCCTTTTACTAACAAATCTTGGCTTTAGAGAACTCCCAACATGATACTACTTAGGGAAATTGTTTCTTTTACTAACAAATCTTGGCTTTAGAGAACTCCCAACATGATACTACTTAGGGAAATTGTTTCTTTTACTAACAAATCTTGGCTTTAGAGAACTCCCAACATGATACTACTTAGGAAATTGTTCCTTTTACTAACAAATCTTGGCTTTAGAGAACTCCCAACATGATACTACTTAGGGAAATTGTTTCTTTTACTAACAAATCTTGGCCTTAGAGAACTCCCAACATGATACTACTTAGAGAAATTGTTTCTTTTACTAACAAATCTTGGCTTTAGAGAACTCCCAACATGATACTACTTAGGGAAATTGTTTCTTTTACTAACAAATCTTGCCTTTAGAGAACTCCCAACATGATACTACTTAGGGAAATTGTTTCTTTTACTATGTTAGATTTTTTAATATTTTTTACTTTACCGTGAGGTCATCCTCTATTTCTTTATGGAATGAATTTAAAAAAAATAGTTTTTCATGTTGATTATGTCATGAAGGGTCAAAAGGTCAAAATTTAACAGTCAGCCGTTAACAGTTTTTGTTCATTACATAACCATCTGTATGAACAAGAGAATTGTTTTATTCAAATTCAGAAGTTATTAATTGAGTTACTATATCGTAGTTACTCTTTCCTGGCAAATAATCTAATAATCACATATAAATGTAATTTACGTGTTTTGAGTCCTTTCCATCCGTTACAACAGCCTGTGAAACCTGCAAACAAATCCACATGTTTGAAACTCGTTGAAAACGTAAAACATTTACGTTGAAGTTAGGTTAGATTAAGGGGCCAGGTTAGCTCAGTGGTTAACGTACTCGCCTCTGAACTGATAGGACCGGGGTTCGATCCCACCTGGTCCTCGATTTATTTATGGAGTAGGTGAATAGATCTGAGCACGTCGTCCCTCGGAGAAGGACTTTAAACTGTCGGTTCCGAGCCTATACGATGTCAGGTACTCCTTAAAGATCCCTACTCTAAATGGACTTGAATTAGGCAAAATTTAGGACTCCCACTGTGGAATCAATCTTCATTGTGTGGTATCACAAAGGACTAATGTGTTCCCTTGTGGGACTACCACTGCAACCTAACCTAGGTTAGATTACAGTGACCGACTCAAGGGAGAACAACAGGTTTATGCCAAAGATAGGCTGGCCTTTGTGATATCACAGAGTGAGCATTCTACATTCTAAACCACTCTATCTTCATCGGGAATCATTGGGAAACATCTTATATTTTGCGTAACTCAAGTGTAGTTATAGTAAGAATATGTCAAGTGACATGAACAGGCTCGGGGCCGACGCTTTCCTTCATCTCCCAGGACGTCATGCTGAGATTGTTTTATCTCCTAAACGTGTGTCAGAGTGAGAATCAAACTACTTCAGAGGCGAGTATGCAAGCCTCTCGGTTACTCTGGCCAGCCCTTGTATGTTGAGACTTAAATTACTTTTCCTACAACAAAACTGTTTTAATTAAAATTACTCCTTTTATGATTTAAAGATATTAATATAACTCATTACTAATGAAATGAGAATATTAATTTTTATATATAGTAGAAACGTAATTATGATTGAAAGAGGAGTGACAAAATGAAAACAGTCTTTTTAATCCAGTAATGATGCTTTTAATGAAATCCTACAATTTCCTTCCTTTTCTTCAAAAAAAAAAAGTCCAAAATTTTTTATTAGTTATTAATTCTACTTTTGGAGTCATTCTTTTTCCTTGTTCCTCTTCGTACAAAGATGTTCTCAATGACTATTTTAATGAAAAACTACTTTTGTTTTTTACAGATTCAACTTAACATACTTAAGTAATTTCTATTGAAACAACGTGTCAATATTTTTTTTTCATTTTATCTGTGAAGTGCTGAATATAAATAGAATTGTCTCGGTTTGGCCTGACTTCTTAATAAAGAAAGCCTGTTATTTCACTGGAATCTTTCCTTTATGAACCTCTTGGAGTCCTTCGGAGGTGGATTTTTGTCTTCTTGTGGGACCAAACTATCCACCCTTTTTGTTTCCAGGAATATCCTCGTATATTGTAATTACTCTACTGTTTGATGAAGAACTCGTAGAAACAGCTTATCTCTAA
This sequence comes from Hermatobates lingyangjiaoensis, assembly GCA_026182355.1. Lineage (NCBI taxonomy): Eukaryota > Metazoa > Arthropoda > Insecta > Hemiptera > Hermatobatidae > Hermatobates > Hermatobates lingyangjiaoensis. Next base: position 118,788 of record JAPFBL010000591.1, read on the forward strand.
TATGGTCACTATTTCTGTATAATTCAAAACATGAAACAGACCATTTCATGTTAGGACACGTATCAAATCATTACAAGAAAATAATACGTAAAACAACGCGCAACTCACTTGAATATTAAATCTTCATCAGGAGAAGGAGAGCAAACAGAGACAGAGTTAGCTCTCCTGACTTCGTTGAAGTCGAAATATTGTGAGTTGTGTGTTGTTTCTACGTGTTGTTCTCTTGTAATCGTTTAATACTTTGTATAATACCATATGTGATATGTTTATGATCTCTGAGTGTATCTGCCAATACCTTTGCCTAATCTTGTGTTTTGTTTAGAATTGCTACAGTTCATTTAATGAAGTTTACAAAGCTGTTCGACCTTATAGTTTTATGTTTGGAATCCTTCTTATCACTTATAAAGTAAAAAACATTAGAAACTAGAAATGCTTCGATAGGCTTTTTATCTCTGTTGTTATTTATATCTTGTAATACTATCTGTGTTAAACATCAGTGGAGGACCGACATTTCTAGACAAGATAAGCCAGTTCACACAAGTCAGTGTTTGTCTTGAGACAATAAGAAGATTTCACGATAAACACGTTAAATAAAAATCAACCTCTAAACCTGCAGTCGCCAACCTTTAAACTTCATGGACCAGTAAATGTATGTGTTTACTTGTCGGACCAGTAATATGAATTTATAAAAAAAAGTACTGTGATATATTTATACAATAATAATTACTATACTCACTTATAATAAAGCAAAAACAAGTATAATCTATGTTTGGTTTTCTTAATCGCTTTTTCTTCTGTTTTAAATGTTCATGAAATATAAATAATAACCCATTTTTTCTTGGGACCTCAGGTTGGCGACACGTTTAACCACAGTAAGAAATCAGAAAATAGACTTTTCTACTGAAAGTTCTTAGTCTTCTTTTCTAGCCTCTTACTATGGTTTAGATGTTGATCTTTAGACAATGCATCTTCAGAATAACGTCAAGCCTTCTTTACATCTGTATCGTATCTACACCAACACTAATTATTCAAACACAGATTATTTTAGGTAGCTATATACAATATTTAATTAAAAATAATATAATTTTCAACAACTATACACCGAATTTTACAAGATGGTATACATTTAAAATGCCTACTACATCTCGCTTGTACAGTCTTCTTTACATAATTGACTTCCTGCAGACTGGCAGCTTTGTTTCGGTCTTCAACTTTGTCTTGAAGATCTGAGTTGTTGATGTAAACTTAAGCAGAAAGGTTCCAAACAGATGTTAGTTTGTGCACACGAGATATTTCTTTCCCAACCTTCAAACCATATCCGCCAGCTGAGATTTCGTTTTCGTTCATTTTTTTTCACTGCTTTTATCTCTGCTACCTTGTAATGTTTGAGCTATGGGTTCCTTCAGGTCTTCACGGTCCAATTCTTTGGAAAATATTCCATTATTTAGAATTGTTAGAATTAGAAATTTATGACCTTAGCTTATGGTAATTCACTTAACTTTACTAGGTAAATCAAAATTATTTTTTATTACAGTTTTAGTGATACCTGTGAGAAAGATGACCTTTTCCTTGCTATGTTGAATAATAGAATTACCATCAACTTTAATGTGCCATTGTTTCAAATTTAAAGAATTGCACACTTACAGTTTGTTTAGAATTTTTTTTCGAAATAAATAACGCATTTTATAAAGATTTTACATAAAGATTTCGACTCTGACGAAGACAGCTTGTTACGGTTGAAAGAGTCTTGTTTTCCCATTTCATATTGTGGTTTGATCATTGAAAGTGAGATATGGAATGGAAATCTGTAAATCCTTCAAAATCTCAAGAGAAAGAAAAAAAAAGTAAAAATGATTAATACTACACGTTAATTCCCCAGAAATGGTAATAAACAGGGAGTTACAACTTGTTAATATTGAATTTTGACAAATATATAGAGTAATGAGATTTTTGGGTTCTCCTGCCTCTAATACTCCTATGTAAATTAATTCAATAATTAATAAATAATTTAATGAATTAAATAGGAGTATTAGAGTTAGGAAAGCCCGAAACTTGATTACTCTATTTGTTAACATTTAATATTAACAAGTTCCAACTCCCTATCTGTTATTATTTCTGTAGGTAGAATTAACTTGTCTAGTCACCATTGTTAATATGGTCAATGGATTTTTTTTATTTTGTATTTTATTCCAGCATGTTCCGCTGTGTATTACATGCATTGTACACTATACTTCTTTTATTTACACTACAAAATACTTATTTTAACTTATTTTACATTCATTCATAATTCCACATTATAATATCGGTCAATGGTATGGTATGGTATTAGTAGTCAATACTACAATTGATTAGCTACGTGTAGTAGACAATGTTACAATTGATTAACTACGTGTAGTTGTAATATTACAATGGATTGACTACGTGTAGTAGGCAATACCACAATTTATTTGTGTTTACTTAAGAAATGTTATATGCTAATCCTCTGTGACTTTCAATACTCATTTTGATGTTAATTTCCAGCAATATATTATGTTTTATCTTCAGAAATTCCCAATAAATTATTGGTATAAATACATTTTAAACATTATTAGTAACCTCTAATCTTTAAATTATCTTAAGAAATTAATTAAATACAGGCCATTGAAAAAGACGTTCCTGCATTATATTGCCTGCAAAATTTGTACTCACTTACTAATGTTATTTGACATATGTTAATACGTATAAAATTTATGAATCAAGCATATGAAACAGTGTTAAGGATAGATATTTCAAGACGTAATTAATTAATAAGTCGTTAATTACATGTAATTAATTTAAATTAACTATAATCACGACGGTGTGGTAATTTGACAGATGTATATTGGATGGTGTGTAGGACGCTATTGTTTTTGCTCATATATGAAGTATACAAAAAGAGCATTATAACATTTGGCGCAAATGAAAGGATTCCTAATTTTTGTTCCTATCTGTTGGCGTTTTTAGTAAGTTGAAATGCTGCATGTAATACTGTCTTAATATGGATCGGCATAGTGACTATAGATTAGGATTATTATAAGAGGAAATAAAACACTAAATGAAGAACTAATTAGTTTAACCTATAGTCATTGGTCGTATTTATTTATTATATATATATATATATATATATTGAGTTCAAAACAGGTTATATTACAAAATTAACTAATTAGGTAATAATGTGGCATTATCGATTAATGACTGACGTAGTAGTTTATGATTGAAGATAATTAATTACACTGAAGTACGTTAATTACATTAATTAATTATATTATTACTGTTATTTAATTACATTAATGTAAGTAGGGTAAAAACCAAATGAAATAGTCTCCACATGTAGAAATTTAATAATATAAACATCGCGTTTCGAACAAGTAGTATTCTTCTTCAGGCATTAACTAAATAAATAGAATGTCATCAGAGAGTTATGTATAGATTAAAGTAAATGGTACAAAATAAATAAGGAAGAGAGTACTTACCTTAGGGTGAATATCTATGGTACAACTGACTGAGAATCACAACAATACTATTAAATAGTATATGTGATACTATTAAATTTGTATATGTGGTGACTATATCATTTGATTTTTACCCTACAATTAGTAAGTACCGCATAATATCTGATTGCACTCCCCTAGTACATTAAAGTAAAGTAATTAAATAAAGGTACATATTATTTGTATCAGCTGTCATATTGAGCACATAATTAGTAGTGCATCTGACAGCATAGCATGTCCCTTTCATTCCGTTTAATAATTTCTTTGATAAATGTTTCAATGAGTGTTGCCTTCCTTCTTAGTAACGTATTTAATATTATTAGTTATCGTTTCTTATGATTTTATTACTTAAGTTTGTTACTAAATCGTATTTTTTTATCGTTCATACGTTCATATTGTTACCAGTTTCTTTTCACTAATCAAATGCAAGGCGCGTCATTACCATTTACCATTCTGAGGTAAAATGGATAAACAAACAAAAGTCTCCACACAAATGAAGTTTTATTCAACAGCAACGCGTTTCGAACACTTTGTGTTCATCATCAGGAAGACACTAAGGATGTGGTGCTGAAGGGTTGGTCTAGTGAAAACCCAGTGAAGGGTTGTTTTCACTGGACCAACCCTTTAGCACCACACCCTTGGTGTCTTCCTGATGATGAACACCAAGTGTTTGAAACGCGTTGAATAAAACTTCATTTGTGTGGAGACTTTTGTTTGTTTATCCATTTTACCTCAGAATGAGTAAATACCACACAATTACGGATTGCACAACTAATGATTTACCATTTACCAGTTGTCCTAAAGAAGGATGAAATTGCATTTTATCATATTAAAATTGTATATCAGCATCATTAAAATAAGTCTGCATTAGTTGTTCATTGCTTGTACAATCTTTTATATTATAGTATTTACTCATATTTGAGGGATTCCAAAAATCTTTCTTATTTATAAATTGATTCATCATCAATCATTTTACTGACCAAGCCGTCAGTACCACATCCTTGGGTATGTCTTGAATTCTCTTAATTGAATTTTATTATTTCACTCTAATTTTTGTAATTAATTAGATATAATTTGTATTATAGTGTCTTGCTGATGACGAACACAAAGTGTTCGAAACGCCTTGAATAAAACTTTATTTGTGTGGAGACTTTTGTTGGTTTATCCATTTTACCTCAGAAATTGATTCATGTTTCAGTATGTTGTCATGTTTTATTAAGGTTTAGGGTTACTTAAGTCATTTTTCGTATCATTCTCTTGTTTAAAAACCTCAACATTCATATTCACATTCGCATTCACAAATAAATACAACATTCGAATTCACATTCATATATTGTATTTATTTTTAAATAACTCACTCTGATGTTATTAAAACTCACTGATATGCATATTGTTATAGATGTAATCCTGAAGAAGAACACTTAGTGTTCGAAAAGGGTTGTTAGTTTTCATATTAAACTTTTTTGTATGTGGAGAGGTAATTTTTAAAATTCCCCAATATTCGTTAGTTGTGATGAAGTTTTGCTTCAAGTTGAGTGTAGGCCGCCTCAAATTGTTATTGAATAATGTAAATCTTGTTATGAAATGAGCTTGGTCAGGGTGAAAAATAATTTAATTATTGTGTTTCGAGCCTTCCCAATTATTTTATTTGCGGTTGGAATTTCTGCGTATTCGTGGAAATAAAGACAGGAAAATGGACTATTTGAAGAAGAATGCCTACGAAAGTTTGATTCTATTCGATGGCAATGGAAAGAAGGTTGTGTCTTATTTGTAAAGTTTCAATTGCAAACTGAAAGTACGCCATTCAATTCGAGATAGTAGCAAGTAAATCATCCTAACTTTGTCGGTCAATACCCAAGTAAATTGAAAGAGAAGTCCTTGGAATCTCCTTTCTATAGGTAGCAGAAGCACTGGTGTCCATGCAGTGGGGAAGAGAAAGTAAAAGTGAGTTGATAGCTTCGAATATTACTTTTTCATCCGGAGAGGAACTTATGAAAACATGATAGTGATTGACTGTCTGCGGTTTATTCCATGAGTTGTCCATAATCCACTCCAAGAAGTTTCTGTAGTTTTTCGAAAAATTCTGTAGTTTTTGATCACAGTCAGTGATATCAAAGAAAATGAACATATACATTTGAAAGTATTTATCAAAATCTAGATTAAATATAAGACATCCATTCTATGTCCAATTAGTCATGCCACAGACACTGTGATTATTTAAACACACACACACACACACACACATATATATATATATGTATATAAAAAATAAATTCAAAACGAAGGAAACACACAGAAAGACACAGACGAACTCACATCGATATTTCGACCATCGTCGTCATCAGGAGGTGTGAAGAGCTAAGAATCACCACCCTGCCTTCCTGCGGGATTCTTCGCTCTTCACACCTCCTGATGACGAAGATGGTCGAAATATCGATGTGAGTTATGTCTGTGTCTTTCTGTGTGCTTCCTTCGTTTTGAATTTATTTTATTTAAAAAAGTCCGCTGGGCCGTTTCTTTTAATCGTATATATATATATATATATATATATATCTTTACTTATCTATATTATATCAAGCCTTCGGCTCACATTAGCCATCATCAGGTAGAAAACAGAACAGAAGGTACTGTACAAAGTAAAACCATATATAGCACTAAACTAAAGTAAAATGGAATAAAATTAGAATAGAAATTAAGCGATAAACAAGACTATAAATAACAACTAATGCAAGGAAGGTTACAACCTGCTAGCGCTCCAAGCGCTCAGTCGGATGAATTAACATTATCACTTTTTATAAATTTAAAACTAGGGTTAATATTCCTAGAACTAGGAATTACAAACATATCGTTAATTTGGCAATTTAGAGAGGGGATTTTTTTATGTTAATTCATCCGACTGAGCGCTTGGAGCGCTAGCAGGTTGTAACCTTCCTTGCATTAGTTGTTATTTATAGTCTTGTTTATCGCTTAATTTCTATTCTAATTTTATTCCATTTTACTTTAGTTTAGTGCTATATATGGTTTTACTTTGTACAGTACCTTCTGTTCTGTTTTCTACCTGATGATGGCTAATGTGAGCCGAAAGCTTGATATAATATAGACAAGTAAAGGTATTCAAAAACTGTGTAGTTAAAATGTACCTAGGAGAGTTACTCCACCAATTAAATGTTCAACACCGGAAAGTGTTCAGAAAAAAGGAACAATTACTGAGAAAGATCGTAAATACTGAAGCCGCTGTGGCCTTCAACAACATTTGTTTAGAAGAAGATTTGCTGCCCATTTATACGAAAATATATATATATATATATATATATATATTATATATTATATATATTATTGATTAAAGTATGGACCGTGGAATAGAAACAAAACTTAAGTTTATCGGGACTCGGTCAGTTCTTCAGGTTCAAATTAAACTCTCATTGCCAGTAAAAGGTTTTATATAAAAACCGAAACGTTGGCAATGAGAGTTTAATTTGAACCTGAAGAACTGACCGAGTCCCGATAAACTTTAGTTTTGTATAAATATATATATATATATATATTCCTGTTCCACATTTCAATGAATCAGTATATAAACTACACTGATTAAACTACCTTAAAGATCAAATATTAGTTTTTAAAACGTTTGGTAAAAAATATTTTAATATATTCATGAAAAAATGCTATCTCGAAATTTTTTCACGGATTTATATGTTTTGGAATATGCAAAGTCCTTTTTGACGTTTTTTGTACGTCAGAGACGTACCCTGAAGCCTGGGTACGTCTCTTTTCTTTATTTTGTACTGTTTATTTTATACACCACTGCTAATATATAACTCATAACTAATATATATAACTAATATATCATAACTAACTAACATAACTAATATATAACTCTTGATATGTAATTATATTTCATTACTTTTGCAATCTGTTACAGTGTGGGTTTACTCATATTTACTTCATATTACCTGAAGAAAAACTCTAACTGTTCGAAATGCGTTGTTAGTTTTCATATATTTTTTTTTGTGTGAAAACATAATTTATGAAATTACCCAGTGTAAAAATATTTTTTAGTTTTATGCCTGAAGAAGTACCCAACGCCTTCGAAACGCGTTCTTTATGCTATTTTAACCACAAATGTACATAAGTGGTCTGGATTTGATATACAATTGGTTGTTTCATGATGGAAATGAATTGATTGTTTTTCTTGTGTGGAGTGGGGGCTCTTGAAGTTGTAGGTTGCCGGCTCTAATGAAAGCCACGTTTTTAGAGTGGTCTCATTTCTATTGTTTTGGGTTGTTGTTTGTTAGTGTTCTGACGGCTGTTGATATTACCCTTCCTGGCAAGACGACATTGGCTTCATCGTTTAGTAACCAGGCTCAACAGGACGACAGTTACAGGACTATGGCCCTAATCAAGACTGGACCTAGGGACCTCCAAGTGGACAAGCTAATATCGCATGGCAACTGTTTATTTTCTGAAGGAATGCGAACCCGTACATATTCGTCAATCTCGTAATGGTGACTTCATAGAAGAGATGCTCAAAGTACCTGCCCTTCATTGGAGGCGGCAGCCTACAACTTCAAGAACCCCCACCAATCCACACAAGAAAAACAATCAATTCATTTGGTCATGAAGCAACCAATCACTGTTAAACTTTTATATATGTAAACTATTTTATTAGCTTATCACTCTACAATGAAGTAAATGCCACAGAATAACTGATTCAACTACCTTAGAGATCAAATATTAATTTTTAAAAGTTTGGTAAAAAATACTCGTAGATTGATATATTCATGAAAAAATTCGATCTCAAAATTTTTTGAAGGATTTATATGTTTTGGAATACTCAAAATCCTTTTTTGGCGTTTTTTGAAATGTGTGGGTTAGTGGGTATCCAAAAGCACCCTACAGTTCATAGAAACCTTTGATCACCTGAATTCTAACAAATCGTCCGGGAATGGATGAAGTTTTTTTTCTTTAAATCATACCTAAAACTATAGAAGTGAGGGATACTTCTCTATGTACATTTATGAAGGCCATTAAAGAACTTAAAATATGATGTTGAATTTAGTTTGAACAATAGCCTGCTCAATATGACAGCTATGACTACGGAATGTACGACTCCAATGAGATGCAGGTCCTCAGATAAATGAATCAGTCTGATTAATGATTTAACCTTTCTAATAAATAATAAGATGATTATAACCACAAGGAAGAAAATGATACATATGGATTAAAATGTAAATAATACAAAACATCAGTTGATTGTTAACAAGTTTGATATTATGTTTACTTATAATAAAGTTGAGTGTAGGCCATTCCGATTTTTTTTATTATCTCTTCTCTGTTCTTTGCATGTTATCTACATCTTCGCTTTTCTCCTAACGTCAGTATGTTAGTTAATGGTTTAACTAACCATTAACCATAACCTAAGTCATATGTTAGGTGGTTAGTTTGTTCGTTTATTTGTTAGCTTTTCGGCATGTATTGTTTTGTTTAAATATTACTAAAAGTTTCTGTTATTGTGAGTCTTGACTCTTTATATTATGAGTCCTTCAAGTTCTCTGTTCAGTCAGGTTTGTGTCCATGTGTTACTAGACGATTGGAGAAACTGGACTTGTTGTGTTTTTGTTAGAAGACATCCATACCGATGTCTCAAAGTTTTTCCTGTTTCGAAGTGTCTTGACTCCCTTACTCTCAACTGTTCAGCCAGAGAACCATTCAATAATCAACCATTTACTCCTGTTTTTGCATGATGACTCATGCAAAAGCCACTCAGCTTGATAATTTTGCTCATTATGGTGGAATCTAATCCAAAAGCAAAGTTCTATATTTCAAAACACTGAACACGCCTGGCGCGGATCATACAGAATGGAGTTTTCACGACTCAACGTAAATACATTCCACAGGGATATATCTATGATCAAACCACAATAAGAAATGGGACAACAAGACTAAGATCTTTCAACCGTAACAAGCGGTCTTCGTCTGAGTCAAAACCCAACTCTGACAAAGACCGCTTGTTACGGTTGAAAGATCTTAGTCTTGTTTTCCCATTTCTTATTGTGGTTTGATCATTGATTGTTATTTCACGTGTTTATTGTGAAATCTTTTTAGGGATATATCTATAGGAAATATAAAAAAGTTGTTAATTAAATAAAAAATACCAGGTTTTAAACTGGAAGCTAGAAAAAGAACAACAAATAAGCTTACGATTTAACTGATGACTAGGTCTGAGGTACTATGATATTCCCTTGCTGGGAGAAACATAAAATATAATTCCACGAGGTACTACATTTCCCTCTAGGATTTGCTAAATTTAATTTACTTCTAAACACATTTCATCTATCTTAAGACTATAATCTATTGTAAAATCGCCAGGATACTACTACACATACTTGCTCAGAGAGGTACAGTTTAAACGTAACAGAACAGAACAAAGGTATTGTTTATGAGACCAAAGGGCAAAATCAACCCACCCACATGTTTACTAAACGGTTCACTTGCCCATTGCATACGTCTTTTATTAATTCAAAATTCTGTAATATATGAAATGTTGTAAGCCAGTACTTCGTACTCTTCTTCCTGATGACGGATGTCAAATATCGAAGTGAGTTTCTGTAGTGACTTTCTGTTTCTTTCCTATTTATTAAAGTATATAAAATTATATATATATATATATATTATATATATATTATATATGGATTAATTTACCACAATGAAAACAATTTTTTAAAACAATGCTCTAAGGCCTTTCGTTAATACATCTTCGGAGAGCAAGTGAACTAAAAAAACAATAAATACTTGCTAACTTGGCTGATTGAAATTTCCAGAATTGATGGCAACCCTGAATGTGTTTAATGATGAAGTCTTCATCTGTCTAATTATCCCGTTAATCAAGACAGATGAAGACTTCATCATTAAACACATTCAGGGTTGCCATCAATTCTGGAAATTTCAATCAGCCAAGTTAGCAAGTATTTATTGTTTTTTTAGTTCACTTGCTCTCCGAAGATGTATTAACGAAAGGCCTTAGAGCATTGTTTTAAAAAATTGTTTTCATTGTGGTAAATTAATCCATCTATTATATCAAGTGTTATTTTGATTATTATTCATATATATATATATATATATATATATATAATTAGTAGGCTTCAGTTACTCAATGGGACTACTTCTGTCGAAATATCATAGGGAGTCTTTAGTCTTGTTTGCCCATTATCTTATTGTGGTTTGATCATTGATTGTATTTCCTTTATTGTGAATCTTTTTAGGGATATATCTATAGGAAAATAATAAAAAGTTGTTAATTAAATAAAAAATACCAGGTTTATAAACTGGAAGCTAGAAAAGAACAACAAATAGCTTACGATTTAACTGATGACTAGGTCTGAGGTACTATGATATTCCCATTGCTGGGAGAAACATAAAATATAATTCCACGAGGTACTACATTTCCCTCTAGGATTTGCTAAATTTAATTTACTTCTAAAACACTTCATCTATCTTAAGACTATAATCTATTGTAAAATCGCCAGGATACTACTACCATACTTGCTCAGAGAGGTACAGTTTAAACGTAACAGAACAGAACAAAGGTATTGTTTATGAGACCAAAGGGCAAAATCAACCCACCCACATGTTTACTAAACGGTTCACTTGCCCATTGCATACGTCTTTTATTAATTCAAAATTCTGTAATATATGAAATGTTGTAAGCCAGTACTTCGTACTCTTCTTCCTGATGACGGATGTCAAATATCGAAGTGAGTTTCTGTAGTGACTTTCTCTGTTTCTTTCCTATTTATTAAAGTATATATATATATATATATATATATATATATATATGAGTAGGCTTCAGTTACTCAAAGGGACTACTTCTGTCGAAATATCGATTTATTTATTTACTTAAAACTTTTTAATATAAATTAATATAAGTTTTAAATAAAACCAAAACGTTGGCAACGAGAGTTTGATTTTTTATCCTGGAAAATTGACCGAACCCTGATTAGAGAACACACCTATTCTATCAAACGGTCGATATATTATTGAATCTGTTATATATATATATATATATATATATATATATATATGTTACTGATCAAACCACAATATGAAATGGGGAAAAAAGTCTAAGATCTTTCAACCGTAACAAACTGTCTTCGTCAGAGTCAAAAACCCAACTGACTCTGACAAAGATTGCTTGTTACGGTTGAAAGATCTTAGTCTTTTTTTTCCATTTTCTTATTGTGGTTTGATCATTGATAGTATAGTATATGTCAAGATTTCATATGAATCAACAATCAATGTCCAAACCACAATAAGAAATTTAAAAAATTACTAAGATCTTTCAACTGTAAAAAATAGTCTTCGTCAGAGTCAAATCCAATTAGTTGTCATTTGACTCTGACGAAAACTGCTTGTTTTGGTTGAAAGATCCTAGTCGTTTTTCTCCGTTATTGTTGTTTAGAAGTTCATCCTACAATTTATATGTTGTTTATGATATTATAAATTTGAAATATCATATAATAACAGAGGATGTTTACAGGTGGGAATGGTCCGAGACTTGACTCCATCGAAGGGCTGTCTGCCTCTGGGCATCACAGTGCCAAGCACGGAGTATGAAATAGCCAGGATAGAGGTGAGTCACTTACCTACTACCATTTTGACTCTACGTCACCCTTTTTTCAAAAAATTAATTTATCCATAAACCTTTCAGCCAAAAATAATATTTTTGTTTTTGACCTATTCTAATATAGGTAAGAGCTTTCAAACAACTTTTTCTATATTGAGAGCTATATACCTTCAATTTATATGCCTTTATGTTTAATTTTGACATATAATTTTTATTTAAACTTATATGAGTTTGCCCTAAAACAACAAAGAGTAAAAAATGACAAGAAGTTTATTTCACTTTACAATTCATAAATGTTATGGTGTACATGGAGTTAATACCTATTGAGTCCTTCAGATTTCCAATATTGCTTCCATCGACACGAATATATATATATGCATTTCAGTTTTATTGGCACTGGTTCTAGTCTAAGGTTGGTGTTTGGACTGCGAGTAGTCGAATATATATATATACATTGAAAAATAAATGAAAAAGACAACACATATAAGAAACAAGAACACCTACTGGATCAATATTTCGAACTGAAGTTTGTCATCAGGAAGAGAGTAGAAGGGAAGAAGAAGAGGTACTTTCGTTCAGGAGTGCGAGTGGAATATAGATTATAGTCAATAGATAATAGACAGCATTGAGTTCATTGACTCGCACTCCTGAACGCTCGTACCTCTTCTTCTTCCCTTCTATTCTCTTCCTGATGACGAACCTCAGTTCGAAATATTTTTCCAGTAAGTGTTTTTTTTTATGTGTTGCCTTTTTCATTTATTTATCTATTCTGTTTAAACTGTTTAGTAGTTTCATTATATATATAAATATATTGATATTTGTATGATATATATTTTTTTTGTAAGTATGGTACGGCCTATGATAATGATATAAGAATATATTTAATTATTACGACATTTTATATGGTTAATTTTTAGCTTTTGGTAAATACATCCTCCTTCGCATGTTTTATTGTAAAGCATGTCCATGATGAAGCACACATATCGTGGACATTATGTCAATGAACATATAGTTATATGAATTTACATATAGTTTTAGGGATTTACATGTATTAAGGTCCGCTCAGTCCTTAGTTTTATTGGGTTTGCCTACATCTGAAAGGGGGGATGTAAGTGGGACTTATGTTTGGCTAATTACAGAAAAACGAGAATGCTATCATTCGACGTTACCCGATACCCCACCATTGTTACATTCTTTCCAATAGTAACTCTTCGTGAAGCAGTACTCCATTAGAAAAATAACAGTACATGAATAGCGCAATTCTTTTTTATATCAGTGTAAACATTTCTGAGTCAATATAGTGTAATGTGAAGCATGTATTTCTTTTTCATTAACTGCGAGTAAACAACACTGTATTCAATAAACGTGTTTATACATTAATTTCTTATGGAGAACATTATGTTTTTACCTACATGAAAAAATGTTGTTCAGTTATTACGCTGTCTGAATTTTTTTTCCTATTCCGTCTTTATGAAAGAAGTACTTTTATTTAATAACATGTAATGTATTCGTATTTTATAATTCATGGTGTGAATATAGCAAATGGTTGATATAACCATGACTGACTCTGTGACAGACATTTATGGTGCAATGGACTTAGCTATAGTGGCAACGTACTCGCCATGCCTGTATGTTGGGGTTTACAATCAAGTCTCACTTGATACCCTGGATTTCTACACATGGGAGGTGAATGGATATCTTGAGCACGTAACGAATCCTCAGAGACGACGTTAAGCCAATGTCGGTTTCCGAGCCCCTACGATGTCAGGTACTCGTTAAAGATCTAAATACACTTTTAGAGGATATTTTTTTCTTTCTATATTTATCAGTGATACCTCCACAAAATGATTACATCGTGTATTTTTATAACAGGTTACATAAACAGTTCATAAACCTAACAGTACTTAGAAAGAGTTTCATAACCACTGCTGTGTATCTGGAGATCGTTTTCGTTCGGCGGCTAAAGATACTGTCAAAGCAGATGTGTAAATTATGCGATAGAAGTGTAGATACCATTGGCGAAGCAACACAAAGCGTGACGAGTTGATAGGAGTAACCACAGGCGAGAGAGAACGATTCCTAACCTGGTTTATAGATGGCGACAAACAACTGTTCTGCAGAACAGCTAGCGTTCGTTCCTAACTTGCGTCAGGTTGTAAAGCTACACACTCGAGTTAGGCCTACGCTTAGGACTCCCAATGTAGAATCAATCTTCATTGTGTAGCACTTACATCAATGTATGTGAGATGCCACAAATCACAATCTAACCTGACCTTGATAAAGGATTGCATGAACAGTAACGTAATTTATTTGCGTACCGGCTTCCGAGTCATCATGAATCAGCGGCTCTCAACCTTTAGTGCGAGAAGAATCCAGATAAATAAAAGGATATTATTATTATTAGTCAAATATTTGTCATGCTTTTGTCACGATTAAGATATTCATTGTTAGAAAACATCTCATTTGTTTTCGTTTTATAAGTATACTAGACTACCCGTAAACCTTTGTGTCACTCAGAAATTATAGCAATAGTTATTGAAATAAATTCACTGAACATGATTGACGGATAATTTTAATTGTTGTTTCTTGCTATTGTGGCCAAAGCTTTTGATATAGTATTCTTAACATGATTAAAGATATATTTACACTAAGTATATTTAGCAAAATAAAAGCATTTAAAATTAAAAAAAAATCATTTTTTTTATGACATAAATAAATAAAACATCAATTCAGGTTATATACACAATGAAATATATTTAAAACTAACAAAACTTGCAAATTGAAATATTCAATTTATTTATTCAACATAAAATAACATTAATGAAAGGAATGTGTCTTTATAATATTACATTAGAACATTTGTATTTTATCTGAAAGTTGTTTTCAAGTTTGTTTTTAAAATGTTTCATTTTTATACGATTTCTTATTATGTAATACAACTACAACAAAACCAATCACAACAAAAGTAAAAATTATAATAATTTCAGGTCTCTTATAATATTAATTATAATAATCAGGTCTCTAGTAATCTCAGGTCTTTTCACCCATTGAAAATGGGTGAACAAATAAACAAACAAACTCACGAGCTTTATATATATATGTATTTCACATTTTGGGTTCATATTATTCCTGTTTTGAGGTGATCAAATGATATATTACATGTTCATTACAATAACCTGTCATATAGTTACCTCTCTATTGACTGTTACCGTCAGATGTCATTAGTTCGTTTATCTGTAACCACATTTTAGACTTAAATTCATTTTTCAGTTAAATGTTATTTGTAACAGTATTCCACGTTTAAAAAAAAAACTTGTTGACAATAAACAGAAACAAAAGAAGTGTTTATGTTTTCAAATAAAAGTTGGCAATATTTTGAATATTTAAGTCTTACGAGCTATGCGAGCAGTTATTGTGAGGTATTTATTCATGATAGTGAGAAGGAATATATTAATATTTTTAATATTAAGGAAGGCTATTTAGTTTGATGGTTTGGTTTCTCTATTTTAGATTAGTCATGGTGCACCGTCGTTATGTCTATTCTATTATCCGTTGTGTAAACATACCTGCCCCACTCCTGCTTTCTTAATTTATCTTGTTTCAAATAATGTCTGTTTAGTTTCCACTCACTCAACTCCGCCTTACTGTGGCAGGTACGGAACTCCTTTCGTTTTATTTTAGATCAAATTTTGTTTTTTTTTTTTCGTTATATAACTCCAAAAATGTTTATTCATTTTTGTGTTTAAATTTTAGAAGTACCTGATGAACACTAAATGTTCGAGAGGCGTTGTAAAATAAAATCCTTCTGGAGAAAACTTAATATTTTTTCCTCACTATCATAAATCTGGGTATTATTATTTTGAATGTTTTTCTTATCTCGACCCCGCATATATTTAACACTATTTTTTCTTTTTTATCCAGGTTTGGTCTAGCTTCAGTTATAAAACACCTTTATGCTGACGTTTCGTCTATATTTGTAGACATCTTCAAAAAAACAGATACAGAAAATCTAAGTAAAATATATAGTCTATTACTTAGTAATTAACAAATATGGTTGTAGTTTCCTGGTTCTTTTTTAATATAGTTTTAATGAGTTTTTAGGGTTGTTTTGAGTTATCAAGTCTGATTAGAAGGTTCGAAAAACAGTCACTAGGGCAGCAAACTAGTGAAGATGTCTACAAATATTGACGAAACGTCGGCTTAAAGGTGTTGAATTATTGACGATAGACCAAACCTCGATAACAAAGAAAAATAGTATTATTATTTTGCACATATTTCAAAGATATTATTATTTTCTGTAAAGTATACTACTTTTTTTTTGCTTAGTAACTCCTTCCTAATGTTAAATAACCCAGATGAAGAGAATATAATAAACAAAAAAAAATTATCTCAATTATATAAATAATAACATTAAATTCACTGACGAAATATAATTAAACAGTTATTTAATTTGTTTGGATCTAACTATCGGAAAAACTAAGAGTAAACTTAATTTTCAGTTATACAAAAAACCAACCGTGACCAATATAACCCTACATAAATCTTCAATTCATTCGAGACAACAGAAAATCTCAGCTTTTCTGTATATGATAGATAGATTAATAAGAATTCCGATTAATCAGAACAACTGTTAAAAAATAGAAAATAAATTAAAATAAAAATAGACAATAAAATAAAAATAGAAAAAATGTTAAAAAATAGAAGGAATAAAATAAAACACAAAAATTCGGGTAACTTAATAAACGAACAAATAAACCACCAAACCGATATACTGTGTAAACCATTATATAAATAAAAAGACGACTGGACATACATTATGACAACATAAATAAATATAAAAGAATAGAATAGATAATGTAAACTAAATTCAAAAATAACACAATAATATCAAATAACAATGTACTAGATAGCAGAGGATAGGATATATAAACCCCATGATAACAGCTCCTTAGGTTAGTTGCGATTGAAAATTGATTACGTCCGAAAGCGCTCCAACGACTCCAAGAATATCGTACGAGGTATGATGGTATTTCTTATTTCTAATTGAAGTATACGTTTGTTACTACTGCCTTAAATCTATCTATGTTAATATATATTATATTTGGGCAGTTTATTTTCAAATCGAAAAGTGGTCAACACGCAGTGACCTTATGACCTTATCTATAAGTCATAAGGTCAGTGACCTGATGACCTTATCTAGAAGGTGGTGGTCATTCATTCAACCATGGTATATGAATGCTCAGTGTGATTCATGTTGCGACTGTAAACAATATCTGTATTCAAACTGGCCGGATGAACTCGCCCGCCTTATATCCAGAAATGCGGATATCCATGAGTTGAGGTGGGGTGGGACTTGGTCTATACTGGATCGATCTATTTATAGCAACTGAAGGTAAAAACCTAACTACTATTCAAATACCATTATCCAAGACCCAACTCTCCTAAAGCCCCATAGAACGTTACCTCTCCTGGAGACTTCCTTTCATGACATTTCAATAGAAGTAACATTAAGAATTATATAATCCTTATAAGCCCATTGCTTATAAATAATTACTTATAAGGCTATCCAAACACAAATAAAACTCTTTCATATAGTACACAAGGTTAGGTTAGGTTTCAGTCGCATTTCCACTGCAATTTCACGATATAATGAACATTCTACATTGGGACTCCTAAATTTTGCCTAACTCAAGTGTATTTACAGCTCGGGAGAGGATACCAGTCTCAGTGGCGGCGAGAGCTACATAGGTGTCATGTGCTTACCATATCATTCATTATATGGATATATTTTATGAACGAAATGTTGGAACGTGATAGTAATACGCTAGACCAGGGTGGCCTTGAGAGCTAAGCATAGTTACCTAGAGGAGTCGTAGGAAAGGGTTTTGTAGAAACATGAACACATTACACCAAGTACTAATATTGCAATTACATACTCGTAATCCAATCTTCATTTAATAATCCAATTTACTCGTAATCCAATCCACTCGTAATAATCATCATTTGAAAGTTTAAACAACTTTAGAGCGTCCTCTGCTGTATATTTTCTGCATTCACTGCATATTATCGATGGAAGTAAACAGTTCTTCTTCGGAATAAATTAAAGGGAAATATCAAAACGAGCTTTAGGGATGTTTAAAGAGTATTTGGCATTGTACATGCTCGGAACCGACAGCTTAACGTCATCTCCGAAGGACAACATGCTCAGATTCACCTTCCGCGTGAATAAATCGAGGGTCAGAGTAGGTATTGAACCACGGATCAGCCTGTCAAGAGACAAGCACGCTGACACTAGGCTAACCTAACTCCCCATAGTAGACTAATTTATTTGGAAAGAGGGACTACGATGGTGAACTAACTCAGTAATTTAGCAGTATTAGGTCTACAGCTTACTGTATATAAACATACATATTAGAGTACATACTAGAAATATTAGTTATATGATGGAGTTTTGAATCACATAGTAATACTGTAAGCTAAAAATAATAAACAGTTAATTATACTATTATAATAAACCTAAATAGTGAATATTACAGAGTATTCATCAATAGACTTGCAATTCATGAAATAATTAGTATTAGCTCTTCTTAACAGCATTAGAGCAGAGATTTTTTTGCACCAATTGAAGTTTATATAATTTAATGCTTGCGCAAAGTTGCTAACTAGATGACTATAATTTTTTTTATGAGTACTTGAGTTTGAATAATTCCGAAGTTCTCAACAGAGTGTAAGCGGTGGCGGAGGCGGGGGGGGGGGGGGGGGTTGTCCGTGATTTATCGCGCAAGTTCCAGAGCAAGCTTTTTCTTAATTGTACTCGCTAAGTTTCAAAACTTTATTTATCCTTTTGCGTTGCTAATAGATTTTCTTGCTTATCTTTGCACACTTTAACTTATCGTGGTCCAGTAGAGACTCCATGAGTATAATGTGAAATATATTTACTTAACTGATTTAAAACTTTTTCTTCATGATATATAGCTGAAGTGTTCGTTTTAAATTTAATATTAAATATCTTATTAACTAACTCCAAGTATGATGATAAACTGCATCAGTGTTCATTTCTGTTCATTGACTATTTCAGACAGTATAAGAGGAAAGGTCATATTGAACTTTCCGACTCTGTAGCATCTTTGCAAAGAAAAAGGAAAGCATTAATGTAGTTGTTTTAAAGAGTAATCGTACAATATTTCAGTTACCTTTATCCTGACGATGCTAATAAATCGTTTTATTATATATATATATATATATATATATATATATAAGTCTCAACAGTCTACAGGCTTAGAGTTCCTATACACAAGAAAAAGGTAACGAACACTCACGAATCTCGAATTATTTCTGGTCGTCTTGTTCTCGTCTTCAGGAGAGTAGAAAAAAAAATTAAAATAAAAGGAGGCAAAGAATGGCAAAGGAACGGAGACGTAAAATGCGTCCACTGGTCCGATGTAAAACATCAGTGCCAAAAATGTAAACATGAGTTTACATCGGTCCAGTGGACGCATTTACGTCTGCGTTCCTTCAGTAAATCTTGGGTCCCCGTAATTTATTTTAGGGTTTTCTTTCTTTCGTAACTACTCTGAAGACGGCAAGACGCCGAAATAATCGAGATTCGTGAGTGTCTCGTCCTATTTTCTTGTGTTCTCTAGCTGTAACTTTAATTATTGGGTTTCAACGTAATTGGACCGTCTGAGGTTTCAATTTCAATGTCAAAGTATATAAATAGGGGTCAATATATATATATATATTGGAGGGTCTCCAACCGTCTCTGAACCAGTGCGCTTGGTTTCCCTCTCTTATCTCTCCTGAAGACGGTTCAAACCGAAAATTAGAGACTGTAAGTGTGTTCTTTTGATTTCTCTATGTTTCTTTGTCTATATTGAACTATATATATATATACATAAACTTTTAACAAATATATTGGGGGTCCAAGATGGCAAAATAACTCTGAGGGGGTCTAAAATAGCTGTTAGGGGGTCCACAGACGGTAAAATAGCTCTGAGGGTGCCCACAGACCATAAAATAGCTCTGAGGGGTCCACAAACGGTAAAATAGCTCTTAGGGGGTCCACAGACGGTAAAATAACTCTGAGGGGGTCCACGACGGTAAAATAGCTCTGAGGGGTCCACAGACCATAAAATAGCTCTGAGGGGGTCCACAAACGGTAAAATAGCTCTGAGGGGGTCCACAGACGGTAAAATAGCTCTTAGGGGGTCCACAGACGGTAAAATAACTCTGAGGGGGTCCACGACGGTAAAATAGCTCTGAGGGGTCCACAGACCATAAAATAGCTCTGAGGGGGTCCACAAACGGTAAAATAGCTCTGAGGGGGTCCACAGATGGTAGAATAGCTCTTAGGGGGTCCACAGACCATAAAATAGCTCTGAGGGGGTCCACAAACGGTAAAATAGCTCTGAGGGGTCCACAGACGGTAAAATAGCTCTGAGGGGGTCCACAGACCATAAAATAGCTCTGAGGGGGTCCGTGCCTAGATTGAGAAACAAATGAGGAAACAAAAGTAAGGTTACACTTACACCAACCCAAACCCCTCATCTGAGTGAATGAAAGCGCTCTTGTAAAAACAACTCTATAGTATATAGAACATTTTTGGGAATTACGTAAGTAGCAAAGAAAAGAGCTGGATAACTGTAACCCTACTTTTTCATCCTTTTAACGGATATTACATTAAATTAATTCTTTTACTGATTTCTTGAAAAGTGGTAAATGGATGACTTTTTAAAATTTGCATACAATTAAACTTGTAAATGTCATAAGCGAGAAAACTCGTAAAAACTTGAGACCGAAAAATTGAGATTAATATATTTAAAATACAATGTTGTCTTATCTTGACTACATATATTGAACAGTATTTTTCTTTCCTTTATCGAGATTTGGTTTGTAGCTTGACTTGAATACAACGATCATGTAATGTTTTTTTTGCTATAGGAAAATACCAAGGCCCTGGAGATATCTACAAAATATAGACAAATCGTTGACTTAAAGGTGTTTTACTGTTTGACGCCGTGCAAAACTTCGATTAAGAGAAAAAATAGTATATTGAAAATACAAATGATTTTAAAACACTTAAAAGATCTTTTTTAGTAAAAAATTTAAGCTGTCACAAATTGTATTCTATACAGCTTTTATGATAAGTATTATCACTGTGACCTACAAGTAAGTCTGAAATTAGGAAAAGATCTGAAAAATATGAAATGGAGTTTGTTGATTGTTTATATTTTGACATTACGTGTCAGTGATACAGTTTACATGACTGGGATGTTTCGTTCATTTTCAATGAAATTAAGAGTAAATATTTAAAAGTTATTCTTTCGAATTCCATACCTATGACCCTCCACTTCTAGATAACCTTCGTTTATTTATTAGTATGGATTTTTTTTAATTCACAGCTTAAATCTAACGAATTACGTTTAATGAGGAATTTAGCGTAGATAATCGATATAAATAAAAGGTTTTATCTGTACATTGCTTATAACTGACTCGTTTACGCGTTTTATAAATTAGAGAAACTGAAAAATTTCTGTCTATTTGTTTGTTTGTTCAACAATTTTGTAATAAGTAATCTTTGCCACCGTAAGTCATAGCAATGAAACTTTGACAGTAGGTTTGTGTATGTCTAACTTAAAAGCTAATATTTGAATGGATTAAAAATTCAATGTAGAAGTATAGTTATGGACGTTTAAGATCTGTTAAGCTAGCTGCACAGGTATATTATATAGCTAAAATATATATTATACACCTTCTAAAAATATAGTAGAAAATATACAGGTATTTTTATTATTAAAAACAGGTATTGATAATTAATTTTAATTTCGTTTGCGTTTATCATAATTTTCTAGCTTTAAAAAAATGTGTCCTACCTACCCGCATACTAACTAAGAAGTTTTGCCTACAACAAAATCAAATTTGAGCTCAATATCTCAAAACTGTGAAACGTAAAAGAAACTTTGATCTAATGATGGTAGTTATGAACTTTATGGCTCAAGAACCAAAAGTGGACGTTGGCTAGTAACGAAGTAATTTTGGGATTCTTATAAACTAATAGTAGGTTTAACGAAAAAAAATCAAATTATTTTAATAATCAAAGAAGTAAGTTTTGGATTACATATATAGGAACTTGACTCAGTTTAAATCTGAAAGTGATTATTTATATTATTATTTGAGGGTGACTATAGCACTGAGTCTTACAAAAAAAAACTATTGTACTTCCCCCCCTTCTGTACTAAAGTACCCCAGCAGTTAACTTCAACGCCTCCAAGAAGCTCAGCACTTCTGCTGGCTCCGGCGGTGAAAGTCTTTCTATGGTTTTGTTGAGTGTCCCGAAGCACATACTTCTGTTCAGAATAGTTGCCTGTCAGTCAGCCAGCAGGTACAACGGTGTTTCTTCATCTTCTGTGCAGAATCTGCACAAACCATCATTGATAATGCCCATTCAGGCTCCCTACGTTTCGCGAAAAAGCGACTTCCTTTCTCCTTCTTCAGGAAACTCTTCTTCCGATCCTTAGGTGCACTTGTGGGAGGTTGGCTCCCACTAGTTAGCGATTTTGGACCCTCTGCGCTTCTGTAGGATGGTCTGTGGACTTCGTTCTCCTTAGTATCATACAGGGGAAAAACCCAGAAGCTCTGTCAGTGGGATTTTGTCCGCTTCGGTAGAGCACCGCATACCGGAGTAAGGTGTTTACTCAAGGGGCCGCCTGGTCCATGATATTGTAACTGTATTATGTATTATGTTCATAAAACAGTAACCCTTGTATCTACCATCCTTCGGCACGGATTGCATAACGCCTTGGATTGGGGCTGGGGTTAGAGGAGAGGATTTGGGAAGTTGCAAGGATGTGAAATTAAGGTGGTCAGGCCAGCCCCTGACCACTTTCTCCTCCTCTTTCGTTTGTCTTTGCATATAAAAGGTTAACAGAGTAGCCTCGCGAAGGCTCAAAGTCGAAGTTGAGTGTCAGAGGCTATTATAGGCGCATAATCACTCCATTACTACCCCCTGAGAGGGGTACTAGTTACTCTGTTTGACGGGTCATGGTGAAATCTTCCCCCAAAAATAGTTCCTTCTGAGGAAATAAGATGTACATTTTTGTCAAACTTTACTGTTGCAGAAAGGTGTATTATAGTACATTTTATGAATTGTGGAAATATTTTTTTTCTTTAACAACGAACTATAGATGAAGAAAATTGAATGAAACAAATCTAATTAAAGTCAACATGCTAAAAAGAAAATTCAAGGCCTTTTGATACCTCTAAAATACAGTATAGCTCTAAAAACTGGAAACTCAACTCGGAATAATGAGGACCTACTGAACTTGTTGGATTTCTTTATATGGTCTTAACATTTTTTTACAAAACAGGTATACCATTATTTGAAACAAAAAAAGTATTGAATTACTTGTTATAATGGTTTTTGTTGTTCATTAGTGTGACTCCGGTTTAGGTTACTAGTTTTCAATGATAAAATGAGAGTCGTGTGGAGTCAAACAAAAGATTTTTTTTATTTTAAGTTATATTTGAAATTGACTAAATAATATATTTTGTAGAAATATATTTGGTGATAAATAAATTAGTGTTTTGATATATTTGACTGGACGCAGGGAGCTTGTGGGGGTTGTTGAAGGTATAGATACTGGCTGGCGTAAAGAGGTAGAATTTGCCCTTTCTCAAAGAGATTCATGCCTGCTTTTCATTCGTCTTTTATATCTTTCACTCTGTCAAATCTGCTTACAGCATACCCCCTTCACTACCATTATATCTTACTTTAACTCAGAAACTATGAATAATGATCTTTCTTATAGGGCATCACTAGTGCGTTTGTCTCATATTGCATACTAGCTAACCCGGTGAACTTCGCACCACCTAACAGTCAGTGAATGTGGTGTTAACTTTAGATAAACTTGATTAATGCTACTTCATTATTAACAAAATAGTTATCCCGACAAACGCTGTCCTGCCTTACCTTCAACGATTCGATTCGAACAGGAATAAAAACTAAACAAAAAAAAAACTGGAGTGGCCTACACTCAACTTCATTATAAGTAAACTCAATATCAAACTCGTTTTGTTTGATTTGTCAAACACTTTCTTCCATTAACCATCCTTCACACCATGGAAACATAAGGAAATATGTGTAATTGGGGTTAATATTTTACTTTAACAATTTTATTCTTCTAATATATATTACCTTATTAAAAATTTCAAATTTTTTTTAATAAACCTCTAAATAGCAATTTTATGTCGTTTAAAAATATTCAAGTCAATGTAAACAATGTAAATAAATCCAAAAAAATCCAACCAGTAGGGCAGACTGAAATTATTCTAAGGCATAATTTTAGTTTTTATATCTATACTAACCTATTTTGAAAAAAGAATATTATGAATTTTCTTTGATAAATTTCTAATTTTAGTAGTAATTTTGTTTTATAATTATAAGTTTAGCATTTAAATAATATTTAATGAAATCGTATAATGGCATTCATTACTTGACTCATCCTCATATAATGTGCTGTTTTCGGGTAAAAAAAATATATGGTGTCATAATGACGTATTCATTTCACAATGAATTGTAATGTTTCATTAACCATTATAATGACTTTGTCTAATTATGATGACTTTTGTTTGTAGCTGTAGTTTAATTACAGGAATTAGATATGCCTAATTATCAATTCGATAAGCTCATTAGTAGGTAGCAATTAAGACGTACACACTGATAGCGTACAAGAAGACGTTCCCTTTTATATAATAGTAATCATAGATTACCTATGTCTTTAACCTTGCTGGTAAATTGTAAACAAAATCCATAATAAAGTTTGCATACAACTTTAGCCTGAATAAACCTATTATCAAAAGCAATAAACAATGTATTGATTTGTTGCTGTAATGTGATGTTTTTCTCTCATTAGTCTTCGGCTTGTCTTCAATGAAGTTGGTTGAACTGAGCCTGCTCGCTGGTTTGAAGGGACAGGCAGTGTAGCCTAACAGTTTGGGTGATCGTCTCTGGCCTGGTATATTCGGGTTCGATTCTTACTCTTGAAGTAGATTTTTTCCATATAGGAGGTGAAAAAAAAATGTGAGTTATGTCTTATCCTGTCGTTCTCGAGCCTGTTTGATGGCATGTAATGGTTAAGTTTCTTACTCTTAATGCAATTGAATTAAGCAGAATTTTGGACTACCAATGTAGAATCATTAGGGAGACACAGTATTCCTTTGAGGAGTTAAAATCAAAGGTGTAGCTTTCTTGTAGACAATCAATCCATTTCAAAATATATGAAAACATTAAAGAAGAAAGTTGCCTTAGAGAGATAGACAGTCCGCCATTAATTTTGTGACTCTTAAGTCACAAACCTCCCTAAGGAAATTTGATTAAATGTTACTGTTGACTTTGGAAATGTCAAAATCATGGACAGAAGGGTTATCCAAAAGTTGATAACTTTTTTTTTGTTTCAATTAGCGAGTAGTTTAATCGCTAATGCTTAACAACTAGTTATTTTCGGACATCCCAAGCAAATTCCTAGAGTACAATTTTTTCCCTCCAGTATGAGTAAATATCACACAATTACGGTTTGCACAACAAATTAGTAAAGGAGCATTTGTTTCAAAAACAAGTATCAAAAGCATCAACAGCACTAGCGTGGTACAGTTAGTAGTACCCTTACGATTTCGCTACCGTTTATAATTAGCTATACAAAAGTTTCTGATACTAGGTTTTTTGTACTTATGACGTCGGATGCTTTTTATTCCTAGGGGTTGTTAGAAGAAATTAATTGAGGACTACTTCTTTGGAGGGACCTTAACAGCTTCAAAAAAAAAAATACGGAGCATGTTTTAACAAGGGATTTTAACAACTCCTTTGAATAAACAGAAATAGCAGTGATTCAGTTTTAATAGAAATCAGTGGTTCATTTATTTTCAGACTGACGTCATCTCTGTTACATCATGGCCTTCAATTATTTTTTTTTTTAAGAAAGTAAAGCCTTTTCTTTTTCAAGGACGTCTTTTATTTAGCTCTTAGCACTTTTCAGTCTGTCAAGAAATTAACGAAAGAATGAAAGTGACCCATTTGCATAATTCGGCATTTCAATAACATTACACTATATAATATCAAATAATAGAATAATCTTTATACATTTATTATTGGGAATGTAAAAGAGTTTTTCGCTCATCTTTTTTTGTTTTGTATCTTTCGTCAAAGAGAAATGGCATTTTCAAAATATTTTTATTCATTTTTTTATAAATTACCTGGGCATAAAACACTGCTAATATTTTCCCTCGAACTGGCACTTTAATATAAATTTCTTGAATGTTTTACTTCGGACATATTTGTAATTAGTTTTTGGAAAACGGTTCAAATATTTGAAATATTTCCATCAAACTGTCATTTATTAGAAAATAGCCTGTTATTTCTTAGAGCAACGCATTTCAAGTTTTATTGATACTTTTTAACGCTAAAGACGGTAAATATTGTTGCATATTGTAGGACAGTTATATATATTCATAATATTGTCTAAGATACAGTTGTGTATTCTCAAATAGGACTGACATCTTTCAACCAAAACAACTGGTTAAAGGAGGGCTTCTCAACGTTTGTTAGCTTGTGAATTGTTTATAGGCAAATAAAAATTAAATAATTATATTATATTGGGGGCCAGGTTAGCTCAGTGGTTAACGCACTCGCCTCAGAACTGGTAGGTCCGTGGTTCGATACCCACCTGGCACTCGATTTATTCATGTGGGAGGTGAATAAAATACTGAGCACGTCGCTCCCGAGCTTGTACGATGTCAGGTACTCGTTAGAGATCCCAAGTCTGAATACACTTAAGCAAAATGTGGGACTCGCAATATAGAATCAATGACAGATGCAATATACCCTCGATATACCATTTTAAAATATTGGCTCATTATGATGAACTAATGAGACTACTGGGTCTGATGTTTTATCGGTAATATTTGAATATTCCAATGATCGGGTCGCTGCGATATTGATATATTCGTCTTTATGGTGTAATGATATAAGTGTATATAAATATATAAAAATGTTTCACGGTGAATCACAAACACAGAACTAAGGAACAAACACACTTACTGTCTCTAATGTTCGATTGAACCGTCATCATGAGAGTTGAGATAGGGACACCAAGCGCACTTGTGAAGCGACGGTTGGAGACCCACTTCGCTTCACAGGTGCGCTTGGTGTCCCTATCTCAACTCTCCTCATGACGGTTCAACCGAAAATTAGAGACAGTAAGTGTGTTTGTGATTCATCGTGAAACGTTTGTTGTCCTTTTGGATCGTTTTCCTATTTACAATATATAAAAATGTGTATATGTTTATAAATTTGGCATGGACCAGTAATTACGTTCCATGAACCCTGATATTATATTTCTTTTACTGGTGGACTTGGTTAGACCCCGGGGGGTCCATGTGCACCATGTTGAGTAGTCCTGGCTAACAGTCTCTGCCAGATTGTTTGCGATTC
This sequence comes from Hermatobates lingyangjiaoensis, assembly GCA_026182355.1. Taxonomy (NCBI): domain Eukaryota; kingdom Metazoa; phylum Arthropoda; class Insecta; order Hemiptera; family Hermatobatidae; genus Hermatobates; species Hermatobates lingyangjiaoensis. The sequence continues at coordinate 146,404 of JAPFBL010000591.1, forward strand.
CTACGAGGATCAGTTATTTTGGTTGAAAAGGATATAGTCTCATTTCTATGTATCCTTACTGTGATTTATATATTGATATTTATTTTAGATTTTAACTGTAAACTATTGTTATATATCTTATGGATACAAGGCTTATTTTGAAAGTAAAGTCCGATTTTGTATACAAATTTTCTACCTACTTTGAACCCATTTTTTATTTAATGAACACAATATTCCTATTTCCTTCATAGGTTCACCTTTGTTTTCTACATTTCCCTAATGTTCTGCTAGCATTTAAATTCCCATGTTATTGGAATCTGTCCATCAGTGAGGATAAACAGTCCTCAACAGCTTCTTTCGTCTCTAAATCTGCTTTCAAATCTGAAAACTGGATATTTTCTAAGACAATTTTGTATAAGGTTGTACTACTATTATTTAACCAATTCGTTCGTTGACCTTTACATAACATTGAGAAAAGCTTCTGTTTTGCATAAATATCGTCAATAAATAGTTTTAGTTCCAATTTAAATTCTCACTCAGTCGTCGAGAAAAATCTAAGGCCAGAGTTAGCATTGAACCCAGACCTACCAGCTCAAGAGGCAAGCGCGCCAGCAACTGGGCTACCCTGGTTCTTCAGTAAAGTAACATGTGATTAGATTTCAGTAAGTACTTATGTTTTATGATGTTGTTTGATCTTCTCTAACGAATGCATTTATGTCGAAGGGCTGTAACTGTTTTAGCAGACTACTAGATGTCAGGATGACTTTTAAAAATGATTAAATATAAATAAGGTTTTTACATTATTTAATATACTCGTGAGTTCATCTAAGTTCTTAGGCCAGCTCTTGGCCTACCAATTCAATATGGCAGAGATTACATATGTTCAATCTCAGTTGCTCTTTTGTAAAGTAACTTGAAATTATATGTTTGACTGGCGAAACACTATTAGATTATTTCTTCATTCTGGGCTGAACTGAAAACGAAACAGGGTATCATTCGAAAAAGATTAGCTGAAGAGTCGCAGCTTCAGTAAAGTATTGTAGGTTAGATTGCAGTGGGTGTCCTACAACAGAACACATATAGGCCAAAGCCCCTATGATGCTCCACAATGAATATTCAACATTGCAAGTCCTACATTTTGGCTAACTAAAGACTTAGTGGGGATCTTTAATGAGTACCTGATATCATGCAGGCTCGGGACCAATGCAATAGCGTCCTCTGTGAGGGATGACGTGCTAAGATTTTTTTTCACCTTTCAGCGTGAAAAAATTCGATGACCACAGTGTGAATCGAACCCAGACCCACCAGTTCAAAAGTCGAGCGCGCAAGCATCTGGGCTACCATAACTCCTCAATAAAGTAACGTGAAATTAGATTTCAATAAGGTTTTATGCTTTATAATGTTGATTGACTTTGTTTAAGAAATTTTGTATGTCTGAAAATACAACTACCAAATAATATACATAGGCCTGATCTTGACATCTTACTTCGTTTCCCTATATAAATTTAAAAGAACAAACTAAATAATCTTCCAAATACTTTAACTTCATTACTGGTTTAACGATAAAAGCTTACAGCTGGCAACAAACTGTTACCTGTTCGGTAACTAATCATGCCTGTTTGGGCATACACCATTGAAGTGAAACGAAACATAATTCTGACAAGGTGCAATCTCTTCAATACTCTTAAAATTCTCTGAAAATTCCTTTGTCATCCATTCTACAAAAAACTAAATGATTAATTTCATTTTTTTAAAAAAAATGAATGTTTGGAATGCGATGTTGAATTCTATAAAAGTAATGGTGATAACTTCGTTAAAACCTTTTTATTTTATGCATGTTTCTGTTATATGGTTACTTGTAACATTTATTTCGTCTTAATAAACAAAACTAAATTGTAAATGTTAAATTATATTTTTTTGCCCTCATTCTCAGGGGAGAATTGCATTAATTTCATGTGTTGGTTTTTTTTAGATTAAAACAGTGTTTTTTTCGTTTTCAATCCCATTTTGAAGGTATTCATTGCAGTGCTTCTATTTCTATTTGTTTTTAATCAACTCACTAATGGGAAACAAAAACCCCCTCAGAAAATGAAGTAAGCAAAACATTTCCCTTCAACTCATTTCGACCATTTTTATTACATTTCAATTCAGCCAAAAAACATCTCATATATCTTACTTATTTCAAGTGACACCTTTTATTCAAATTAAATTTCCTAATGGAATTTCTTATTTCATAAAACGTCTAGTTTTTAATAATAACATTAAATGAATCATTTTAAATTATGAATTATTATCAGTAAAATTATTATTTTTTTTGCTATAAATAATCTTTAATACTAAAAGTCAAATTTTATTAATATAAATGTAGAATGGATTATACAAAACAACATTTTATATATTCTGCTAGAAAATATAATATTAGACTTGTGTTTTTTAAATTATAGTACAACTTTAGTATTAATAATACATATTCAAAACTCAGCAATCTGATATTATGCGGTATTGTTAATTATTAAAAGTCCAGTACCTCAGATCTAAGGACTGTCATATTATAAAAAATTAGTATTTTTCATCGTCATAATTACCTGGTATCATTTGAAGTCCTGTGTCCCTTAATTATATGGTATTGTGCGCTGTAAGTTAATAGAGAAAGTACAGTAGATCCTTGTTATTCCCTTTCCTTCCACCCACGACGAACCGCGAAAATCCGCGAATTTAGGATGTTGTATTAAAGCAACAACATATGTCTCATATTATATACGCTAAGATATGCTCACCAAACACATACTAAAGACAGTTTTAGCCAATAATTCAGTAATGCGGTATGTAAATGTTGCAGTTTTATAATATTCATTACTAGTACAACCCAACTCAGTTGGGTTTTTGACTCTGACGAAGACCGCTTGTTACAGTTGAAACATCTTAGTCTTTTTTCCCATTTCTCATTCTGGTTTGAACATTGATTGATGTTTCACGTGTTTATTGTGAAATCCTGTTATTATATATATATATATATATATATATCAATGATCAAACCACAATAAGAAATGGGAAAACAAGACTAAGATCTTTCAACCGCAAGAAGCGGTCTTCGTCAGAGTCCGCTTGTTACGGTTGAAAGACCGCTTGTTACGGTTCAAAGATCTTAGTATTGTTTTCCCATTTCTTATTGTGGTTTGATCATTGATTGTTATTTCACGTGTTATGTGAAATCTTTTTATATATATACATACACTTTTTCGTTGGAAATACGATCCGAAACAGAGAAATATAGTTCAATGTAGAAAAAGAAACATAAAGGAATCAAAATCACACACTTACAGTCTCTAATTTTCGGTTTGAACCGTCTTCAGGAGAGATAAGAAACAGAAACCAAGCGCACTGGTTTAGAGACAGTTGGAGACCCTCTGAACAGTCTGACGGTCTCCAACCGTCTCTTGACCAGTGCGCTTGGTTTCCCTCGCTTATCTCTCCTGAAGACGGTTCAAACCGAAAATTAGAGACTGTAAGTGTGTGCTTTTGATTTCTTTATGTTTCATAATATAATTCATAATTCATAATCTTTATGTTATATATATATATATATATATATATATATATATATATATATATTGTTAAAAATTAGACCATATTTAGCTAAAGTTGCTTTTTCATAAGTTTCTCGAGTTTCCGGAATAACGATCTTATTACTGTATCCACAGAATATAGAAAGTTACTACATGTTTCTGCTGTCCTCAGCCATTATCAAGCCATTAACAATTTCTAAGTTAATACAAGTTAAATATAGTTAATGGGTTAGTTCCACTGAGGTTAGTAATATTAGAATTAGTAATAATACATTCCGTCATACCTCGTAAAGTCTCTGTAAAGCTCGACCGGTTTCGGGTCCGCCTGGATCCCATCTTCAAGAGCACCTAACTGACTGTGAGTGTTGTTTTCCTATAACCTACCTATATATAGTATTTACATTGTGTAATCAGTGTTGTGTGTGTAGGTAATTTTTTTTTTTTTTTTTTTATTTCTTTAATTGCTATATTTTTTTCTTTTATTGCTTATTTCATTATCTATTTCTAGTTCCTTGTGTCGTCTTTTAAATGTTATTAGTGGTTTTGTTAAATGTCGGTTTGGTGGTTTGTTTGTTCATTGATTATATTGTCTGTCATTTTATGTTTATATATTTCTATTTGTTCCTGTATGTTCATTCGTTGTCCTTTTTGTCCGTCTGTAGTAAGTCCATTGTGTTTTCCATACTGTCTGGGTTATGTCCAAATTTGTTTAAGTGGTGTGCATAGTTTGATCTGTTTGTGTTGTTGGTGTAGTCTTTAATGTGTTCTTTGAATCTGTCTTTTAGTGTCCTTCCCGTTTGCCCGATGTAGTTTTTACCGCAATCTTTGCATTTAATCCTGTATATTCCGCTTTTTTCGAATTTGTTATCTTTGTTCTCTGTTGTGTTGTTTGTGATTTGGTTTATAGTGTTATTCGTTTTATAACCTATTTTTAATGAATATTTTCTTAGAAGAGTCGCAATTTTTTCGCTAGGTTTACCTATGTAAGTTAAAGATGCGTATCTGTTCGTTACTCCCGGTGTTGTACTGTTAGTATTGTGTTTATTTCTTCTTTCGTTTATTATTCTTTGTATGATTTTTTCCTTATACCCGTTATTTTTTGCTATTGTTTTTATGGTATTTAATTCCTTATTATAGTTAATTGCATTCATGGGTATGTTTAGTAATCTATCAATCATATATCTATACGCGGATGTTTTTTGTTGTGGTGGGTGGAGTGATTATTTATGTATAGTTGTGTCGGTGGTAGTTGGTTTGCGGTATATTTGAAAGCTGAGTTTGTCTTTAGTTTTTGCTATTGTTAAGTCTATGAAGTTTAATTTGTCATTTGTTTCTATTTCGTGGGTGAACTTGATTTTGTTGTTTAGTGAGTTGAGATAATTCTTAAAAAGAAAGGGTATAAGGAAAAAATCATACAAAGAATAATAAACGAAAGAAGAAATAAACACAATACTAACAGTACAACACCGGGAGTAACGAACAGATACGCATCTTTAACTTACATAGGTAAACCTAGCGAAAAAATTGCGACTCTTCTAAGAAAATATTCATTAAAAATAGGTTATAAAACGAATAACACTATAAACCAAATCACAAACAACACAACAGAGAACAAAGATAACAAATTCGAAAAAAGCGGAATATACAGGATTAAATGCAAAGATTGCGGTAAAAACTACATCGGGCAAACGGGAAGGACACTAAAAGACAGATTCAAAGAACACATTAAAGACTACACCAACAACACAAACAGATCAAACTATGCACACCACTTAAACAAATTTGGACATAACCCAGACAGTATGGAAAACACAATGGACTTACTACAGACGGGACAAAAAGGACAACGAATGAACATACAGGAACAAATAGAAATATATAAACATAAAATGACAGACAATATAATCAATGAACAAACAAACCACCAAACCGACATTTTAACAAAACCACTAATAACATTTAAAAGACGACACAAGGAACTAGAAATAGATAATGAAATAAGCAATAAAAGAAAAAAATATAGCAATTAAAGAAATAAAAAAAAAAAAAAAAAAAAAATTACCTACACACACAACACTGATTACACAATGTAAATACTATATATAGGTAGGTTATAGGAAAACAACACTCACAGTCAGTTAGGTGCTCTTGAAGATGGGATCCAGGCGGACCCGAAACCGGTCGAGCTTTACAGAGACTTTACGAGGTATGACGGAATGTATTATTACTAATTCTAATATTAATACAAGTTGTATTCTAAGTTAACAAGGGAAACCCTTGTTGAAGGAACAGAAATAATAAAAAAAGAAAGAGATCGACATAGACTTAGAATAACAGAAGCCAAACTTATTAATAAAAAGAAGCCATATATTAATAAACAATTAGAAACTAGTTCCAAAGTTGTGAAATTGTTTAAATCAAGTTCAAGCCAATTAGGGCCTCTCCCAGGTAGCTGCAACGACGCCCTAGGTCACTCAACCCTCACCGATTAGAAAAACAACTTTAATCCCCCCAACCCCAGCAACACATTCCACCTTTCTTATATGAAGCATTAAGCTTCAAAACACATTCATATCTTCATAACGGCTGAAGACAGCAGCAACATGTGTTCATCTAGCATGTCGATTGGTAACTTACTATATTCTGTGGTACAGTGACAAGATCGTTATTCAGGAAACTCGAGAAACTTATGAAAAAGCAAGTTTCAGCTAAATATGGTCTAATGTTTAACAATGTATGTATACAGGAAGGACTACTACTAAAATTTACAAATATATATATATATTTATATATATGAATCAAAACTTGAAATGGTCCAACAGGACTACTAGTTCACACAGGAAAGAGAAAAACAAATAAAGACTCACACAAAAGACTCACAACGATATTTCGACAGTCGTCGTCATCGGGCAGAAGCTTCAGCTACTCAAAGGGACTACTTCTGCCCGATGACGACGACTGTCGAAATATCGTTGTGAGTCTTTTGTGTGTTCTTTGTTTGTTTTTCTCTTTCCTGTGTGAACTATATATATATATATATATATATATATATATATATTCGCATATTTGGGGAGCAGGCCTTCATTGATACATGTTCTATTAAAACCTATGCCTATTTCTATTTTGACACATTTTCGAATTAATTTTTCAAATTTCCTTACCTCTTGCTTCCATAAGTTTGGGACAAGGTAAATCAGTTCTCCAAAATTTTTATTTTTGTATATTGACATGTTTCGGTCTTCATCGACCATTATCAAGGATGTTATTTAGAATCGTAGTTTCACAATTTACTTAAAAAACTAATATAATTTTAAACGGAAAAACTCAAATAAACTATTCGCAAAGTCAACTGTACGTAAACATGACAACAGAAGTCATCAACAGGTAGTGACAAGGTGAGGTTTCCCCAGGGTCTTTTCTTTACCTCTCTTTGATTGGTTCATCTTCTGACTGCCTTGGTACAGTTTCAGAATTCTTGTGAATCCACTGGCCTGGCTGTTGATAGTGGGTTCTTTCTCTAGAATAAAAATGGCTTCCAAAATTTGCAGTCTTATATGGTCTGCAGTATGTTTTAATAGAACATATATATATATATATATATATATATATATATATATATATGGGGGGTGTGATCAAAAAGGAAGGACTTTTTTTGAATTCTGTGTGCTGTATATACATATAACAATATCAAAATTTTTGTTGTTGTATTGGTACACTGGACACGATCAAATGTTCAGAGTTGACCATATAGGATGTGTTGCTTTTATGTCAGAGGCCTAACCTTCCACTTAAATTTATCTTTACATAGGTAGTCTAACCTTTATGCCTCTTATATAAAAACAACACATGCTGTATAATCAAAACGTTGAAATATGATCGTGACGAGAGTTCCTATACAAGAACAAAAATTTATAAATTAAAGCGCCCGAAATTCAAAACGTGTTCCTACTTTTGGATTACTTTATGTAAATATAGTACACCTCGTACTTTGTTTATAGTGAAGTAAAAAAGGAAAACTATTGCGATATTTCAGCGTCACTAGTATCTATTGTTTAACCATTCCATAAGCGAAACTAATGATAGATTTCTTTATATGTTTGAGGTCAGCAGATTTAAACTAAAAGATCCACCATTTTCCATTCCATTACATCTATTTTCCATTAAACCGGCAAATTGAACTGCATGCATATAAAAAGGTTTGGAGTGGTCTACCACTCAGTTTTACTATGAGTAAATTACCGAATTCATGACAATCAATTCATTAATTGAATTCTGTCACCACTTGCGAATTATTGGAAGAATTTAATCATTGTTTTAGCTCTTGAAACATTTCTAGTGTAGTCTAGCATCAACATTATTATAAATAGACGTATTATCGGAGCAACTGACAATCAGTTACACGATAAAGCTTCATACGATTCTATATTTTATACGATGTTTAATATTTTTAGAAGAACGATTTGAAGCACTGATCCGTTTTGGGAATGGAATGTTAAAGTCCCATGGACATGTTTTATTATTACTAAAAAATACTTATAGGTTCTACCTCACTAATTGGGTCAGGTTAGCTCAGTTTTTAACGTACTTGCCTCTGGGCTAGTAGTCCGGGGATTCGATCCCCACCTGGCCCTCGATTTATTCACGCGGGAGGTGAATAAATTTCAGTAGGTGATCCCTCGGAGAAGATGTTAAGCCGTCGGTCCAGAGCCTGTACGATGTCAGGTACTCGTTAAAGATACCTACTCGAAATGCACTTAGGAAAATTAGGACTCCCAATGTAGAATCTGTAGAATCACTGATCAATGTTAAACCCAGTAAACGGGTTATAATCAGCCGCTAGGGGATCGCTTTAAACAATACCTCACCAATAAGCATATGTCTGTAGACTAATGTTACAGACAATGTAGAACGAAAACATCGGCCCAAATGTCATCCGAACATAATCGGCTTGAGAACATAATCTTTTGCCTGTCTTTATTAGAAATACAGAATTTTTTTTGTAACTTTTAGTTTGAAATTTATATTGTAAAAGTTTAACTGATGACGAGCATGAAGTGTTTGAAAGGCGTAGATTGAAGAGAAAGAAAAACTTATTATGTATGGAGACTTTGTATTATCGTTTTTACCCCAGTATGAGTAAGTACCACAGAATTACGGATTACACGGCCAATCAGTAAATAATAAGACTGCAAAGTTATTAAAGTCTAAGTTTTAGCGAATCTGTTAAACTGTTGAGAGCGACTTAGTTTGTTTGTTGATTAGAACAGATGTCTTTTTCTCTTTCCGACCATTTTGAATCCTGTCTTCTCGGCCTTATTAAGATAATCCCTACCTCTTCTAGAAAAAAGTCTTCTTTTTTTAAATAACATTAATGCCAGTACTGCTCTTAGTATGTTTTAGAATATCACACAAAAAAAAAATAAAGAAAGATTTTATCATTCCTATAAAACTTGCTTGGAAAATTGGATTTAACCTTTTACATTATAGATAAGAATCTAAACCTTTGTTGTGCTAAGCACTGTAGATAAAATAAATGTCCTTCTAGTTTTTATTTAACTTAATTTTGTTTAGTTTTATTAAGTTATATAACAAATAATAAAACATGGAATTAGAAATTTACGTGAGATAAGTAGGTACCAAGAGAGAGATGCTATTATAATCCACTCAAAACTGTTCAATATGAATGGTGCCAGTTGTGGTGGTTTGCATTTCCTACTAAAAGTTAGTTACAGGTATGAATCCAGGCTGTAAACCTAGATTTTTCTCCGGGGAAGTTGAAATTTCATTATTCGTCGCGAGGTTGCGTTGTTCCCGAGCCTATACGCCATCTTCCTGCATGAGGTGATGGGAAACCTCGTATTTCGGTCGTAAAGCTGTTGGTCACGAGCCTGTACGACGTATTCCTGCATGAGGTGATGGGAAACCTCATTATTAGGTCGTAAAGCTGTTGGTCCCGAGCCTGTACGACGTATTCCTGTATGAGGTGATGGGAAACCTCATTATTAGGTCGTAAAGCTGTTTGTCCCGAGTCTGCACGTAGTTAGATTTTCATAAAAGATCTCCTAATTTAACGGACTTTAGTGAAGGAAAATATAGGTCTCTGGGTGTAGAATGAACCCATTATGCGACTGGTGGGTGCCGAATAACAAAAGAGCCATCCCAGCTCCCATGGAACAACACTAACATGTAAGGCTTAGAGGAGCAGGCGTTAGAAATACAACCGCAATGGTTAAAATATAAATTATTTGATAAAATGTACACTAGGTTACTGTAATAGAACACTACAGACATATATTTTATTATATTGCTTTCTTCATATGTTCCGCAAGGGCTTGAAGGTCCGTAATGGTAAGTCCAATATATAAGGAATTTCTAAATTTGCTCGGAATGGTATCGTATTGCCTGAAATACGAGTGACGCTGTCCAATAGAAAAAGCTGAATTCCAAGGTCCCTCATTTATTAGTTCTACCTTCACGACTACCTTAAAAGATCTTATTATTCACCTTTCTTCAAGAAATGTAGAGAATATTTAAGAATAACGTCCACTATATACATATACAAAAAAAAAATTATCAGGACTCGGTTGATTCCGTCAGTGCTGAAGAATACAGATTTATTATTCATCCATACTATGAACCATAAATTCAATTACGTTAAGAATATGGTGAAAAAAATCATAAAAATAACTTTATCATACAATCTACATAAAAATAAGAAAAGGGTAAAATAGTTACTATAGAAAAATAACTATAAAGGAACTTTTGTTGACTGTTTTTGGTCATAATATTTAAGACAAGAAGAAGATCCATTCAATGGATGAAATACTGACTTCGAAGTTCAAGAAAAGAAGATTTTCAATTTTCTTATGATGAAGGATTATCATAAACGATTAAATGTCTTCAAAACATACTTACCAAACTTACTAAATGCAATATTTCGGAGTGTTGATCATCATCAGGAGAAGACTAGAACGCGACCTTCGAGTTCCTTCCTTCGACGTTGGGAGATCTCTGTCACTTTGTCCTCTCTTCTAGTCTTCTCCTTATAACGAACAACAGTTCGAAATATTTAACTTATTAAGTGTGTATTTTATCTTTTTTCTGTGTTGTGTAATTTCATGTTTTATAGTCCATGTGGACCGTTTCTTCAATTTATTGAGGATAGGTATCACACAAAGTAAAGAAACACACTTACAAACTCAAATTTTCGGGCAATCCGTCTTCAGAAGAAAAGAGAAAGGGAGACGAAGCACATTGTAGATGCAACGGCTAGTAACCGACACGGCAACAGCTATAATATATTTATATATATATAAACTAGAATTTAAAAAAGAACACATAGAAAGGAAACCACTGAACTCACTACTATATTTCGATGTCCTCGTCTTCAGGAAAAGAAGTAAATCGCTCCAAAGGCTGATAACGACTGACTTGGCGTTCGAACTGAAGCACTCAAACAGTGTAGCCAACTTTCGGAGGAAAGGTAGACAGGGAAGATAAAGAAATAAAAGCCAAATAAAAATTAAAAAAAGAAAACATTTAACTAAAATAAAATTAAAAGCTGATAACAACTTTAAAAAAAAAAAAAAAAATCAACGATTGAGGTTAAGCCCAGGAGCCGATCTACCGCCCAGAAGACTAATAAGTGCTTCTTCTGAAGCTCTCAGAGTAACTTTCGAATTAGTCTGATCAATTTGCCTCAGGACCTGTACACGGAAACAGTCATTAAAACTGAGTCCGTGAGAACTGGCATGAGTAGCAACGGGAAGGTCACTGCGTTTGCCAACGGATGACCTGTGATTATTCATACGCAGGCTTAGCTTGGTGGAAGCCAAACCCACATAAAAAGAATCACACTGGGTGCAATCCAAACGGTAAACGCAGTTACCAGAGGTACAAGAGGTCTTGTGAGAGATAGGGTAGGTGCGTTTACTATGGACAGAGGTAAAGGAAGGAACAGGATTGATGATAGGACAAGTAAGACATCCACGACGTCCACATTGAACCATACCACCAGCAGTTTTTGGAGGCTTAGGAGAAGAGATGTGAGAGAAGATAGATTGAAGATTAGCAGGTTTACGATAGGAAATGGAAGGTGCCTCACTAAAGACTGAAGAAGTACAGGAGGAAGAAGAAAGTATAGGGAAAAACTCCCTGACAACTGCACCCAGCCTATGAGCACCCACCAGAACACCTATACAACTGCACCAGATATATATATATATATATATATATATATATTATATATATATTGTAAACAGGGAAACGATCCAAAAGGACAACAAACGTTTGACGATGAATCACAAACACAGAACTAAGGAACAAATAGACTCACTGTCTCTAATTTTCGGTTGAACCGTCATCAACGGTCCAATCGTTTTTGATTTGATAACGGTTCAACCGAAAATTACAGACAGTAAGTCTGTTTGTTCCTTAGTTTTGTGTTTGTGATTCATCGTAAAACATATATATATATATAATATATACTCCAGTTGGGTTTTTGACTCTGACGAAGACCGCTTGTTACGGTTGAAAGATCTTAGTCTTGTTTTCCCATTTCTTATTGTAGTTTGATCATTGATTGTTATTTCACGTGTTTATATGAACTCTTTATATACAGTATTATGTAATTTTTTTTAGAGCTAGGTCTTGGAAATAAACTTCACCTTCTTGTGACAACGTTTCGATGTATTACATCATCATCATCAAGGCTACAAAATAAGATAAGGGTGCAATATTTACTACAAATATATACAATGTTAATGTGAATTACTATGCTAACAATAAAAACTTCTAAATACTTCTTGACATAAAAAAATCTTATATAGCTGTTATTTGACTATTCTTTAATGTATACCAACTCCTTAGGATTACCTTGGAGTGAATATGGATGGACATAGAAACGTTGGCACAAGAAGGAGAAGTTTATTTCTAGGACTTAACCCTAAAAAGAAAACTTGCATAATAATGTGTGGAATGAAGAGGTCAAGAACTATTTGTTAATATTTATATACATACATTTTATAGGTAGACATTGTTGTTGTCGGTATTTTATACCATTTATAGTAAAGAGGCAATGGTTATAAGATGCACGGACACTTTGCTGCATGGACCTTTACAGTTAAAACAGGAGGAGGTGAAACCGACTGAAAGAAATATTACCTAATTACATTATTAAACCTAACTAATAGAACACAAAATTACAAATTTTTTCCAGCCTTTTATGTATTATTTTCACTCAGGATAGTACTACAAATCAGCATGTTTCTAGTTAATAATAGAAATAATTAGATTTTATTACTCGTTATTACGTATAATATACTACTCTATTACAGTTAGGATAATATTATTAATTACAAAGTACTACTAATTATATTAATATTAAGTTTAAATAATTGTGATTAAATTAAAATTAGGCTCCCGATTTATTCAAGCGAGAGTTGAAAAAAAATCTTAGCACGTCGTCCTTCGGAGTGGACGTTAAGCAGTCGGTCCCGAGCCTATACGATGTCAGGTACTTGTTAAAACATCTCAACTGTAAATACACTTGTCTTAGGCAAAATTCAGGTATAATTTACAAATATTATGCTAATAGTAATTTAATAAATATTTATTATTAATACTTAATATTATTCTAACAAATTATGATAAATGATTAATATTAATAATCCATCTGAAAATTATAGCTAATTGTTAATAATCAGCAGTATTTCTTAATTATTTAATTTTTATGCAATAAATATTTACTTAACTAGTATTAAACTTAATTTTTAATATCATTAGTATTATGTAATTAATAAAATAATATCATACGTAATTGAAATTAATGAAATCTAATTATTTTGATTATTAATTAGAAATGTGCTTGATTTATAGTACTATCCTGTAAAAATGAGTCATAATTAATAAGTATTAGCGGGGCTGTGGTGTCGTGTTTGCGTTCGGGTGGGGGGGGATGAATAGGCGCTGTCATTTGACCTTGGCGGCGATTTATTGTTTATCTTGTTCTTCATTTAAAAGCCGCCTCAAAACGTATGTACTTGTTTCAGGTTATGTATAACCGCCTATTAAGCGAGTTTTATTCATATTATTATTATTATATACTTTTACTTCTTTTTTTATTTTATTTATCATTTACCTAGTTTCATTTTGTATCCTAATTATTACATTTTATTCATAAAATATAAATAAATAAAACATTTATGAGAAAGTTTATCTTAATAGTTATTTGATGTATAGGTTATGCACTAGTTAATAGAAGATTATATAAACAATTGAATGATTTAGATTAGTAGTTCTTTAAGATGGGTAATGCTGGAAACTGGTCAAAGGTCTGCAATATCATTATACAAGTGCTGATTCATCTCTTAATGAGGCTTCTATTATACCCTGGCATACTAGCAGCGAGCTCGGTACTCCAGTCTCTACCACGTAATTATTCTCTAACTCTCTCCTTTTGGTATACCTCCCTCTCTCTAACTCCTTTGTCGTCTTACACCCTCATATTCCTTGCTTAGGGTAGTTTACAATTGTGTTAATTTTCTAATAATACAATTGTATTAGTTTTCTAATAATACAATTGTATTAGTTTTCTCAATATTTTTGGGTATTGTTTTAACATTGAATTCATATAACTCGTCCAGAATTTATTTAATTTAGAATTATCTCTAGTTACATAGTTTTAATATGTATTCCAATAGTTGGATTTAATAGAATAGTTTGTATTAAACACTAACGAATAATGAAAAAAAGAAATTCTCTCTATTGTAAATTTAGAACAGTTCTATCATGAAATCATACTCTCCTCCTAACTCATGTATGTTCAATATTCTCTTTATGTTGTAACGTAAAATAATGTCGTTCTGAGGTAAAATGCATAAACAAACAAAAGTCTCCACAGAAATGAAGTTTTATTCAACAACAACGCGTTTCGAATACTTTGTCTTCCTGATGATGAACACAAAGTGTTCGAAACGCGTTGTTGTTGTTGAATAAAACTTCATTTGTGTGGAGACTTTTGTTTGTTTATCCATTTTACCTCAGAATGAGTAAATACCACACAATTTCGGGTTGCACAACTAATGATGTAAAATAATGTACAGTCATACCTTTTGATATGAATTTAATTCATTCTGGTAGCGGTTACGTAAGATGAATCGCTAATTACAACATGTAAATACCTTATGCGTTCTTTTGACCCCAGTACCCATCCCAAATTACACTTGGTGAATTAAAATTAACTATATATGCAATAACCGAATATAATAATTTATAATAAAATATTCTTATATTATACTTATAGACTATTTTATTGCTTTATCATTTTTTTAAACTTTTTAGAACTTTTATTCATACTTTTTTTAACTTCAGAATTTTATCACTTTTTTACTTTCCTAATTTATTTTTCACTTCTTTTAACTGCTATCTTTTGAGATTAGCTCATTGTTCGAGGGAATGCCAGGATCATGCTCTGGTGTAGGGGTTGGCCATGTGATAATATTGGAGTCACTCTCAAGCGAGATAAGACGAAGCTATCAATGTTACAAAAAAATCTCTAGATCTTGGGAAAATGACAAGAAAAAAACCCCTATATGTTGGGAGGTATGTTTAATCTGAGAGCTGAGGAAACGAGTGCACACTTCGATAATTTCGCCTTTTGTATGATGAAGCAAATTCGTAAGATGTTGAACTTTTTTCCAGAATGACCTTTCGTAAGATGAAAATTTTGTAAGAACAGGCTTTCGTATGAACAAGTACCACTGTAAATGCATATTGTTAGTATTTGCATAGAAATCCATCTTTCTTCGTGAATCGTTGTTGTAGATGTGATTAGTTTTGGGCGTTGTGTATCTTTAAGAAAGAGTCCTGACATGCAAAACCGATCGAACTAATAGAACTGTTCACGGTGTAAAACGGATTTGTATAATAATATCATTTAAAATAATATGACATTTAAATTAATGACATCTTGCTTACAACTTTCAACTGACTTAAGTTGTTTCAACGGAATCTAGCTAATAATGAACTGATAATATAACCATTGTATTGAATCATTATGAACTGGCGAAAACGACTATTAAATATTCATAAAAGTAGGCAAATTGACAAGATGGTGAAGTCCTAAGGATTGCAACGGCTGAAATCTAATCTGTAGTATGCATGCACAATCAAGTTACTCAGTATTTCATACGAAACGAAGTTATTGAATAACAAACTGGATTTAAAATATAATTTTCAAACAAAAATCAATTAAATTAAATATTTATGATAGTAACCATTCTTCATTGAATTCTAAACAATTGTTTCAAATTATCAATAACTATTTTTTCCACTGATGAATCTCGGTTTTCAACTCCAACCGAAATCTCCTTTACACAAAACTGTCTCATAGCTTGAAATCCTGACACAAGCAATAATAGCTGTGGGTTTAATTCCACTCCTAGCCAAGTAAAATATCATTGATATGCTCCTTTCAGCTTGTCTGTTTCTTTCATTATTTTCCCCTATAGATTATTCCTTCTATAATAAATTTATAGAACTCTATGGTAGTGTAATCAGTTATTATGTCGCATTTATTTATTATAGAGTAAAAAGCTAATGAAATAGTCTCCACATATACAAGTTTAATAGTCTAAACAACGCGTTTCGAACTCGTAGTGTTCTTCTTCAGGCATAAAACTAAGTTTCAGAGTCTGTGGCATGGAATCTCAAAACCAAGTGTCAATAGTTTTATAAGTACTAGACTACTCGTGACCTATCGGGTCATCTAACACCTTCTTTTTAATGCAATCATGTTCACATAAATGCAGATCAACTATAAATTAATTCATGTTTAATAAAGAAGATAATGAACATATTTTTAATATAGTTCTCTTCTATTTCAAACATTTCTAAGACAATTTGAATTTTTCAAAAAGAAAACTTTGTTTTCTTTCTGTTTGACCCTACTGAGAGCAACATGTAATTGGTCATGTTGAAATACTGCTTTACTTAAATGAACTAAAACTTTCTTTAGAGTCTCCCCTTGAAAACTATTAATAGTCAGCAAATGTTAACTGAATTGGAAATTGAATCATTGAAAAAGGAATGTTTTTTCTCTTCAGATAAAAAAAAATTCAATCTTGAAATTAAAATTATTTCTCATTGAAACCGTGATGCGATAATTTTACAAACAATTACTTTATCATGAAGCTCTTTTGTTAGTCTTGTCTCATTACAGTATTTCTCTTAATTTGAGAGAAGCTTCACTTTTGAGTTGGGTCCCTAGCTTATGGTGGGTTAATCCAGACAAGTCTAGTGATTCAGGCAATTCTTGAGGGTATATGTGGGTTCTGTTTCTACACAAACCGAGTTATACGACAGATATTGTTTAATTTCTTCTGAAATTTATTGAATGTACTTTTAAGAACTAAGATTAATTTCACTGTGTGTCTCGTTAAGTGGAACTCATATAGAATTTTCTGTGGACAATATTTGTGGGTTGACAAAAGAAGACTAAATGTATTCAATACACTAATCAACATTATGTGCACGGATAAGCATGTCTTCGGACAGTAATAATCTCTTTATTTTCATTCTTTTCGAACTATGTCTTTACCAATGTTTATCAGAAATTTAGAGTATTCCTCATCTTCTTGTGCCGTGGATTTAGTAAATTCGCGGCACAAATAAGACTAATTCAAGCATTATAGATATCAGCATCAGTTCCTCTCTTCACAACCGGAACAAGTTGTAAATTCCTGCGAGGCTACATCCAATGCAATTAGCCCTGAAGTTCTTAAATTACAGTGAATTAGTTTTATTAAGAACTTTCCTGTTCCATCCGATGCACTAGGAAGCTTACTCTATCATTTTTATTGAAATAGATATATCAAAAGAAGAAAATATAGGCATTAAGGCAAAGTGTTTTTTGATTAGGGTCACCATGGTATGCAGTGGTAGCCTCACAATATATCCTTTGTGATATCACAGAAAGAAAATTAATTCTACATGGTCCTAAATTTAGCCAATCTCACGTGTATCTAGAATAGGGATCTTTAACGAGTCCTCACATCGTATAGGCTCAGAATCGTTGTCTTGACGTCCCCTCCAAAGGGCAATGCCCTTAAATTTATTCATCTCCTTCATGTTGATGAATTTATGAGATTATATTTATATTTATGAGATTTATTTATTTCTTCATGTTAATGAATCGAGAGCTAGAATGGGTATTGATCCCCGCATGTACGAGGTGGTTAGAGGTGCTCGTAAGTCCAGAGACGAGCATGTTGACCACTGGGCTACCTTGGCCCCTACATAGGTATTTACAGTTATAGAAGTCTCCTTCCTTCTGTACTTCTATACCTTTTACTACCATATGATGGTCCTTGTGACATCCTTGTCCCAGTAAAATATCCTGTCATACACTTGTTATGTAACTCTTGTTTGACCAAAGTTCGTTCACAGTGCAGTTTGATTCACTGACGTGAAGTGGTTTATTTGGATAGAAAGAAACAAAAACCGTGGTTTAAGTAGCCTTGCCTTTTCCTACTTGTAACCAGTATCGGATATCTTCAGTCTTCAGTTCTAATTTACGATCTATATATTTCATAGAAAATCCTTATGCGATCTGTTGAAGAGTATTTAAAGTCCACACGGTGGTGTCATGCACTACTTACAAATACTGCCTTAACTGTCTGGAGTTAGATAACATTTAGTACTCCTGATATAAAATCAGGTAGGCGATGTGGATTGCTCATAACTTAAATAGTCTAGGTAACCAATGAGTGGCACTTGTGAGCAATATAGCTAACACAATATGTGTGAGTGCTGGGACTGCAGCTTTATCTCAGAACTCAGTGTTAGCAGTTTAACAAGTGATGCAGAATATCATTTTCAATGAAGAATAATGTTGTTTTTTTATATCAATATATAGGCTTAGATGAAACAATTCTTTTTAAAAGGTGATTCAGCGTGTCCAAGTGAGGTGGTGAAAGGCCCCATGTATTGCAATGATAGTGTCTTTTAAAGGTAAATAAAACTGGAGAACACAAATAAAGCGTATGTCTGTGTAAATAACGAAGCTATGGTAAATTAAGAGCGTGTTCAGCCACTGAGCAGAAAGCATTCAAACAGCCTGACAAAGGAGTCAATGTTGTAATATTGAAGCCAAGAGACAAAACTCATTTAATGGGCCCTGACTTGCCAGTATCCTGCCTAAACACTTACTAAAAAGACATTAACTGCCTTCTCTTTGTTTACAAAGCACAAATAAAGTTTTCAAAACCTGCTTGCAGTTTCAATATTTCAATTTTTTTCATATTCTCTTCAGATTCATCTATAATTCAGATACTTCATTGTATTTACGTTTATATACGAAAAAATCATACGAATTACTAAAAAGAAAAATTGTTTTCTTTTTCAGCTATTGAAAATTATAGTTTATTCATAGCTAATAAGAGTTACCATTGGAAAAGTATAACATAAAAACAATGTTAAAATGCCGTAATAATCATAATAAATTTTTTTATTATAATTTATTATTAGTTTATTATTATAATTAAGGCTCTTTGAGCAGCAGAAATAGTTCTTTTACTAAAAAGACAAAATGTATGTCTTTTAACTTTAATTAATTAATTTAATTTATTTATTTATTTATTTATTTATTTATATATTTATTTATTATTTAATTTATTAATTTAACTTCAATTAATTACTAAGTTTCTCTATAAATTCGCTTTGTGTAGACGGCTTGCTTATGACCCGTGAAAATAATTTTCTTCTAAGAATAATTGTGAGTTCTGTTGATCCTGTCAATTGATCAACAGCATCGCAAGCTGTGTTCGAATGGTTAGAAAGTTTTAAGCTTATTAATTGATATAACTATCTGTACTACTATTAATATTGTAAAATTATATATATATATATATATATATATATAATAAATTAAATAAAGAAACAGTCCAAACAGGATGGATAACTGAAAAAAATAACACATTAAGAAAGAAAACATTTACTAGGATCAATATTTTGAAACGACGTTCGTCGTCAGGAGGAGACTAGAAGGGAAAAAGAAGAAGAAGAGGTACATTCGTTCAAGACGTACGTTCCTCTTCTTCTTCTTCCCTTCTAGTCTCCTCCTGACGACAGACATCATTTCGAAATATTGATAGTATTCTGATAGTGTTTTCCTGTACTCTAAAGTAAAACATTGTTCACGAACTGCTGGGTCGTACGTTCTAGTATTTGTAAAAGTTCGAAACGGGACTGCTTCAAAGTTATTTAAATGAAAGACTGCCTCCAACTTTTACAAACATGTATATATTTATATTTATATATTAATTATATATATATTATATATATATATATATATATATATATAGATAAAACGATTTAACATAAACACGTGAAATAACAATCAATGATCAAACCACAATATGAAATGGGAAAACAAGACTAAGATCTTTCAACCGTAACAAGTGGTCTTCATCAGAGTCAAAACCCTTTTTACTTTACTTTTAGTTACGTTAGAGTTCAAAAACACTGTCAGAATACGAAGGCAAGAAAATACAAGCCGGATATGGAGCGTTATTTAACTATATATTTAAATATAACTGAAATAACACATAAAGAACGACAACACTCACTAGGATCAATATTTGGAAACGAGGTTCGTCGTCAGGAGGAGACTAGAAGGGTTTTTGACTGTGACGAAGACCGCTTGTTACGGTTGAATGATCTTAGTTATATATTCACGCTATTATGTAAGTTTTTTTGAGGGCTAGGTCTTAGAAATAAACTTCTCATTCTTGTGCCAACGTTTCGATTCTCTGCGAATGATTTTGTTCTAGCAGTACAAAAACTAACATTAACTAACAGTAGCAAAATTGAAAAAAAACAGATTTTTCCAAGAACAACTATGATATGTTTTGCAAAAAGATTTACAACTTTTCACTTGTGATTGATTCTAGAATATTTTGGATATGATACAACTCACTCCGTTCTCAACAGAACTCAACAAAATTATGGAAAAAAAGTTACTATCTGAGAAAGTGATCTGAATACATTTTTAATTGAAATTGCAAGGATGTGAAGGGGTGTTATGGTACATTTTATGAGTTCAGAAAATGTTTTTTTAACTCTAAACTCCTGACTACAGAAAAATGAAATGTTCAAATACATCCAAAAAATCATAAATTAATAATATACAAAAAGAAAGCTTTCAATGATTGGAAAGGGCAATAATGCTATAAAAACTGAAACCTGAACTTGCTATAACTATAACTTGCATTAACTTAAGTATTTTTTTTTAATAAACCTAAGTCAATTATACTTGTTTTAAATTTCAATGGTGAATTTCTGAAGGTGTTTTAAAGAGTTAATATGATTTGTGAGTACAGTAAAATTCTTGAAACTATAAAAAGGACGCCTGACAGCGCTATCATTTGTTATCCTTGCTAGTTTCCGTCTCTCGGTGTCTGGTGTCTAATCAATCTCCGTGACGTGTACTTAACAAATCTATTTGTCAGACGTATGGTTCTTATTGCGCTTGAGAACTTTTCAGTTCATTATCATAATACAACCACTATTATTATGCCACATCTCCCGTGATTGAACGAATAAAACTATCCTGTGAAGTATTATTATAGTACATATAGGTGAAAACATTACAACATTGAGAGAATAATATGGCATTAAAGCTGACAAGTATTCTACTTATATGAGGATTTTAGACGAATAAGAACCTTCATTAAAGGTAACCTAGCTACCACAAAAATATTGGTCAATTAAATTAAAAATTTTGCACTCTCATAAAAATCACTATGGTTTGTTTCTTGAATATGGAACAAACTAATGAAAGACGCCTTCAAATATATTAATCTGCACTAATATATAGATGAAATAATCTAGAAACTATAGAATTACTATAGGATTACTAGAACCTATATTACTAGAAACTATAGGATTACAAAAATCTAATAAAAGAATAGTAGTGTAATGCTTGAATCTAACATAACGTACATTGTGAACACTAAAGGCATTCCTCTGGGTAGTTTTCAGAATGACCTACTGAATACTTTAAATATGTTGCCAAGTATGATGAATATTTGGCAGGGAACGTCAAAATGGTCGCATAATGATAACTTTGATTGGAAGGTTGCCGATTTCATAAAAGTTCGATATACTAATACAATTTAATAATATTGATAATTTGATATATTTGATAATATTATTGTAATATTATCAAATCTAAAGCTAATAAACATAAGTTGAATTTCATGTGGATGCCTTGAAAGTGTTCAAGGCAATACTGGGGAAGGGGTCAGAGGAAGCAAATTTAATGCGGATTCCAGTCATTTTACACATTCTGAATAGCAACTTTCTTAGGGCCCAGCAATTGATAACTGAATGAAAAAGAACCCATATCAATAATGACTAGAACACCTGGTCTAATTTATTTTACAAAACTCATTCCAGCTGAACATATATTTGTAAGACAAGGCTAAATATTCAAAGAAAGCATTTAAAAATATATGCGGAAGATCTATACGGACTTTGTCTCCTTAACTACTCTTATACAAGCTTTCATTACCTTATACGAAGATTACAGACTCTCTGTCTGGAATAAGTGAAAACCTCTGATCTCATTCTACTTGAATGAGAGGGAATATATCGAAACAAGATACAGTTTTTAACAAATTACACCTAAAGTCATAACAAGTGAAAGATATTTCTCTAAAATGAATTATCAAATTCATGAAAATATCTAAAATATTAAGCTAAATTTAAAAATGACAAAAGGATGTCGGAGATATGAGTGCGTTGTGTACGACCCTCAATTTAATAACAATAATATATATCAGTTCAATAATTTTAAGTCTCTTATAACAGATCTAATGATTGTTAGCATGATTAAGCAAATCGTTTTATACTACATCTATAGGATAGCCGGATTAAAATAAAACGAAATATTAATTCCAAATTTAAATAATATAAAACAAAAATTAATTAATTTTCAACGACTTTTATGTTTACTTATAGTACTGTTATCATGTATGTTTTATCGTTATTACTTTACTATAAGTAATGTATAGTAACAATGAAAATATTCTATCTGGAGATTTTGCCAGATTTATATGTTTTGAGGTCGCAAGAATCTTTTTCTGATATTGTTTCAATGATGTTTACGTATAGGAGGGCAGGGTAGTGAGTGCCCTTAGCTTTGTGGCCACGCTGCAGACGATACCTTCTAATGGATCGAATTCATAGTTTATACAAAAATGAGCCTTAATAGTATAGATGTGCCCTCCTTTTTTGGGGGTAATTTTGTATGATAGCAAAGCCTCTCTTTTTGGGACAAAATTTGTTTTTAAACTTCTAATTCGAGAGTATTGAAACTTTGTGATTATTAATGAACTAATTATTAACTAGAAAATTTGTCCATTTCATTCAATATAGAGGAAGGTGAGTAGTGCTATAAAATGTAGGATTTTTGACCTATGATTTATTCTGAGAGATTGTGGGCACAATTGAGGTCACAACGTTTAATAGTTCATTGTGAAATAACATCGGTGAAAGATGATTGACAAGCGAGAATGTTTCAGTCGGTCTAAATTTAATATCCCCTTCAAAATATCTAATTGTAATATAAGCATATATTCTGATATATATTTGTGTGTTAAAGAACACACAAGAGATTATGCATAAAACTATTAGTTTTGATAAACTTCTCGACCACTGATTTTTAAAGTTCAAGGATAGGTTTCTAGAGGATTTTTGATCTAAAGAAATGACACTCCTGTTTATAAGCTGACGTTTCGCCAAATGTTGTGTGGCATTTTCTTTGGAATTGTTTGACAATTTAATAACGTCATAAATAGTGAGAACAAATACATCCACGATTTATCAAACAACAGAAAACAAAAAAAAACACAAACAAACAAACCATAAAACACAAAATAAAGTAAAAAAGAAAACCACAAAATAGCCAGTGTTATCGTTTAATATTGTATTATTGTTTATCTTTTTAAAATCTGTTTGGCCTTATTAATTAATAATAAATAATTATGTGTAAACAACACACATGGTTTCTTTAAAAAAATAAACAATAATATTGGTTCTTTTCTGGTTTTCTTTTTAAATTATTTGGTGTTTTATGGATTGGTTTTCTGTGTTTTCAGTTTTCTGTTGGTTGGTATTCCGTGGATGTATTTGTTTCCACTATTTATGTCGTTAATAAATTGTTTTAACCCTGAAATTGCTAAACAATTTTTGACGAATCTTCTGCGTATAAAGAGGAGTGTAATTTCTTTAGACTAAAAATCCTCAAGAAACCCATCATTGAAGTATATTAGTTTTGTTAATACTGGACCATTGGAAAGACACTGCTCTTTTTTTTATGACAATCTGGTGGCTATTAGTAAACCACTTTTCATGGATTATATAAAATTATAATTTGGTATTACATCTTGTTATACTTTGAATGCAATCATGAGTTTACAGAATTAGGTGAGCAATATACGCATTAGAAGTGAAGAAAGTATTATAAAATTCAAAATAGGTTTCTTGAAGATCAGGCCAAAGATTAATTACTCCCCATGTTTTGACGAAGATAGTTTGGCATTCTCAAAGCTAAAACACATAATAAATACTATTATTCATCAACCCAAAATAAGAAATGGGAAAACAAGACTAAGATCTTTCAACCGTGACAAGCGGTCTTCGTCAGAGTCAAAAAACCAAGTCAGTTGGGTTTTTACTCTGACGAAGACCGCTTGTTACGGTTGAAAGATCTTAGTCTTGTTTTCCATTTCAGTTACGTTTTTGACTCTGACGAAGACCGCTTGTTAAGGTTGAAAGATCTTAGGCTTGTTTTCCCATTTCTATTGTGGTTTCACCATTGATTGTTATTTCACGTGTTTATGTGAAATGTTTTTATCGATAAATACCATTATGTTGATATCCACTGAATATCAACTAAGAAATAACACAGTAAGCAACGAACACAAATAAAGTAAGAGAAAACCAAACTAGACAGAGTTACTGTTTCTTATAGAACAGATGTGTTTCTAACATAATTACTTTTATTAAATATTAAGTCTAAAACAATTTAAAAAGATCAGTAAGGGGGTTTAGGTAACCGTAAAACAAAACAAGCCATTCCTCAAAGTTCAAATTAATTATTATATAATATGGATCAAACAAAAAAAGCGGATTAAATTAAGGAAACAGAAAGAAAACCCAAAAACAGAGACACTACATAAACGTCTGCTTATAATAAGAAGTAGTTAATCTTTGGACCTAATCTACAGGAAACCAATTTTGAATTTGATTAATCTAAATCTAAAAATTGATTGATTTAATTGATTAAATTAAAAATATTGATCTAAAAAGTGTTGATTGAATCTAAAAATTGAATTGATTTAGAAGCTATACCAATAAATGTAATTTATATAGTAACATCATAAAAAGTTTTGTATGAGTAAGCATCATCATAACGGATGACATACTTCACACAATGAGATCCAAAAATTTTGCCGAACAAAATAGAAAAACCTTTGAGAATTAAAATAATTATTTTTTATTTCTTAGAACTTCTTGATTTCAAGAAAAAGTCCCCAGTCTTAAATTAATTTATATTTATATTTTTCGTTTTAATTAAATTTATTATATTAAATTTTATTATACTTTATTTATTTATTACTTGATTAAATTAAATATTAATCAAATTATTAAGTTATTATTAAATTATTTAACCTCTATGGTGTCAACAATATCCATTGGTATGTTTTGTGATGTTACAAAAAAAATGTGTTTCAATAATTGTGTTTGAGCATTTACCCATTTTGAAGTCCACTGAGCCTATTTTTTTCGTATCTGTATTTCTCTCTCGTCCTAAAAAAAAACTGTCGACATTTTTTTGAGTACTCCACATGTCGGACCTTTTGACAAATCTTAATGACGTTTCACAGAATTTTAGCTGCATCTCTTAAAATACTTCTTTTTTTTTAATCAAACTGGTAACACTAAAATTGTAAACGTTTATTACTTTAGTAAATAACCTTGATGCTTTTGGTATTATATAGAAATAGTGGTAATGTACTTTATCGTTTTTATGCCAAATGGAGTTTTAATTTCAGCCGGCTTTTTCTAGTCATCCTCGTAACTGTATATAGAGTATTAGGAGATATCTTAATGCGAACATTGCGTGATAAACATTTTCTAAATATAGAACATTGAAAGAAGAAATATTAGTCTTAAAAGGTAACTATTAAGCTCTATCTGTGAATGCTTGTCAGACTGTGATGTGACAATCATTACAGTTGGGTTCTGATTGACAATATCAATATACTATAGTATAATGATATGAATATACTATTTATTGCATAATCAATATACCGTAATATAGTTGTAGGGTAAAAAAGTTATTGAAATAGTCTCCACATATAGAAATTTAATAATGTAAGCAACGCGTTTCGAACACGCAGTGTTCTTTTTCAGATATAAAACTAATAAAATACAATGATATAAAAGAGTTATCTATAGTATAAAATAAATGGCACAAAATGAAATAAGGAAACAGAAATGTATATATTATAGAAAACTCCTTGATGCCATTGGTTTTTAGTTGTATACCTGAAAAAGAACACTGCGTGTTCGAAACGCGTAGTTTATATTATAAACTTCTATACGTGGGGAGACTATTTCATTAAATTTTTTACCCTGTAATGAGTAAATACCACCGAATAACTAAGTCCACTACCTTAGAACTATAATATAATATTTCATATATATACGAGTTCAAATTCAAGAAGAGTAACACACAGAGTAAGGAAAACACTTACAGACTCAAATTTTTGGGTAATCCGTCTTCAGCAGAAAAGAGACGGGAGACCAAGCACGTTGTAGTCGCAACTGCAAGTAACCAACCCGGCAACCGCCAGTGCTGCTCCCCGTACCCGGTCTAATTTGATCTAATTTCGACAAATTTTAATCTTATCAAGTGTTTGGCATTAAAAAATACCTGTTTTGCATTTCTCTTTAAGTTTACTCTTTTTTGGCTTTTTTTTTACAAGGAAATAGTCTTCATGTCACGAGAGTAAAAAAAAACATTATAAAACATATCAATTTTCTACTAGGAACACTTAAAAGTTGATCAAGTTATTAATAATCACCGTGTTTGAGTCTAACTGACCTTATAAATCCAAAGGCCTTTTAATAAGGTCCTTTATTACTCGAACATATAGTATATGTTCGACAACTGAATTGTCTAGATTATGGCCTGTGTTGAAAAGAGAGCCCAGAAAAGGTTTTACACCGGCACATTTTTTCCTCTCCAGGGCTCTGAGCTTGGTGTAATAATATGAATTTAATTGCTGAAATAAATTAAAATGTCAGAGAGATGTAAATCAATCAATGATATCTATTGTCAATAAGCTTGATAATAAGTTTTATAATAGTTGAGTGTAGACCATTCATGATATTTCATTCAAATTTGAGCAAATACAATTAATAACAGGGGATATATAAGAGTGTAAAGCACTTACTAAAATCAATATTACAAAAGGAGGAATCGGAGCTCAGTTTTGAGTTTCGCTTGTTTGTTTGAGATCTTATATTTCCTTCATTTTCTCTTCTGAATACTGAATCCCTTTAATGGCGAACTGTTGACTGAAGTGTCGATATTAACAAGTGCCCTGTTACTTTATATGTGACTATGTTATTATTATTTCATACTTATATGTATATTCTATTACAAATGGTGTCTTTCTTTAGAAACACGAAATCAATTTATTGTTATTTTGAAAGTGGATTGTAACATTACCTATTACTTTATTACTTGTGCAATTTGATTTAGTGGCGTTTACTCATGATGGAGGATTTAAAACAAAATTACCTCTCCAAACAAATTAGCTTTATGTTAAAACTAACAAGGCATTTCGTTAGTGCTCTTCTTCTTAAATGTAAACCTGAAGAAGAACACTAAATGTTTGAAACTTTTAGCTCTTTTGTGTGAAGATACAATTTTTTTGAAATTCCCCCATCATTATTAATTAGTTTTCGTTGTTAGAATCTGTAGTGAGCATGGTGAAATACTATTAAATTAATTGCAGAAATGAATTATAATGTGAGAGAGAAATAACACAACTCATTACAATATTTCGATCTTCATCGTCATCAGGAGGATGAAGTTAGCTAATCAAAAGGCAAACCAATACTGACATCTAGTTCTCAGAAGCACTATTATAGTTAATTAATAATAATAAAAAGAATTCACATAAACACGTGAAATAACAATCAATGATCAAACCAGAATAAGAAATGGGAAAACAAGACTAAGATCTTTCAACTGTAACAAGCGGTCTTCGTCAGACTCAAAAACCCAACATTTGGGTTTTTGACTCTGAGGAAGACCGCTTATTACGGTTGAAAGATCTTAGACTTGTTTTCCCAATTCTTATTGTGTTTTGATCATTAATTAATAATAAATAAATAATAATAGCATGGTTAAAAATAATTAAATAAATTATTGTAAGGAGTGGATTTCGAGTGATAGTAATAACCTGCAGACCACTCTACTCTGCTACTACTCTAGTTTACAAACCTTTTCTACGTTCTTTTAGGTCAGTAATTCATTCAAATAGTAATTTTTTTGTAAAGTTATTCTTAGAAAAAAGCATCTATCAAGTTATAATTCTTGTGCCTTGATCGTTAAATAATATCTATTGCAAAACTTGGTGCATACTGTAGAAATAGGTGGTGTTTTTCATTTAAAGGTAGAGTGAAGTGGACTCATGCAAGTATGATGATGTCATCTACATAAAGGAGGTCGGGTTATGCACTCTGGCTCAACGACTTGCAGACCTGCTCTTAGCTCAGCCTGTTATTGCAAGCTCTGCTTTGTCTTCTCATGCCGCCCATAAATATACTTCCCAATCCTAAAGTACCAGACTTGATTCACTAGTTCAGTAGTAGTCAAATTACTAAACTTGATTGACTGATTGATTAATTAGTAGCTAAACTACTAGACTTGATTGACTTATTGATTGATTAGTGAACTTGATGCCTTTGGTGAGTGAAACATCTTTTGTTTAACGTATGTAAGCCCAGCTGGGGTCCTCGATCAAACATACACACATTCACACACAAACACACACACACACACACACACATGTATATATATATATATATATATATATATATACAAACACACACAAACACACTTACAAGATGTAATTTAAAGAAGAACTCTAGGCATTCTCGTACAACGCTATATATATATTATCATCAAGAAAGCTATCCACAAAGGACAGCAAACGTTTCAAAGTAAACTATAGGTACACAGTAAATAGAAAAACAGACTTACAGTCTCTAATTTTCGGTTTAACTGTCATCAGGAGAATCCTGATAGCAAAGTCATCTCTTCTCTCCTGATCACGGTTAAACCGAAAATTAGAGACTATAAGTCAGTTTTTTCATTTACTGCACACCTATACTTTAGTTTGAAAGATATATATATATAAAAAGATTTCACATAAACACGTGAAATAACAATCAATGATCAAACGACAATATGAAATGGGAAAACAAGACTAAGATGTTTCAACCGTAACAAGCGGTCTTCGTCAGACTCAAAAATGACTGATATTATATATATATATATATATATATATATATATATATATATAAACAGATTCAATAATATATCGACCGTTTGATAGAATAGGTGTGTTCTCTAATCGGGGTTCGGTCAATTTTCCAGGATAAAAAATCAAACTCTCGTTGCCAACGTTTCGGTTTTATTTAAAACCTTTTTCATAGGCAGAAGTAAGAATTTTTTAACTAAGAAAATGAAATTTACATTATTTAAAGGAACAACAATGTTAGCCGGACAAAACCTTCGACTAGACTGTAAACTTCGACTAGACATTCTTACTTCTGCCTATGAAAAAGGTTTTAAATAAAACCGAAACGTTGACAACGAGAGTTTGATTTTTTATCCTGGAAAATTGACCGAACCCCGATTAGAGAACACACCTATATATATATATATATAATCAGTCTGACTATATGTGTATATGGTATATATAAACAACAAGTTGTGGAAATATATAAAAATCTACAAATACTCACAAATTTATTCAGATACATACATACACGCGTACACACACTCACTTCAAACAGGCATACACACTTACAAACATGCAGACTTTCACACATACGCCCACGCACACAAACACACTTTCACAAAGAAGCAAACGTAAACAGGCTTTTTTACACTCAGACAACGCACAAATCACTTTCAAACAGAAAGAGACACAAACACGCTAACACTTAACAGTACTGTCAGCTTAACGTAATATTGTCAACATTTCTGAAGTATAATCTGTAAATTTTACTCTAGATAAAAACAAAGTTATCAACCTCTAATTAATTCGGAAAAGCCGAATTGTTGTTTTTTTGGGGAATAACAGTATTTTGAATTTCATGAAACCACAGCTTATTAAGAGTGTTTCTTTTAACCTTAGAACTAAAAAAATGACAGTTCAAAATGAGATATTTGTATGGACACGAGTATGTAGGATAGGCAGTTTGTAAGTGAGATATTACGTATAGACCTAGAGCTTCATTACCGTTCTGCCATATATTCTTCCCACTGTGCACCAATTCACCAAATTGTCACAGATTTTCTGGGATTTTACGCTGATATGTTGTGGATTATAGTTATCCCCCTGTTAGCTATACCACTAGAAAAAAACCAAATTTTTACTTAATTGGTCTTTAGAGTGGTTTTATTGTAGAAATCAACACTAAACCCTTGGTAAAGTTTGTCGTTTTTTTGTTCGTATAGACGGTGTTTTGCAGTCGTGCCTTTCTTATTGAACTCAAGTTAAACATCGAATTGTCACTTTTGATTCTAAATTAACACTCAAGCAATATATCTATATTAAAGATATTCATTACTTAAACATAAATCATTATCAGTTTGTAAATTTGAGTTAGAAACTTACCTCATTCGTAATAATGTATTGCATTCTCAAATATAAGAGTATCTAAATGGATTGAATGGGATTCATGAATAAGGTGGTCCTACGTGCAACCATGATTTATGACCATGGCATGAATGCTGCTAGGACAAACAGGACCTGTATCCAAATTACCACGAATCGATGTGACAGGTTTATAGCTAAGGCTACATTATGTGCGAGATAATTTGATATAAAAGAAAATTTGAAATGGGAATATATTGATCACTAGGTCACTCGAATTACAACATGAAGCAGAAGCTCATCCGAATCTCCTTGGCAAAGCCCTTAATCCAATCGTCGATTTCCCCCAACCATTTTAACCCCTATGCCACCATACCTCTTCTTCTGATTACTCTCTGTGATTTGATTTGAAGAAAATGGAATTTGTTATATTTAACCTATAAGGTCATACACTATTGTAAACTGTTTGTTATGGTACACTAGTTTAATATTTAGGAGCAAGAAGACCCCTAGCTAGCCCCATCGCATAGAGTAACACTACACATTAGTACAGTGTTCCTCAATCTTTTTTACTTCAGGGCACACCTATGAAATAACCAAAGCTTTGGGATGCATCACTGGTTTCAATATAGAAGATTTAGTCCTGAATTTTGGAAATAGGAAAATGATAGGAAATTAGAAGGAATAGTTGTTCTTAGGTGAGATAGATAGAGAGAGGGAGGGAGAGGGAGAGAGGCGTCATTAACAAATTATTTAAATCCTCAAGGAAAGGAAAAGAAAAAATATTATCCATTGCTGCTTAAAAATGAAAGAAATTTACTTTCCAGTTAAAAATCAAGTGGTGGAAACTTGATTCAGACTTAAAAACTATGGTGTTTCTAAAATAAATGAAAATTATGTAAATTTTTAAAATATAAATCTGTTACATAAATTTAATTTTCCGTTGTCTTAGGACACAACTGGTTACCTTGCAGGGCGAACAATTTGGGAAGCATTGCGTTAGTATATGAGCATTAGGATTTGTATTTTTATGTACTATACGAAGATTAACAGGAATTGTACTAGCAAATTTCTAAAAATATTGTATTGCTTGATACTTACCATATTATGTAGTAGCCCGTTTTCATTACGTATTATTAATAAAAGCAGTTTTTGCCATTATTAGATGATTGATTCAGTGATGCCCATTTCTTACAGTTATAACAATAAATCCTAAATTACTAAAAATACGATTCATAATTATATTTTTAGAAATAAATTAACATTCTTTCCCCATGACTCCTTGGATTTAGAGTAATGGTGTGTATGGAACTGATAATTACAACGTAAATCTGTCTGCTGATTTTATAAAGTTGTATTTTATTTTGGTTAACAAAGTATGACATGAGTATTATGTGTTTCAGGTTGACAGCTATGGCAACGCAATGTTGCTACTGGGCCAAACAGACCCCAACAAGGCGGGAAAAGGAAAGAAACACCGCCCTACCGCTTTCCAGCCTCCTTTGCTGCAGTGCAACGCCCCCGAGCTGCCCCCCATGACGCACTTCCTTCACAACCGAGCCGTCCCCTCGCCTGTGCCCGGCCTCCTGCTCCTCCTCTGCCTCATCTTCTCCCTCAGATAGAGCTCCTCATTACCTTTAGGTCAGTATTTATTTTACTGTATTTCTATAATTGAGCAACCGCCCCCAGTGAGGTCATGCAGCCCTACCACAGGCTCCATCGCTTTTATTTCCACAGGTTCATTGAACCAGGGGCTACTGACCTCTGACCTCACCTGCAGCTGAGCAGGTCAGTAGTACCATTGGTCCGGAGTTTGATGCAAAACTCTTCAAGTCGGTACTACGGGTGGCGGGGTAACTTTTCATTTACTTAAAGTGAAATGTTTGTTTGAAAATTTACACGTGCATAATTATGTTTTTTAAAGTATCGAGGGTTATGTGGTGGGGGTGGGGGGAGTGGGGGTCTATGGATGGTAAAATAACTCTCAGGAGGTCCACAAGCAAACATAAGTCGAGAACCCCTGATGTAGTTTCAATCCCCTTGTTCAGCCTGGATTAAGGACTGAAGGCAACGTCAGTACAATCATCGTCTGTCCCGCGGACAGGTATGTTCACAAATAGCATGCTCAAGCTATCAGTTGTTGCTACCACAGCAACAGCGACAATGATACAGCTCCTCACACAGTCAATATGAACCGCTATCTTTAAACGACTTTTGACACCTTTGTCGCAGAACCACAGTGGTTGGTGGATGGGGGGGGGGGTTATCCCGGTGACTAACGTGCTCGTCTCCGGGGTTCAAAACCTACTCTGGCCCACGATTTATTCACGTGAGAGGTGAATAAATCTGCGCTTTTCGTCCATTGGGGAGGATATTAAGCCGGTAGTCCCGAGTCTGTAAGATGTCAGACACTCGTTAAAGATTCTTACTCTAAACACACTTGAGTATGCAAAATGTAGAGCTCTCAATGTAGAAAGTTCATTGTGTGGTACCTCAAAGGATTAATGTTTGGCCTATGTATGTTCCGTTGTGGGAGTACCACTTCAACCTAACCAAACCTGGGGACCCACAACCTTCAAGAGACTAATACCAATCAACTCTTAGCACATTTGAACACGGTTTCCATGACTCTGAGAGAAGGTAATTAATTATATTTAGCTGCATTCCACTGCATATTGGATCCGAATACTACCCTGTTCTCTGGCGTACCTAATTCAAAATCAAAAGTTCTTGACCACATATATTCTAGACTATTTTAGTGTATCGTGATGTAGTTACAGCGTGAAACATTTCTCAAGAAAACACCTTAAACCAACGTTTCGTCTATAATTTTAGACCGGGGATCCTAAACCTTTTTTACATTTCGACCCATTTTTGACGCCAAAATTTATTCGCGACCCTTTAGTGAGAGCAAAATTAAAATTAACAATAAATAAAGAAGGGAAAAATAAAATAAATTTGATCAATAGTAACTTTAATGAGATTGATGTGCCGCATTAATAATAAATAAATAATTTATTTAATTTATACCTTTATTTTCTATTTAAAAATAAACAATTTTATACATTTCGCGACCTCCTTGGGTTGAAGACTCTTGTTCTAGATCTCTCCCACAATATAGAATTGATTACTAGGGTTATTTACAAAACTGTTCACTGGGAGGGGTTTGTTTTCGTCATGAATTTTAACAGTGCACAAGAATCTTAAGGCGCGTTGACTATTCTTTATCATTAGTTCAGATTTAGTTTTTAGATCTATTTTCTTATCGCTTTATTGTTCTTTGATTGCGAGGATAGAGTTGCTTTTTTCTTTTGTCTAATTTACTGTATGTGAGGTAATCACTTAACAAATGTTTAATTTTTATTCATGATTACTGTTTGATTCGTTTTGGTTGATTTTATTACTAATAGTTGTCCATTTTGTTTTAAACAAATGTTTTACCTGTTTATTTATTGGATATTTGTTTCTGTTTGTTTTTGATGTTCTTAACAATATTAGCACACCGAGCTCTCAGTAAGTCTTGTGTTTCCTTACCTCTGATTTCTGTCAAAAACTTTCAACATCTGATATTACCTTGTTAGTTAGTAAATAATTAAACGTATACGGATCATCAATATTTTGAACCAGAACTAAGGATATGCCATGTGCCTTACAGGATATTAATGCCAGTTATAACTACTTACGACCTGCTTAAAGTACAGGGGTATTATAAGTAACTTTACACTCATTATAAAGATGGATTCATTTATTTATCACAACATATAACAATGTTTAATCCCTTTGAACAGTTGAAATGTAGTCACTGTATTACATTAAATGTTCAAAGTGTTTACCTTCTTCACTGATACAATGCAAACGAGTTGAAAACACTCAACTGAGATTAAATGATGCACAGCGAGTTTGCATGTGGATAGCAAACCGAGTGAACAAAGTTCTCTAGTATTGATTTATTAAACTTGATTATGCTAGAATTTTACCCTGTGCAATTCTGACATAATTCGCAACAGTTAATTGTCAGTTAATAATTGGGGCCAGATTAATTCAGTGGTTAACGTCCTCGCCTCACGGCTGGTAGGTCCGGGGTTCGATCCTCACATGACCCTCGATTTATTCACATGGAAGGTGAATATATCTGAGTACATCGTCCCTCGAAGAGAACGTTAAGCCGTCGGTCCCGAGCCTGTACGATGTCAGGTACTCGTTAAAGGTCCCTACATCGAAGAAACAATGTCAATTTGAGATAATTTATAATTAAGGATGTACGATAATTACATTTATTAATCTTCAAACGAAACATTTCAATTCTGAATTATGTTTTACATTTTTGGTCTTTTATATAATTATTATACTGGGAATTTTATGGCTTCTTAGTATTCAATAAAATAATTTTCCTTCCCCTTTATGAAAAATCATACATACCAATTTTTTCTGAGCGAGTGTTATGTTTTTCCTGCCTGCTGTACTCTGTTATAAGCTTGCTATGAATGTATATTGAGAAAAAATATATTAGCAATTAGCCAGCTTACATACTCAACTCAAAGTAAAAAGCCAGATATTCAATATAATTTAAATCTTTTATAGTTGGGAGCTTCAAATATTTGAAAAAAATAAATTTGAACTATCAGACTAGAATAGTGAAAAAAATGGATATTTCTCAAGAAACATAAATCCTCTTTTTGAGGAAAGAGTACATTTGTCACATTTCAATAGCATGGAAAGATACTATAATTCACGAAGATAAAGTAATTATAATGGATTTTAAGTTTTGTCAGGAGAGCAAAATATAGATTTATTAAGGCTTTTTCTGAGACAAATCCATCATGCCATGGAAGAGAAAGGAAATTTATTAATGTTTATTCGCGGTGATTTTTTTACATGTAAAAATATTATTCCTCTTATATCTCGTATAAGTCAATAAATAATTTATTTTTTTTTCTTTTATAAAGATCACTTTTATCTGAGTGGATTCGCTCAAAAAATTTCTAAGTCAAATTTAAACATTGTAAAAAAGTATAAAAAAATCGACTAGTATAGCAGGCGATCCCTTAGTCCAGGATAAACAAGCAGTTTTTATAGCTTTATTGCTCTTTGCCGTTATTGAAATTTCATGCATTTTTTTTTATGAAATGCTAATTTTTTGTTCCATTTTTGGTCAAATTTTCCTGATTTTTTTTAGCATAAAAAAAACATTTTCTGAAAACAGAAATCGTACTTTAACGCCTCATTGGTGAATGTAATTTTGAAAAAAAAATATCTCAACTCATTCTCCATATAATGGTCTATATTCAGGTATAGTTTCATTTTGATCCGTCAAACGGTATGACTTGTATTGCTCTCAGAAACTTTGAGATTGAATTATAAGTCAAAATTTTTACGTCTTATTGAAATACAAATATTTCCCGTTGTTTTAAAATGTTGAATATATATTTCGTTTATTCCAGTTGTAACCTCTAAGATAATGCCAAAATTTCAAAACTCTAGAGTTAGCAGTTATGAGAAAAAAATGTTTTCTAAAAACCGATTTTTGGCAAAAAAATTGACTCCGTTATGCATGATTCTTTTCAAACAATAGATATCATCTACAATATGGGGCCCGTTTTTGTGTAAAATATGAACTTGATCCATCGAAGATTCTAGACCGTAGCGTGGTACGGAACAAGCAATGCTAACACACTCACCCAAACACACAGATATCATCGAAAAAACTTCATAAAACGACTTTTGGGACCTCAAAAGAAATAATTCCGTCAAAATCTGGAGATCAAATTTTTTCACGATCACTATACTTTACTTATAGTAAAGTAAAAATGTTAATAATTCAACATTTTGGTGCTATCAAGTGTAAAGTTACTTATGTTACCCCTGTGGTTTGTATGGTACCTTTTTCATCAATTCGTTTAGTTTAATAGATCAAAATATTAAACCTTAATGTTAGAATATTTCTTATCTGTGAATGCATGTTTTGCTTATCCTAAGCCCTACGATATTTTTAACAGTATCCATAGTAGCTGTAATGAGTTTATTCATGGTAGTAACAATTTTATAACAGTTTTATCAATATAACAATCTTAGTATCCACGTTTAACAGTTGTTTTTAAACTGTATACAACTACGCTCAAATTCATTGTCCTATGATATCCCACTGTCCTCATTTGAGGACAGTCTATAAAAGCACAAATACTTTTTAAATACCTGTATTTTGGATTGTTTAACAGATATGAATCATTTGTGGATATTCTTGAAGCAGTCTTTAAGGTTATTTCAGATGTAAAAATGCGTAAAATGTACCAAGAAAATCAAAATCTTTTCCTCTCTAGTTTACTGCTTATTGAATTGTAGAACTTTGAACTGAAATATAGTAATCTTTATAACGTCAAAAATGATGTGAGTTCTATTACGTAACTGTTTTTTCACTCTTCAAGAATATATGGCCTAAAATAATGATGTTCTCAAACAATGGACAGTGATATGGTATCCATGCTACCACTAGCAACGTGTTCAGACTTGCGCACGTTAGCACAGCTATCAAACATTCCAAGCTCTAATGGTGTAACACTTGTGATTATTCATTTACAGCGTGAAGTTATCATAAAGTAAAGCTCATAAAATATAATAAAAAAATAAAATGAAATAAACGCATAAAACGTATAATCATAAATTGTATAAAATAAACGTTAAAATGCAATTTCAGCATGTTTTGAATACCTACATAAACGACCCGTGAAAAAATTTCCATGAAATTAGCACAATCGAAAACTTGGGATATAATGAGTTAATTTATGGATGATTTATCGATGACAAACTTAGTTATATGCTTTCAGGATATTTATTTTCACTTCTACTCCAAAGATGAAAAATCTAGTCGTTCTTCCTTCTTGCTAACAGACTTGCTGAGATAAAATTTTTTTTTTTTGCCTCAATCACTACATTGTTTCTGAATTAGCTTCGAAGAATTCTACAGAGTCCAGTATTGATTTTTACCACTTCATCA
Source organism: Hermatobates lingyangjiaoensis (assembly GCA_026182355.1). Lineage (NCBI taxonomy): Eukaryota > Metazoa > Arthropoda > Insecta > Hemiptera > Hermatobatidae > Hermatobates > Hermatobates lingyangjiaoensis. The sequence continues at coordinate 183,909 of JAPFBL010000591.1, forward strand.
CCATCTGCTACTTGCATGATGTAAATAGAAGATTTCTTATGTCCACTGTATATTCTGTACTATTTCATCTTTATGAAGGTTTAGTCCCGCATCAAAAGATTCCCAAAAAAAAAATCTGGAGTGGCCTACACTCTACTTTACTATAAGTAACTCAATGTCAAATTTCTTGAGTATATAAAACATAACGTATCATTTAAGCATAACATAAATATCTAAATGGGATATAATTATTAGCATTGCATTCGTGAGGTAGTACAGATAGTGATTGAAGGACATATCAATTTATAAGCTTATTTTTGTACATCACAAATAATTTATTATTTGCAAATAATTTCATTAGTATAACTACAGCAGTAATAACATTTTTGAAAAACCAATGTAAACATTTCTTGAAACGAAATATTATCCTACACGAGAACATGGCTATTATTCAAATAGCCAGTAGATTTCTTACATCGTTTACTTGGCATCCTTCTACATTGAATATTAATGTAAAATTTTCAAATTTGAAACAGTAAAATACCCTTTTTTTCTCTGAAAAACATCTTAAACAGCGAAGAAAATGTTGTTTTAAGGTGATTTGTTAATTAAAGATGTACGATAATTACAGTTAGAAATCTCTAAACGAAAGATTTATATTTCGAATTATCTTTTACATTTTTGTTTTAACAGAAATTATTATACTGGGAATTTATGCTTCTTAGTATTTAATAAGATCATTTTCCTTCCCCTTTGTCAAATAACATATATACGAATTTTTTTGTATGAGTGTTATCATTTACCTGCACAATATAATTCCTCTTACATCTCTTATAATCAATAATATATTTTCATTTTTTCCATTAAAACATCAATTTTATCTGAGTGGATTCGCTCAAAAAATTTCTAAGTCAATGTAAACAATGTAAAAAAATCTGGAGTGGCCTACACTCAACTTTCCTATAAGTAAATTTAAATCAATCCCCTTGGGTATATAAGATATAATGTTTCATTTAAGCATAATGCAAACATCTAAATGGGAGATGTTTATTAGTCTTTCATTCCTGAGGTAGTCAGATAGTAATGATTGATCGACTTATCAAAATATAAGCTTATTTTTGTATATCACACCGCTGATGCAAATAATCTCATTAGTATAACTACAGTAGTAATAACATTTTTGAAAAGCCAAAGTAAAAAAATTATTGCTAGGAAATATTCTCCTGCAAGAGAACATGGCTTTTGTTCAAGTAGCCAGTGGATTTCTTACATCGTTTATTAACCTCCTTCTACATTGAATATTTAAGCCAAATTTTTAAATTTAAAACAGGAAAATACTCTTATTTTCTCTGACAAACGTCATAAACATCGAAGAGAAAATGTCGTTTTAAGATAATTTAAAATTACATTTATTAATCTTCAAACGAAAGATTTCAATTCTGAATTATCTTTACGATTTTGGTCTTTATACTCGCGCGTCTTATCCTCAGTTAAACTTGCCCTAGGAGATTTGATCATCTGCTCTTCATTCCTGGAGGAGGTTGATTTCTGATCGGCTTTTGGAGACTTCCCACTCATCTCGCCGGATTTCCTTCCTTTGTTCTCTTGGTTAAAATTTCTTTTCCCTGTGCCTGTAGCTCCACAGGAGCCGAGAAAACGCGTTTAAAAAAGTGGGGGCAAAGTACAATCCAGAAATTTTCTGGATTAGGGATTGGCCCAGAGGAACCGAGATGAAAGAGAAACTGTCAGGGGGGGGGTAAGAAACTAAAAAGGTAGGGGCCAAGTATATGAAAAAAAAGGTGAGGGGGGGGGGAGTAAAATCGAAACAACACTAATAAAATCCACAGGTACATCCATAGGTACATACCTGTGGATGCTACCTGTGGATGTACCTGTGGATGCTACCTGTGGATGTACCTGTGCATGCTACCTTGGATGGTACCTGTCGCGGAACTGATCCGGGATTCGGCGACTCCTGGATCGTTGGTGGTATTCAGAACATCCCCCGTGGGAAATATTTCTCATTTTTCGTCGAGACAGAGTGCATTGCGCGTGAGCACTCTTTTAGTGCGTCTTCCTCTAAGTTTTTTATTTTTTGGAGCAATAGTGAGAAGTTCTTAACCTTCACTCATCGAATTTTTCAGCGTTTTTTTTTTCGATTTTTACCTCCCCCCCTCCTTTTTTTTCATATACCTGGCCCCTACCATTTTTATTTTCTTACCCCCCCCTGACAGTTTCCCATCATCTCCGGTCCTCTGGGCCAATCCCCTAATCCAGAAAATTTCTGGATTGTACTTTGCCCCCACTTTTAAACGCGTTTTTCTCGGCTCCTGTTGGAGCTACAGGCACAGGGAAAACGAAATTTTAACCAGGAGAACAAGGAGAATCCGGCGAGATGAGTGGGAAGTCTCCAAAAGCCGATCAGAAATCAACCTTCTCCAGGAATGAAGAGCAGATGATCAAATCTCCTAGGGCAAGTTTAACTGAGGATAAGACGCGCAGCCCGACCAAAGCTGCCAACCCCCGTCCAAGGGGTGCAGACGGAAAGTATGTGTTCTTCCCTATGGGGCCCATTTTTGTGTAAACTTGATCCATCAAAGATTCTGACCAACCGTAGCGTGGTAACAAGCAATGCTAACACACTCACCCACCCACCCACACACATACAGACATCATCGAAAAAACTTCATAAAACGACTTCTGGGACCTCGAAACATGTAATTCCGTCAAAATTTCGAGATCGAATTTTTTCACGATCACTATACTTTACTTCTAGTAAAGTAAAAACAAACTTTGAAACAAAATTAATTTATCAACAATAGTTAGTAAACTGCCAACACGAGATGAATTAAAACGTTATTAAATATGCTCCTATGATTTTGATGTTTCTTTTGACATTATTGCGGTAATTGGGACCAACTAAATTTATGAAACCAGAAAGACCGAAAATTCTCATGAAGTATTGAATTTAGTAACTACATTTGATAAACAAAATTTTAATCTTGTTCAAAAAAACATTATTAAAATACTGTTTAGAATGTTATATTCGTTATATTGCCATTTGACCCTTTTTCTTAGCTCAGTTTTGAAAATAAGAGCTCTTTTTAGCTCATTTTTTGTATTATTTTAAGCCAGAATCGTTACCTGATATTTGGTAACACTATCTTTCAACCGCATCAAGCGGTCTTCGACATGGTCATATTTCAACTGATTTGTTCAGAGAAGAAATCAGTTAAGATTTGACTCTTAAGTAGACCGCTTGTTACGGTTGAAAGATCTTAGTCTTATTCCTGATTTCTTACTGTGGGTTAGACGTTGATTTTATTTCATATGTTTATAGTAAAATCTTGTTATATATCATCAATTATATAGTCGTCTTTTTATCCTTCATACAATTTATTGGTTTTTATAATATCCATCAAATAGATTTTATTACATTCATAAGTTTCCGAAGTCAATGATTATAAGGTTAAAAACTGAAGAACAGTAATAAAACTTATTATTAAATTCTATTCTTGTAACCTACATTGGTTTTAAATTGCTGGTATAATCACATAAGATTGTGAATTTTAGTTTATAAAACCTTCCATGTTTTAACTCACGAGCTATATAATCTTCTATTTTGTGGTATTTACTCATGATTAGAATGAGGCAAAGAATCACCGAGTCTCCACATAAAAGATGTTTTGTGTCGAGCTATTTTCATTCTTCCTTTGTGTAAATGGCCCATTGATGACCTTTTTTTACAAGTCATATACTAATAACCTCTTTTTGAGTGGTTATAAAATGAAATGTGCACTACTGATAAATATATAGAATATTATAAACATGTTATAAGTAATTATTTCAATAGACATTATAATTTTCTGCAAATTATTCTCAGGAAACAATGGAATACAATATACGTATGTACGCATCTAAATAGAAAGTGACAAAAAATTAAGATTATTCTGAAATTCATAAAGAATGATACTACTTGATTTTTAAATTGTGGGAAATGTAATAAACTAAATAAGTGTAAATAAAATTTACAATAATGTATTCATAATCGGATTTTACAAGAAATCTTTCTAGTATTTCTTCTCTTATGATAGTGGTACTAAAATGTTAAATAATGTTTCTTTCTTATTTGTAATGCTTATAATTTGTATTATCATATTAATTTACTGCTAAATATAAAATAAATCTTTTTAAATCAGTAGGCATGAAAGTTCAAATTAAGAAAAGGTTTCAATTTAAGTTACGAACAATATAGATTATTATTACTATTCAAGAAATATTTATGTCTTGAAAATAGATATGATGAGTTGAGTGCTGAAAAATTATACACACTCACTTAAACAAACATGCAAAATAAACATTCATACTCACTCTAATACGTAGGTACAAAAAGAAAAAATCTGGAGTGGCCTACACTCTACTTTACTATGAGTAACTTAATGTCAAATTTCTTGAGTATATAAAACATAACGTCTCATTTAAGCATAACGTAAACATCTAAATGGGATATAATTATTAGCCTATCATTCCTGAGGTAGTACAGATAGTGATTGAAGGACATATCATTTTATAAGCTTATTTTTGTACATCACAAATAATTTATTATTTGCAAATAATTGCATTAGTATAACTACAGCAGTAATAACATTATTGAAAAACCAAAGTGAACATTTCCTGAAACGATTTATTCTCCTACAAGAGAATGGCTTTCGTCCAAACAGCCAGTAGATTTCTTACATCGTTTACTTGACATCCTTCTACTTTGAATATTAAAGTAAAATTTTAAATTTAAAACAGGAAAATACCCTTTTTTTCTCTGAAAAACATCTTTAACTGCGAAGAAATGTTGTTTTAAGGTGATTTGTTAATTAAAGGATGTACGATAATTACATTTTTAATCTCTAAACGAAAGATTCCAATTATGAATTATCATTTACATTTTGGTCTTTTATAGAATTATCATACTGGGAATTTTAATCTTTAAAATAATAATAATAATAAGCTTCTTAGTATTTAATAAGATCATTTTCCTTCCCCTTGTCAAATATCATATATACGAATTTTTTCTGAGTGAGTGTTATCATTTTCCTGCACAATATTAATCCTCTTACATCTCATATAATTCAATAAACAATTTAAACTGTTCCTTTATAAAATCAATTTTATCTCAGTGGATTGCTTAAAAAAATTTCTAAGTCAATGTAAACAATGTAAAAAAATACAAAAAATTCGACAAGTATAGCAGGTGATCTCTTAGTCTAGGGTAAACAAAGAGTTTTTATATCGTTATTGCTCTTTCCCGTAATTGAAACTTCATGATTTTTTTTTATGTAATGCTAATTTTTGTTCCATTTTTGGTCAAATTTTCATTATTTTTTAACGAGCCGTTTAGCGTCAAAAAAACATTTTATGAAAACACAAATCGTACTGTAACGCCCCTTAAGCGAATGTAATTATAGAAAAAAATATTTCAACTCATTCTCCACATAATGTTCTATTTTTAGGCATAGTTTCATTGTGATCCATCAAACAGTATGGCTTGTATCGCTCTCACAAGGTTTGAGATTGAATTATAAGTCAAAATTTTTACATTTTATTGAAAAAAAAATATTCCTGTTGTTTTAAAATTCTGAATATATTTTTCGTTTGTTCCATTTGTAACTCAAGATAATGTCAAAATTTTTCAAAACTCTAGGGTTATCAGTTTAGGAGAAATAAATTTTTAAAAAAAACGGTTTTTGGCAAAAAAAAGTGACTTTCCCATCATGCATAATTCTTCCCAAACAATAGGGATCTTCGTCTTTATGAGGCCCATTTTTGTGTAAAATATCAACTTGATCCATCAAAGATTCTGGACCGTAGCGTGGTAACAAGCAATGCTAACACACGCAACACACACACACACAGACATCATCGTAAAAACGTCATAAAACGACTTCTGGGACCTCAAAACATGTAATTCCGTCAAAATCTCGAGATCGAATTTTTTCACGATCACTATACTTTACTTATAGTAAAGTAATAAGTTACATTATATATGAACTCAAATGTATTTTTTTTTGTGGTTTGATCATTGATTGTTATTTCACATGTTTATGAGAAATCTAGTATATATATATATATATATTTATATATATAAGTAGAATAGGTGTGTTAATCTAATTTTTATAACCCTTTTCATAGGCAGAAGTATGAATTTTTAACTAAGAAAATGAAATTTACATTATGTAAAGGAACAACAATCTTAACCGGACAAAACCCTACTAGATAGTAAATTTAACCGAATCCCATTAGATAGAGAACACACTTATATATACGATATATATATATATATTATATATATATATATATAATATATATAATTATATATATATAATATATAAATCTTTCACATAAACACGTGAAATAACAATCAATGATCGAACCACAATATGAAATTGGAATACAAGACTAAGATCTTTCAACCGTAACAAGCGGTTTTCGTCAGTTGGTTTTTTGACTCTGACAAAGGCCGCTTGTTACGGTTGAAAGATCTTAGTCTTGTTTTCCAATTTCATATTCTGGTCTGATCATATATATATATATAAATATAATAAGGCGTCTGCCTTCCTGCGGGACTCTTCACCTCCTGATGACGACTATGGTCGAAATATAGAAGTGAGTTATTCCTGTGTCTATCTGTGTGCTATCTTTTTTAATTGGTAAGAAATGAAAAAAAAAGGACTAAAATCTTTCAAACGTAACAAGCAATCTTATCAGAGACAAATCCTCACTGAGATTTGACTCTGACGAAGACTGAGTTGGGATTCGACTCTGACGAAGACTGAGTTGGGATTCGACTCTGACGAAGTCTGAGTTGGGACTTGACTCTTGGATTGAAAGATCTTAATCTTTTTTCTCATTCTTATGGATGTTTGAACGTTTATATAAATATATAATAAAGTTTATCAGGAATCGATCAGTTCTTAATGTCAAATTGAACTCTCATTGCGAACGTTTCGGTTTTGTTGGAAATCAGAAATTGTGTGACTCTGAATCAAATCTCATTTATTTACTCATGATGAGAGAGGAAAATAAACGGTAAGCCCCCCCCCCCCCCACCACACACACACACACACACACACACACACACACAAAGGATTTAATCACAGAACGTGTTTCGAAGACTTAGTGTTTATCGTCACGTTACAACTACAATACAAACAATAAAAATTATGAAATTGAACAAAACATTTTTTGGTTGGTTGTTTTTCTGTCATTCAATTTGAACATTTTTATATATATTTTTGTTTGTATTGCAGATGTAACCTGAAGATTACACTAAGTTTTCGAAACCCGAGTGATTAAATCCTTTTTGTGTGGGTAGACTTAGTGTTTCTTTTCCTCTCTAATCATGACTTATGGTTAAAGTTCCATTGAAAGTTACTTAGTATTCCCTTAAGTATTTAAACCAGAATATGTCTGTTATTTTTTCTCATAGTACTTCCTCTACTAAAATGTGCTTATTCTAATCTTATTTTCTTAAAGAGATATTGGCTGCTGATTTCAATTACTCTTTTTTATTAAATTTTCAAAGATAATTTAATTTTTTTATCTATAGAGTAGAAAGAGCAACAATAAAGTCTTATTCTATCCTCCCAAAGCTTTTGTGTACCAGTTAATTAAAACTTCGCCGTATTCATCCCGTAATATTTTTTATAAAAAAATAGGAGCATGCTTTCTTAATCGTTTTATCTGAAAATTTAATATCATTAAGGTATGTATTAAACACATTGAAAACATTTGTTATTGCTTCTGTTTTAATATTTCAACTGGATCATTTAAATACCATTTTACGAAGACGTTTAGTTGCCCTGATCCTGTACATCAGTGTTCGGGGAACAGGGGTAAACTACCGCAAGGAGGGTAAATTAGAATTGTTGAGGGGAGGGGGAATGAATGCAGTGCGGATAGGCATTTCAAATTATTATTAGAAATGTATAAACAAATTCAAATTAATATAATTATTGTCAAAACATTATTATTAAAAAATTAAGTTGTTGTTAAAATATTAAAGTTTTCAATATTGTCTTCATTATATTCTTAAGCCAGAAAGAATAACATTATTTTTCATTGTGTTCCATTCTTATGCCACACTAATGTTGTTCATATTAGTGTGTTATTCTAATAGAAGAAATAATATTATTTTCCTTTGCGTGTCATCCTTATGCCAGAAAGAATGACAGTATTTTTCATCGTGTGTCATTCTTATACCACACTAATGTTGTTCGTATTAGTGTGGAATTAGTGTGTTATTCTAATTCAAGGAATAACATTATTTTGCTTTGCATGTCATTCTTATGTCAGAAAGGATATACTGTTTTCCCAATACTTTGAGTATATTGAAAGTATGGCTTCCTTAATTACAGGAAGAAGAAGATTACAAGATTAAAATTCAAGCAATATTAAAAGATACAGAAACTTATCATTAGAGAGAAAAACAAACACTAAGCCTTCCCACACACACAAAGAATTTAATCACACAACACATTTCCAACACTTAGTGTTCATCATCAGGTTACATCTACAATACAAAGAAAGAGATTTATATATATATATATATATATATAACTATAGTTTTGTTTCTATTCCACGGTCGATAATTTCATCAATATATATATATTGAAATTAGATAGTTTAACACAACCAACATGTTAGTTTATATATAGTTTAAATTTTGTTTTTTTTCCTCTATTCAATTTGAAATTCGTTATACATATTTTTTTTGTATTGTAGATCTAACCTGATTATGATCACTAAGTCCTCTCTATTAAATGGTAACTACTACACAGTTACACAGTCCAAAGTATATGATTGTGCTGTATTAACCAAACCTTTGTTATTTCTCTGATACATCTCAGTTTAATGTACTGGGATCAAATATAATATTTATTATCTATATTTTCCTGTGTTTTAATTAATATACATATCAGCACAATAAGAATCTTTTAATAGTTGTTTATTACAATAAATTAACGTGTTTTTTTTTAATTTTTGACCTAAACACAATTTCTTCGTTGTTGTGCACCCTATATCGAATAATAAATGTTAACTACATAGAAATAGAGAGACACAGTGATATTAAAGCAAATTTTGGTGACAGATTTATAAAAAAAATCGAAAAAACTATTTTTTTCTTATGATTTACACAATAAAGAGAGAAAGAAGAAAAGAAAAGAGATATTTCTGTTTCTTCTGATGAAAACAGTGAATTTGAAATATGTTTCACTTTGCCTTTTTTTTATATACCTGTCCATACACACGCACACACACACACACGCGCGCGCTACACACACATACACGCGCGCGTACACACACACACAAAAACACACACATACATACATACTCTAACTCTACTCTGACGAAGACCGCTTGTTAATGTTGAAAGATCTTAGTCTTGTTTTCCCATTTCTCATCGTGGTTTCATCATTGATTGTTATTTCACGTGTTTATGTGAAATCTTTTTATACATACATACATACTTACATAAAAACACCCACATTCATATGGTACATACCCACACACGCACACACATACACACGCACGCACACACACATACCTCTTACACACAACAAATTTGCCACTTTCTGAAAATTAGACTCAGTTTCAGAGGTGTTTTTTTTTGCCTCAGGGGATTTAGAGGTCTTATGAAAAGTTGATATTGAATTTTTTGACCCAAACGCATCACACCATTGCACCCCTTTCTTCCAATTGGTCACCCCCTCTAGTTTGGCCAAATCAATCTTGCAGCCATCTTTTTTTTTTGTCGTCCTCTACATCTCGTTCAAAGCAAGAAAGTAAATAGAATTTCTTTGACAAGATTTCATCACTCTTCCTCATAATATGCCAGGGCTATTCTATTCACCTTGCCTTAATAAATCGCACCTCCTCCTCTGCTGACACATCTAATAAAGCTATCCATTCTTTTACCCTCTCACCTCATATTGCCGCCATATTCCCCTTTAAAAATATTTACTGTGTTTCCTTTTTGTCAATAATTTAGAACTAAACAGTGTTTACAACTATTATTCATTTATTAATCTGTACAAATTTTATTTTATTTACACCGTTTTAGCAAGACCTGTTAGTAATTAAAAGATATTACCTTTTTAAAGTGACTTACTTTTTCACAATACGGAATAAGCGAATATTGTGATTATCTTTTACTTTTAGTTTTTAAGCTTAACTATTGTTGTCAGGTAAGCTCAGTGGATACGTGCTCGCTTCAGAATTAGTAGATCCGCGGTTCAATACCCACTCTTGCTCTCGATTTATTCACGTGGAAGGTGAATAAGTCTGAGAACGTCGTCCCTCGGAAAGGACGCTAAGCCGTCAGGCTCGTTAACCATGTCAGGTACTTGTTATAAATCCTTACTCCAAATACACTTGATGTAGTCAAATTCAGGACTCCCAATGTAGAATCAGTTTTCTTTGTTTAACACCACAAAGGGCCAATGTTCGGCCTATGTGTGTTCCCTAGAACAGGACTGCCACTCAACCTAACCTAAGCTTAACCGCGTTTTCAATTCCATTTACCATCAACCCTTTGCTCTTTTCCACTTTTACTATATTAAATTAAATTATTATTCCATACTAAATTAGAGGAAGGGGCGAGAACTTCTGAACACTGTTTATATGAATGATATGCCATTGCAATTTGAGAGGTTACAATTTTTGGCAAATCATTCATAAGACAAGTCAACGAGTTTGATAAGATTTTTACAAAAAAGATGGTTGTAAGCTGCTCTTGAATTTATATTTTACCATAAGTAAATAACAGCTATCATGAAAAAAAAAGACCTCAACATTTTGATGTATTTACACATCTTGAGGTGTACTGAAAGACCATGAATGATGTGTTTCCTAAGTCTATGTATGTGTGGTGGATGGATGCATGCTTCAAACAGTTACTGGTTACTGTCTTAAGGTCGCACCGTGTTATCAATCAAGTTGATATTTTACCCACAAATATAACCGAAGTTGTAGATATGTTATAACAGACAATATTGATCGTATCATGGAAGAGTCACTGTATTTCTTTTCGCTGAAATGTGACTTTAGATTACAATTATTTTTTCCTAAACTTCCGAATAGATTAACTTAAAATTTCAGGATTAATATAAAATTGGATAATATGTTTAAATGAAAAACATACAACTTTTCACACAATGAGAAAGTTTAGTTCTGCGTTAAAATGCATATATTTTGGTTGATTTATGATAGATTCTGAACGCTTGTGAGCAGCATATACCACTTGACAGATCACAATAAAATTAAACCTTCAAATAGCTCCCCACAGAAAAATGAGCTGTAAGCTATCTTTGTTGAAATTACAAGAACAGAAAGAGGAATTATTATACATTATACAATTTCATGAATTTAGAAAATATGATAATCCTGAAAATAATCTTCCTACCTAAAATCATAATGGAGTAGAATTTTGTTTCTATAAAAAATAACTGTGAAGTCTATATAGTTCCAAAGATTAAAAATCCAACTTGGAATGATAAATTTTTCAACTTACCAGGTTTGTTAGAGATTGTTAAAATATTTTTTGTCAGAATCAAGTCAAACAGAATTGTCATTAATTAATTGAAAGATTAAATAAAAAAAATCTGAAGAAATGCAAAATATGTTAATGTGAGAGATATATATCTCCAAATAAATTATAAAGAATTTAAAAAGGACATAGAGAAGTACAATAGGACAGAGCTTCTTGTGTTTCGCATGTCATCTACACCAACATAAGAAATTCAGAAATATGACTACGATCTTTCAAATAAAACAACTATTCTTCGTCAGAGTTTCGCAGATGCTAATACAACTGGTGTATGACTTCTAGTGTAGTATTGACCTTGATTCTTATTCCAAGTCTTTTCTGTGAAATCTCATTATATGATTACATAAGTATTATTTTTATCCTGTGTGTATATTTTGTGTATTGAAGCAAAAAAAACGAGTATACATTGTTATAAATATATTATTAGTATGTAATGACATGAAAGTGTAGTATGTTTATCTTAAATCTTCTTAGTGAATACATTTAAAGGTCAATATTTCCCACTGCTTCTTATTACACACAATCACTTTGTCAGTTGGTTACTGTAAAGTATAGGGGCGATGAAAGATGTGCGATATGCTATTCTCACGAATTTGAATATTTCTCGTTAGTTCATCCTAACTAGGTCTAGTTTGGGTTTCTAGCTAAAGTGTTGCTCAAGACACTTTTTTCTCTGTTTAAGACATATTAATGACATTAAAATCATATAGATTTTGTTATGATAAGAAACTCCGTTAATGTTGGGCATTATTTAAGAATGACGATATATCATATTTTATTGTATTTTATTCACATGTTGAGTATGTTTTATGTATATAGAGAAAAAAAGACGCGTTTCACGAGGAAAGCATGTGTTAACTTATGCAGGAAAAGATAAACCCCAAAAGACTTTATATAGAAATACTCAAAATCTGTTGGTTACTACTCAACGAATCATTATCTTCTTGCAGAGAACTAATAGAAACTGTTATCTAAGGACCAACGTCTGGGCTAAAACTTGTGCCTGAAGATAACCTAATAAAGGTGAAACATATTGGAAGGGAGGGAGTCAAGAGGTCAAATATCTTAACTTTCAACTATCCAGACACAAACATCAATAGTAATAACTTGAGCAACAAGCCCCAGTTTAACTTTAGCTTGAAGAAAACCAATTACTCTACGGAATCTGTACTTGAAGAAGTTCCAAGTCCAGTGTCAATACAAGTTTTCTCAATAAGAACTGTGCAGTTACTACTTTGACAACGATGGCTTCTTTAGATTAGTGGAAAGTGTAATACAGACATTTAGAGTCAAACACAGGATCAGCCAACGTCCCAACAGAGAGTCAGGAATAATAGAAATGAATCTCGGAACTCACTACAAATAGAAGCTGTGTTTCCTGGCAAAATGTTTAATTTAAATAACAACAACCTCAATCTCAGTATATGTACGAGTACACTGACAGTGCAACGGCTCTTTCTCAGAGTAGCAAGTGTTGCGTCATCATCTCTCCAATACAACATGACTTACAAGTGCACTACTTCTATTAAGTACTCTTTAACCAATTGTTCATCTAGTAAATTAATATACTCGTGTATATATATATAACAATTAAAATAAGCAGTGACACATAAACAGAAACACAACAAAGACTCACTTTTAATATTTCGACCGTAATGGCGGTCGTCCTCAGGAGAAGAAGTGAATTGACGGAGGGACGACAGTCAACAGTCGACAGGTCAAGGTTGACTGTAACAGTTGACTGTCGTCCCTCCGTCAATTCACTTCTTCTCCTGAGGACGACCGCCATTACGGTCGAAATATTGAAAAGTGAGTCTTTGTTGTGTTTCTGTTTATGTGTCACTGCTTATTTTAATTGTTATTTGTCCTGCCGGACCGTTTTTCGTTTATCATGGTATATATATATATATATATATATATTTGTTGAAATGTACCGTAGCTTCGGCATTAACGACTTTCAAACTAAGCTGTTTCAGTCTCCTGACAGTCTTACGAATATAAGGTGGTAATTCTCAAATAAGTTGTCCAAAGGACATTGAGACACTTTTTTGAAACACTTTAATAGATATCAACAATTTTATTACAACTGAAAACTAACATCACAGGTAAAGAAAGAATTTAACATAACTTACAAGACCATTATCTACAAACTAGCTTTCAATTAAAATTGTTGATATATATTAAAGTGTTTCAAAAAAGTTTCTCAATGTCCTTTGAACAAATTATTTGGGAATTACAACCTTATATTCGTAAGACTGTCAGGAGACTGGAACAGCTTAGTATGCCTCCAAGAAGATTTGCATAAAACCCAACTGAGAGTTTTTGGGTTTTTGACAGTTTGGTTTTGCGTCAGTTGGATTTCCAACTGGACTACTAACTCAAAATCGAAAAGAGAAAAACATAGACATAGGCATTCAAGACTCATTACTATATTTAGACAGGCGTCGTCATCAGGTAGAAGTACTCCTGTAGTTACTCCGTAGGATGTACTCTGATGATGCTTCATTCGACGATGCTTGTCGAATATTAATGAGTCTTGTATGCCTCTGTTTATGTTTTTCTCTTTCCTTTATGAAGTTATAGGTTGAAAGCTTATTTTTGAGTTTTTTTGTTATTAGTTATTAGGGAAAGAAAGTGAGAGGAAAATAGGGTCAAAATTGTGTGGAAGAGACAGAGAGTGAGAAGTGGGAGAAAATCAAATATACTTCAAAGTTTACACATACAAGATGGAAGGTTATTAAGAGAATTTTTAAGAGTTCAGTAAAATAGTTTCTTAACTTGTACTTTGTTACATCAATGACTCTTGCCGTAATGTGGTTCGTTTTAGCTCAAGAGACGAGGGTTGAATCCCTTAACCCTTTGTCCTTTGTGGACAATGATATTCCTCGTGACGGCTAAAGTCGTCTTCTAGGGGGTAGTTTCCAGCAACCCTGACTTGGCAGGTCTGACTGTCACTGGAATTAACATTGCTAAACACACAAACAATGCTGTTTAGAAATTCTAATAGAACCTTCCAATTTAACAGTTTACTTTCAAAGTTGCTCACTTAATTAGAAAATCAATAGCTCAGCCTTCATCTTAATTGTGATTTCATACACTTTCCAACTTTCATAGAAATATTAATAAAACATTATCATTTCTTAAGTAATTATTTAAAAATTATTGGAGTGGTTGTTCAAGCGTGGTCCACGTACCACGGTATGGTTGTGTATTCGAAAGTTTGTGTACTCCTTACGAGTCACTTTGTTTGATGTATCATTTTGATACTCCAACCAAAAATAGCCTTAATGGTGTAGAAAGGAGGTCTAGTTATGCATACGTTTCTATTCATATATATATATGAATAGAGGTAGGGTGAGGAGAACAACAGGGAAAGGGGGTTGATTGTACCATGGACTTTATTGCCCATTATGTGTGTTTAGACACCATATTTTTTCTAAACTATAATTCTCAGAGAACTCTGTTTTTGTAGTTACTATTATTCTAATATTATCAGTAATCTAATAGATTGTCTAAGTACAGAAAAAGCCAGTTTCGAGTAATAATATAAACATGTTAACTTGTTTTTGCATTTGAAAGCTTGTGAACAAAAATAGTTACACCTTTTAATGATAAATATTACAATCGAAAATAAAATTATCTCCTTATGCGAGAATAAGTGTTTTAGGTTTTTTGGCAAAATTGGCTTAACGGAAACCAGAGTCAGGTTTATTAACTCAGAAAATATTTTGTCACTTTTTCATTAAGACTACAAGACTATTTTTTTGTTATAATATCCTGTCTAAAATCTAATATTATAAGATAATTATTCAATAATTTCACCTTCATAAGAAGCAGTATCGCTCTAGAAACGCAAAACTCATACTGGAATAACTCAAACTGTAGTTCATTCAGACTACAGTTGTTGTTGACATCCACAGACTATTTTCCATTGTAAAATAATTCGTAATGTAATACTTAGTTTTTCTGTTTCAAAATGTATACTTCTGCCTGTGAAAAAGGTTTAATTATGACAATGAGAGTTTAATTTGAACCTGAAGAACTGACCTAGTCCCTATAAACTTTAGTTTTGTGTATATATATATATATATATTAATATATATATATATATATATATATATATGTTTCTTAGACATGGGTAAGGCAAATCGTTCTTCACA
The DNA here is from genome assembly GCA_026182355.1 of Hermatobates lingyangjiaoensis. Lineage (NCBI taxonomy): Eukaryota > Metazoa > Arthropoda > Insecta > Hemiptera > Hermatobatidae > Hermatobates > Hermatobates lingyangjiaoensis. Next base: position 199,647 of record JAPFBL010000591.1, read on the forward strand.
ATAGGTCATAAATTGTTTAAATGCTTCTAATATAATTATAATTACCTGGAATATACATTTTGATAATTATAAAATAAATATGTTATTAGTATGACGTGGCATGAAAGCAATATATGTTTATCTTAAATCTTCTTAGTGAATACATTTAAAGGTCAGTATTTCACACTGCTTCTTATTACACACAATCACTTTGTCAGTTGGTTACTGTAAAGTATAGGGGCCATGAAAGATTTGTTATTTGCGAATCTCACGGATTTGAATATTTCTCATTATGTTTATCTTAACTTGGTCTAGTTTTGGTTTCAATAAAGACTATTGGTCAAGATACATGTTTCACCGTTTATGAAGTCGTCATGATTTGAAATTACATATATTTTTGTACGATAAGGATCCCATGCGTTGGGTGATATTTAAGAACCATATATTTCTTTATTTTATGTTAAGATCGTACTGATTTTAACCCCTTGTTTTAGAGGGGTTAAATTTTAGAAATTTTGAAAAATTTTTATATTTCATTATCTTATTATGAATATTATTTCAAAACGATTTTTGAGTTTTGATTATTGGATGAAGACATTTTACATAAATAAAGACCACTATTTGTAGTGGTGTTCTATCTGTAGTTACTTCTAATATTGTGGCACAAAAATAATAATTTTTTTATTATTATTAATATAGATAGCTGCATTAAAAAAGAAGTTATAATTTACTTCTACAGCTCTGACACTGCTGACTCCTGACAGGAATATTGTGTCATCCTCATGATTCTACATGGGGGGTCTTTAAATATTGTCTCACACATGGTATAGACTAGAGAAGAGTTTTTCAAACTTTTTTTGACGCGGAACCCTTTTTGGTTCCAGTAACTTTCCTGGGAACCCCAGATTCGTAATATAAATATTTTCATATGCCTTTTTAAACAGTATGTATGTATAAAAACAAATAAACAAGTAATATTACTGCAATGTGTATTTTTCAAATAAAAATACAAAACTAAAAAATTTTAATTTTCATATTTTCCACAAGTGCATAACGCATAAAACAGAATTACTAACAATTTTAACACAGTTTATTTTGTAATCATTTTGGCTTTATAGTTGAGAGTTTGATTTTCAAGAAGTAAAAGATTTTAGAGGTAAAATCCAGTTTGACCTAGGTAGGTAGTGGGAAATGGCAGCAATGTGTGAAGTGCTACTTCTGCAATAGCAGAAAATTCGGGAATCAGATAGTTCCAAAAACTGACTAGTGATTCATCCTAAATATGAAAAAAATTTTGACCACTTCTACTTATGGGTATATGTAGTATAAAAATTATTTGGTTTTCATTATTCACAAGAAATATAGAATAAATCCATTCGCACAGAAAAAAATGTTTAGAAAAATGTTTTTACTAAACGTTTTTCACGAAACCCCAGACAGTCTGTTAAGGAACCCCTGGGTTCAGCGGAACTCACTTTGGGAACCTCTGAACTAGAGACTGCTTAACATATTTTCTCAAGTACGACTTACTCATAGTTTTCCCTCTTGAATGAAAAAATCGAGGGCCAATGTGAAAATATACGAGTCCAGAGGCGAGCATCCAAGCCACTGGGCTACTGTAGCCCCTCTGATAATGCGTTTACTTTTAGTGAAGTTGAGTGTAGGTGACTTTTCTTCCCATTTTCTTCAGTTAGCCTAGTGCGACAGTGTTTTGAAATAAAATAACACTAGTAACATATATTCTGTGAGAAAATAGAGTGGAAATAATTTGCTTCTGAAGTCCTTTAATGAAAAAACTTTTCGAATATTAATATTCTTTTCAAGTTATGTGAGTTATTGAGAAATTCGGAGTTCGAGGATACATAGCGATTGACATAGTACTCATTATTATTATTCTTTCATAAACTGGTATTATCAACTTATAAATGTTTGTAAGATTTCTTTTTTGTGTATCATGTTTTTAAAGTTTTTTTTTCAGATGGCTTCAATTTGTAAAGCTATATAAAAATAAATAGCAACGCCAATATATCAGTGAGTTATTTGAGTCAGCTTATATATACATTTAACCCCGGTTTATCTATAACAGGTTCAATTTATAAAAAAAAATATATATGTATGAAATATTATTGATACAACATTGGATGGATTTAATAATATATCACCGGATTTAGGACAATTGAAAGTTTCGCATTTTCTTTGGGTTTTAATCTTGACTAATTCTTTTACAATCCCTTTCAAAAGAAAAATAACCTGTATGTGTTTAATCCTAGCCATTCTTGATTAAACCTCCTATCTAGCTAGATTATGGTACTATTATAATATGCAGTTAGCATACATAACACCCACACACACCCAGATATGTGTGTAAGTGTGTGTAAATATGTGTGTAAATATGTGTGTGAGATTAAATTTTCTGCCCACTTTTGTCTTAATTAGTTTTCTGGATTTCTTTTCCAAATCTCGAAGTCTTACTTTCATTTCTTTAGGAACTAGGTTTGAAATGAACTAGGAAATGAAGGACTGTTCCCCAAATATATATATATATATACATATATACGAGTATATATATATACTTGTATATTTTGGAAGCAGTCATGTAAAGAAGTTTGGTTAAATTTTCTATTAATAAGGTTCCTTGTACACTTCTCAAAGGAGCGGAATAATTTTCTTGCGTTACTCAAGAAATTCTGACTTCTGTAAGTTATTTTATTTTTTTTTATAATCTCTGAAATACTTCTGCTTGTAATATTCATAAGTTATTACAATCCAATTTCATAATGTTTATACGCTGGATGTTGATAAGTGATTTCTTCTTATTCTTTGTTATAGGCCTATGAAAAATGTTTTAAAACAAAATCGAAACGTCGGTAATGAGAGTTTGATTTTTGAACCTAGAAAGTTAACCGAATACTGATTAAATATATATATATATATATATATATATATAATATATATATATATATAACAAGATCAGTTTGGTTTTGACTCTGACGAAGACCGCTTGTTACGGTTGAAAGATCTTAGTATTTTTCCCATTTCATTTTGTTGTTTGATCATTGATTGTTATTTCACGTGTTTATGTGAAATCTTTATATATATATATAAAACAGTTCAAAATGGAGATATATATATATATATATATATTTGAGTTAGCTTCAGCTACTCAAAGGGACTACTTCTGCCCGATGACGACTGTCGAAATATCGTTGTGAGTGTTTTGTGTGTGCCTTTATTTGTTTTTCTCTTCCTGTGTGAACTATATATATATACATATATATAATTAAAGTTACAGCTAGAGAACACAAGAAAAAGGACGAACACTCGCCTCTCTCTCTCTCTCTCTCTCTCTCTCTCTCTCTCTCTCTATATTTATAATATATATATATATATATATATATATACAACTAAAAAATGATTGATCGGGATGCGGTCAGTTTCTTCCACTTTCAATTCAAACTCTCATTGCCGACGTTTCGATTTTATTTAAAATCTTTTTCCAAAGGCCTACAAACAGAGGAAAACAAAACGTCGGCAATGAGAGTTTGAATTGAAAGTGGAAGAAACTGACCGCATCCCGATCAATCATTTTTTAGTTGTATATCTGTCACACGGTCGAGAAGTTATTAGTGTTTATATATAAATATTATATATATATATATATATATATATATATATACGAATTAAAGAGGAGGTAGTACACAGATAAACAAAGGAATAATTTACTTCTATATTTCGACCATCGTCATCATCAGGGGACGAAAAGTCCCGCAGGAAGGTAAAGCGACGACTCTAAATTGTTTAAAATAACAATAAAGAAGAGAAATGTGAATTAAAGTAAAATGCATTAAAGTTGTTTTTTATTCATTTTTTTTAATTTGTTATGTTGTTATTATATTATTATATTTGAATAATTATTATTTTTTATTTTTTTTACTTCTTAATTTGACTCATCATTTCCTTCCCCTCTATTTTCGCTTGGTGGTTGTAGCGGGAGTACTGAGTAACGGTTGTGTGTGCTGTTGCTGATCGTCTTCAGTCGCCGCTCTGCCTTCCTGCGGGACTCTTCGTCTCCTGATGACGACGATCTTTGAAATAGAGAAGTGAGTTATTCCTTTGTCTACCTGTGTGCTACTTTCTTTGTAATTGGGTTTTATTTAAAAGTCCATTGGATCGTTTCAATGATTACTGTATATATATAGTTCATAAAGGAAAGAGAAAATCATAGGAAAACAGACACAGAAGACTCACTACGATATTTCGACATTCGTCGTCGTCAGGCTTCAGCTAATCAAAGGTACTACTTCTGCCCCTGCATTCGCAAAATAGCGTCCGAGTACGATTAGAAGCAACGTTCGATAGACCTTTTACCAAAACCTGTTTAGAGCATTTGAAGACTTTGAGTTTTTCGTTAATTAAAAAACGTCTGTCATAAGCATATGGCTAAATGTTTTTAATAGCAGAATAAATGTTGAGTTCAACAACACACATGTTTTTCTGTTGGGAACACTTTGTCGAGAATAACGCTGGTTTATGTTATAATGATTATAACACTCTACAAATGACAACGGCATAAAAGACATCTGCCGGTCTGGAATATTACTCCAGTGAAGTCAGCATTGTAGTTTTTTCAAATATAGATTAAGTTGGCCCAGCTGTTTTTTTCTTTGACAGTATAGAGGAGCTTGTGTTTGGGTCGGTAGTGTCTTCAACGAAGATTGCTATAAAAGATGAGTTTGCCAATAAAACGATTTGCGATATTATCTCTGGTTTAGGAAAGTCTGTAATATCTTTGCCGATTGAAACACCTTAGAAGTAGATTACACAATCACACATATAAAGATATGTTGAACAAAATGAGTTTAACCATTTTCTTTAACTATGAAGAACTGATGATCTGAAGGTACTTCTGATATTAGAGTTATGAGTCCTTCAGTAGGTGTAAAAGTGTATTTTGATAATCTAAATTTTAATCGATTTCCACTGGTAGTTGTATTTCCAGGGGTTGTAGTTGTCTCATTTTATGGATTAAGTAACTCTTCGTGGCATTAGGTAGTAGATAAAAATATACTAACGAATTTGATTATGAATTCGCTGAACATAGGCAGTTTGATGACCTGTTTGGTTAATTCTTTTATGCATTATTATATCCTTGATTGTTTATGTAATAAGGTCAATTTATGTTAGTTATTGTGCCGAGATGGGTAACAGTTATGTTTTGTCTAATTTAGTCATCAGAGAGGTCTGCCACAGTGGGGTGAGGTTAGGTGCAGTGGTATTCCTGCAGACACAAACATTTAACATAGGCAGTCCTCAATTTCGCCTAACTAAAGTGTATTTAGAATAGAGATCTTTAACTAGTACTTATCATTTACAGGCTCAAGACTGAAATGACCTACACAGAGAGAGTTATTAGATACCAAGAATCAAACAAACAGTGTCATTCCAAATTCACATACATCTGGACGAATTGAGCAAGTTGAATAGACACAAGGTCTTCTCCGAGGGACAACATGCTACCCAAGGTACCCTGGATCTACCAGGCAAGCACGCAATCCACTTGGCTACCTTGGCCCCGAGCAGCCATAGTACTTTGAGTGTTGAGTAAAGCCTGGAAGTCTATTCAAGCAAAGGACTGTAGTTGGATGTCTGCCACATTATTCTCATTCGGCATAGGTATGCATATAGAATGCTGGGACTGACATTTACCACTAATGCCTTGTGACTCCCTTTCAGACTGATCTTCAACAAAACTTTTTTTTTACTCCATGACATACATCAATATCTGATAATGAGCATAGTACAAGTCAGTGACTTCTACGACATAGTTGTATTTGAAAACATGTTCTTTGTTATCACAGTTTATTAATTCTGACCTTTGCTAAGTAACCCATAAGGTCGGGTTATTTATCCATAATATCACTGGTTTCACGTTAACTTGTTCAATTCGTCCTGATGTATTTGAATAAGGCATGACACAGTTTGTTTTATTCTAGGTATTTATATAGGACATTTCAGAATTCATAACATTATTCCAGAATATTTATTGTACTTTGGTTTTGTTACTCTACCTCAGGCATGGACAACTTTCTTGAATTGTGGGCCGCATTATGTAATTCATAAATGACCGTGGGTGGTATAATAATTTCCATAGTTTTTGGATACATAAAGCTTATATGTATAATGTATTTCTATATATATATATATATATATATATAGAATTAAAAGAAACGGTCCAGCGGACTTTTTTACTTTACTATAAGTAAAGTATAGTGATCGTGAAAAAATTCGATCTCGAGATTTTGACGGAATTACATGTTTTGAGGTCCCAGAAGTCGTTTTATGAAGTTTTTACGATGATGTCTGTGTGTGTGTGGGTGGGTGAGTGTGTTAGCATTGCTTGTTACCACGCTACGGTCCAGAATCTTTGATGGATCAAGTTGATATTTTACACAAAAATGGGCCCTATAAAGACGAAGATCCCTATTGTTTGGGAAGAATTATGCATGATGGGAAAGTCACTTTATTTGCCAAAAACCGTTTTTTAAAACATTTATTTCTCCTAAACTGGTAACCCTAGAGTTTTGAAATTTTGACATTATCTTTGAGGTTACAAATGGAACAAACGAAAAATATATTCAGAATTTTAAATGAACAGGAAATATTTTTTTTTCAATAAAATGTATAAATTTTGACTTATAATTCAATCTCAAACCTTGTGAGAGGAATACAAGCCATACTGTTTGACGGATCAAAATGAAACTATACCGATAAATAGAACATTATATGGAAAATGAGTTGAGATATTTTTTTTCAAAATAAAATTCCCTAATGGGGCGTTACAGTATGATTTCTGTTTTCAGAAAATGTTTTTTTGACGCTAAACGCCTCATTAAAAAATAATGAAAATTTGACCAAAAATGGAACAAAAAATTAACAAGTCATAAAAAAAAATCTGGAGTGGCCTACACTCTACTTTACTATAAGTAACTCAATGTCAAATTTCTTGTGTATATAAAACATAACGTATCATTTAAGCATAACATAAATATCTAAATGGGATATAATTATTAGCATTGCATTCGTGAGGTAGTAGAGATAGTGATTGAAGGACATATCAATTTATAAGCTTATTTTTGTACATCACAAATAATTTATTATTTGCAAATAATTTCATTAGTATAACTACAGCAGTAATATCATTTTTGAAAAACCAATGTGAACATTTCTTGAAACGAAATATTATCCTACAAAGAACATGGCTATTGTTCAAATAGCCAGTAGATTTCTTACATCGTTTACTTAACATCCTTCTACATTGAATATTAATGTAAAATTTTCAAATTTAAAACAGTAAAATACCCTTTTTTTCTCTGAAAAACATCTTAAACAGCGAAGAAAATGTTGTTTTAAGGTGATTTGTTAATTAAAGATGTACGATAATTACAGTTATTAATCTCTAAACGAAACATTTATATTTTGAATTATCTTTTACATTTTTGGTTTTTAACAGAATTATTATACTGGGAATTTTATGGCTTCTTAGTATTTAATAAGATCATTTTCCTTCCCCTTTGTCAAATAACATATATACGATTTTTTTTTAATGAGTGTTATCATTTACCTGCTCAATATTTTTCCTCTTACATCTCTTATAAGTCAATAATATATTTTCATTTTTCCATTAGAAACATCAATTTTATCTCAGTGGATTCGCTCAAAAAATTTCTAAGTCAATGTAAACAATGTAAAAAAAATATAAAAAATTCGACAAGTATAGCAGGTGATCTCTTAGTCTAGGATAAACAAACAGTTTTTATAGCGTTATTGCTCTTTTCCGTAACTGAAACTTCATGATTTTTTTTTTATGAATTGCTAATTTTTTGTTCCATTTTTGGTCAAATTTTCATAATTTTTTAACGAGCCATTTAGCGTCAAAAAAACATTTTCTGAAAACACAAATCGTACTCTAACCCCCTTTAGCGAATGTAATTTTAGAAAAAAAATCTCAACTCATTGTCCATATAATGTTCTATTTATAGGCATAGTTTCATTTTGATCCGTCAAACAGTATGGCTTGTATCGCTCTCACAAGGTTTGAGATTGATTTATAAGTCAAAATTTGTACATTTTATTGAAAAATAAATATTTCCTGTTGATATAAAATTTTGAATATATTTTTCGTTTGTTCCATTTGTAACCTCAAAGATAATGTCAAAATCTCAAAACTCTAGGGTTAGTAGTTTAGGAGAAATAAATGTTTTAAAAAAAACGGTTTTTGGCAAAAAAAGTGACTTTCCCATCATGCATAATTTTCCCCAAACAATAGGGATCTTCGTCTAAATGGGGCCCATTTTGTGTAAATATCAACTTGACCATCAAAGATTCTGGACCGTAGCGTGGTAACAAGCAATGCTAACACACGCACCCACCCACCACCCACCCACCCAACCCCCCCCACCCACCCACCCACCCACCCCCCACACAGACACACACAGACACATCGTAAAAACTTCATAAAACGACTTCTGGGACCTCAAAACATGTAATTCCGTCAAAATCTCGAGATCGAATTTTTTCACGATCACTATACTTTACTTATAGTAAAGTAAAAATTCATGAAGTTTCAATTACGGGAAAGAGCAATAACGATATAAAAACTGTTTGTTTATCCTAGACTAAGGGATCACCTGTTATACTTGTCGAATTTTTTATTACATTACTATAAGTATTACTTTAACATAAGTAAAGTATAGTGATCGTGAAAAAATTCGATCTCGAGATTTTGACGGTATTACATGTTTTGAGGTCCCAGAAGTCGTTTTATGACGTTTTTACAATGATGTCTGTGTGTGTCTACGCTACGGTCCAGAATCTTTGATGGATCAAGTTGATATTTTACACAAAAATGGGCCTCATAAAGACGAAGATCCCTATTGTTTGGCAAGAATTATGCATGATGGGAAAGTCACTTTTTTTGCTAAAAATCCTTTTTCTTAAAACATTTATTTCTCCAAAACTGATAACCCTAGAGTTTTGAAATTTTGACATTACCTTTGGGGATTCAAATGCAACAAACGAAAAATATATTCAGAATTTTAAAACAACAGGAATTATTTTTTTTTCAATAAAATGTAAAAATTTTGACTTATAATTCAATCTCAAACCTTGTGAGAGCAATACAAGCCATACTGTTTGACGGACAAGAATGAAACTATGCCTATAAATAGAACATTGTATGAAGAGTGACTTGAGATATTTTTTTCTAAAATTACATTCGCTAAAAAGGCGTTACATTACGATTTGTGTTTTCAGAAAATGTTTTTTTGACGCTAAACGGCTCGTTAAAAAATAATGAAAATTCGACCAAAAATGGAACAAAAAATTAGCAATTGATAAAAAAAAATTCATGAAGTTTCAATTACGGAAAAGAGCAATAACGCTATAAAAACTGTTTGTTTATCCTAGACTAAGAGATCACCTGCTATACTTGTCGAATTTTTTATATTTTTTTTACATTGTTTACATTGACTTAGAAATTTTTTGAGCGAATCCACTGAGATAAAATTGATGTTTCTAATGGAAAAAATGAAATATATTATTGACTTATAAGAGATGTAAGAGGAAAAATATTGAGCAGGAAATGATAACACTCATTAAAAAAAAAAATCGTATATATGTTATTTGACAAAGGGAAGGAAAATGATCTTATTAAATACTAAAAAGCCATAAAATTCCCAGTATAATAATTCTGTTAAAACCAAAATGTAAAAATAATTCAAAATTAAATGTTTTCGTTTAGAGATTAATAACTGTAATTATCGTACATCTTTAATTAACAAATCACCTTAAAACAACTTTTCTTCGCTGTTTAAGATGTTTTTCAGAGAAAAAAAGGGTATTTTACTGTTTCAAATTTGAAAATTATACATTAATATTCAATGTAGAAGGATGTCAAGTAAACGATGTAAGAAATCTACTGGCTATTTGAACAATAGCCATGTTCTCTTGTAGGATAATATTTCGTTTCAAGAAATGTTCACATTGGTTTTTCAAAAATGTTATTACTACTGTAGTTATACTAATGAAATTATTTGCAAATAATAAATTATTTGTGACGTACAAAAATAAGCTTATAAATTGATATGTCCTTCAATCACTATCTGTACTACCTCACGAATGTAATGCTAATAATTATATCCCATTTAGATATTTATGTTATGCTTAAATGATACGTTATGTTTTATATACTCAAGAAATTTGGCATTGAGTTACTTATAGTAAAGTAGAGTGTAGGCCACTCCAGATTTTTTTACTTTACTATAAGTAAAGTATAGTGATCGTGAAAAAATTCGATCTCGTGATTTTGACGGAATTACATGTTTTGAGGTCCCAGAAGTCGTTTTATGACGTTTTTACGATGATGTCTGTGTGTGTGTGGGTGGGTGGGTGCGTGGGTGGGTGGGTGCGTGTGTTAGCATTGCTTGTTACCACGCTACGGTCCAGAATCCTTGATGGATTAAGTTGATATTTTACACAAAAATGGGCATCATAAAGATGAAGATCCCTATTGTTTAGGAAGAATTATGCATGATGGGAAAGTCTCTTTTTTTGCCAAAAAGCTTTTTTTTTAAAACATTTATTTCTCCTAAACTAATAACCCTAGAGTTTTGAAATTTTGACATTATCTTTGAGGTTTCAAATGCAACAAACGAAAAATATATTCAGAATATTAAAACAACAGGAAATATTTTTTTTTCAATAAAATGTAAAAATTTTACTTATAATTCAATCTCAAACCTTGTGAGAGCGATACAAGCCATACTGTTTGATGGATCAAAATGAAATTATGCCTAAAAATAGAACATTATGTGGAGAATGAGTTGAGATATTTTTTTCTAAAATTACATTCGCTAAAGGGGCGTTACAGTACGATTTGTGTTTTCAGAAAATGTTTTTTTGACGCTAAACAGCTCGTTAAAAAATAATGAAAATTTGACCAAAAATGGAACAAAAAATTAGCAATTCATAAAAAAAAAATCATGAAGTTTCAATTACGGGAAAGAGCAATAACGATATAAAAACTCTTTGTTTACCCTAGACTAAGAGATCACCTGCTATACTTGTCGAATTTTTTGTATTTTTTTACATTGTTTACATTGACTTAGAAATTTTTTGAGCTATCAAAAAATCCACTGAAAAATCTATCGAAATCCACTGAGATAAAATTGCTTTTATAAAGGAACAGTTTAAATTGTTTATTGAATTATATGAGATGTAAGAGGAATAATATTGTGCAGGAAAATGATAACACTCACTCAGAAAAAATTCGTATATATGTTATTTGACAAAGGGGAAGGAAAATGATCTTAATAAATACTAAGAAGCTTATTGTTATTATTATTTTAAAGATTAAAATTCCCAATATGATAATTCTTTAAAAGACCAAAAATGTAAATGATAATTCATAATCTGAATCTTTCGTTTAGAGATTAATAACTGTAATTATCGTACATCTTTAATTAACAAATCACCTTAAAACAACATTTTCTTCGCAGTTTAAGATGTTTTTCAGAGAAAAAAAGGGTATTTTCCTGTTTTATATTTAAAAATGTTACTTTAATATTCAATGTAGAAGGATGTCAAGTAAACGATGGAAGGAATCTACTGGCTGTTTGAACGAAAGCCATTCTCTTGTAGGAGAATAAATCGTTTCAAGAAATGTTCACTTTGGTTTTTCAAAAATGTTATTACTGCTGTAGTTATACTTTTTTTTTTTTAATTTGTTTTTGTATTACAACTACCCTTATCGGGGTAATAAGTAATAGTGATACAATAGTTATACTAATGAAATTATTTGCAAATAATAAATTATTTGTGATGTACAAAAATAAGCTTATAAATTGATATGTCCTTCAATCACTATCTGTACTACCTCAGGAATGAAAGGCTAATAATTGTATCTCATTTAGATGTTTACGTTGTGCTTAAATGACACGTTATGTTTTATATACTCAAGAAATTTGACATTAAGTTACTTATAATAAAGTAGAGTGTAGGCCACTCCAGATTTTTTTTATTGTACACATTGACTTAGAAATTTTTTGAGCGATTCCAGTGAGATAAAATTGATATTTATAAAGGAACAATTTAAAATTATATGAGATGTAAGAGGAATAATATTGTGCAGGAAAATGATAACCCACACTCAGAAAAAAATTCGTATATATGTTATTTGACAAAGGGGAAGGAAAATGATCTTATTAAATACTAAGAAGCCATAAAATTCAAAGTATAATAATTCTGTAAAAAAGCAAAAATGTAAAAGATAATTCAAAATTGAAATCTTTCGTTTAGAGATTAATAAATGTAATTATCGTACATCTTTAATTATAAATCACCTTAAAACATAATTTTCTTAGCTGTTTATGATGTTTCTCAGAGAAAAAAAGGGTATTTTCCTGTTTTAAATTTGAAAATTTTACTTTAATATTCAATGCAGAAGGATGTCAAGTAAACGATGTAAGAAAACCACTGGCTATTTGAACAGAGGCCATGTTTCTTTGTAGGAGAATATTTCGTATCAAGAAATGTTCACTTGGTTTTTCAAAATGTTATTACTGCTGTATTATACTAATGAAATTATTTGCATCAGCTGTGTGATGTACCAAAATAAGCTTATATATTGATATGTCCTTCAATCACTATCTGTACTCTTTCAGGAATGAAAGACTAATAATCATATCCCATTTAGATGTTTACATTATGCCTTAAAGAGACGTTATATATTACATACTCATGAAATTTGATATTAAGTTACTTATTGTAAAGTTGGTGTAGGTCACTCCAGATTTTTAAATTTTATTTTATATATATATATATATATATATATATATATATATATGCAGATGAATCACAATAAACACGTGATACAATCAATGAAAACAAACCACAAGGAAAAAAAAGAAAATAGATAGAAAAAATGCTCTGAGGCCTTTCAATTTATGTCATCAGAACCATTGGATTGGATGAAATTTTAATTGAAGGTATAGTTAGGCAAATTGGTCCTGTGGGTGACCTTCGGAATGTACTTGCAACGTTGAACATGAACTCTGACCAGATTGTGGATTCTAAAATAGAACATAATTTTTATTTGACTTATTTACTTTTCATGTATTCTTGTTTTGTTAATCATTTATTATTGTTTATTTTTTGATATTGATTAATTTAATTTGTATCTATTTGTTTATATTTATTATATATTGTTTATAGTTAGGAATTATATATAACATTTTCTTATTCTATTTATATTTTTATTTTTTTTAATTTAATTAATTTTCTTATTGTTCATTTTGCATTGTTTAATTGTATTGGATTTTTTGTTTTTCTCTTATTAGCCTCTTCGACTTTTGTTTTCCCAGCTGTTTAGTTACCTTCCTTGTCAACCTTTGATGTTACCTTCTGTTCTTACCTTGTTTGCTCTCTGATGACATAAATTGAAAGGCCTCAGAGCATTTTTACTTTACTATAAGTAAAGTATAGTGATCGTGAAAAAATTCGATCTCGAGATTTTGACGGAATTACATGTTTTGAGGTCCCAGAAGTCGTTTTATGAAGTTTTTACGATGATGTCTGTGTGTGTTGTGGGTGGGGGGTGGGTGGGTGGGTGCGTGTGTTAGCATTGCTTGTTACCACGCTACGGTCCAGAATCTTTGATGGATCAAGTTGATATTTTACACAAAAAATGGGCCCCATTTAGACGAAGATCCCTATTGTTTGGGAAGAAATTGCATGATGGGAAAGTCACTTTTTTGCCAAAAACCGTTTTTTTAAAACATTTATTTCTCCAAACTAATAACCCAAGGTTTTGAATTTTGACATTATCTTTGAGGTTACAAATGGAACAAACGAAAAAATATATTCAAAATTTTATATCAACAGGAAATATTTTTTTTCAATAAAATGTACAAATTTTGACTTATAAATCAATCTCAAACCTTGTGAGAGCGATACAAGCCATACTGTTTGACGGACAAGAATGAAACTATGCCTATAAATAGAACATTATATGGACAATGAGTTGAGATATTTTTTTCTAAAATTACATTCGCTAAAGGGGCGTTAGAGTACGATTTGTGTTTTCAGAAAATGTTTTTTTGACGCTAAACGGTTCGTTAAAAAATTATGAAAATTTGACCAAAAATGGAACAAAAAATTAGCAATTCATAAAAAAAAAATCATGAAGTTTCAATTACGGGAAAGAGCAATAACGATATAAAAACTCTTTGTTTATCCTAAACTAAGAGATCACCTGCTATACTTGTCGAATTTTTTGTATTTTTTTACATTGTTTACATTGACTTAGAAATTTTTTGAGCGAATCCACTGAGATAAAATTGATGTTTCTAATGGAAAAATGAAAATATATTATTGACTTATAAGAGATGTAAGAGGAAAAATATTGTGCAGGTAAATGATAACACTCATTATAAAAAAAATCGTATATATGTTATTTGACAAAGGGGAAGGAAAATGATCTTATTAAATACTAAGAAGCCATAAAATTCCCAGTATAATAATTCTGTTAAAAACCAAAAATGTAAAAGATAATTCAAAATATAAATGTTTCGTTTAGAGATTAATAACTGTAATTATCGTACATCTTTAATTAACAAATCACCTTAAAACAACATTTTCTTCGCTGTTTAAGATGTTTTTCAGAGAAAAAAAGGGTATTTTACTGTTTTAAATTTGAAAATTTTACATTAATATTCAATGTAGAAGGATGTTAAGTAAACGATGTAAGAAATCTACTGGCTATTTGAACAATAGCCATGTTCTCTTGTAGGATAATATTTCGTTTCAAGAAATGTTCACATTGGTTTTTCAAAAATGATATTACTGCTGTAGTTATACTAATGAAATTATTTGCAAATAATAAATTATTTGTGATGTACAAAAATAAGCTTATAAATTGATATGTCCTTCAATCACTATCTGTACTACCTCACGAATGTAATGCTAATAATTATATAAATATTTAGATATTTATGTTATGCTTAAATGATACGTTATGTTTTATATACTCAAGAAATTTGACATTGAGTTACTTATAGTAAAGTAGAGTGTAGGCCACTCCAGATTTTTTCTATCTGTTTTCTTTTTTTTCCTTGTGGTTTGTTTTCATATATATATATATATATATATAAACACTAATAAATTCTTGACCGTGTGACAGATATACAACTAAAAAAGGATAGATCGGGATGCGGTCAGTTTCTTGCACTTTCAACTCTCATTGCCGACGTTTCGATTTTATTTAAAATCTTTTTCCAAAGGCACAAGTAGAAATATTGGAAATTGAAGGAACTATTACAATTTCCAATATTCCTACTTGTGCCTTTGGAAAAAGATTTTAAGTAAAATCGAAACGTCGGCAATGAGAGTTTGAATTGAAAGTGGAAGAAACTGCCCGCATCCCGATCTATCCTTTTTTAGTTATATATATATATATAGCTGTCTTCCTGCGGGACTCTTCGCTCTTCGCTCTTCACACCTCCTGATGACGACGATGGTCGAAATATCGATGTGAGTTATGTCTGTCTCTTTCTGTGTGTTTCCTTCGTTTTGAATTTATTTTATCTTAAAAAAGTCCTCTGGACCGTTTCTTTTAATTGTATATATATATAAATATATATATATTTATAAACTCAAAAATTGTTATTGACCTCTTCTATTCTATTCACTGTTTCGTTATTTGACCTAGCCCTCAATAACGAAACAGTGAATTTATATATATATATATATATATATAGAAGTACATTATACATTAATATTAGAGATAATCTATTATTATTATTATATTATTAGTATTTATTATAAGCTATATTAATTTATCAATAATTATTAACTTCTTTTTGTCCTTATAATGAAAATTATTATTCATCTCATTATTTCATTATGGTAAACAATTATAACAACACAATCTCAAAAAGATTAGTGCGTTATAGAAGAAAAAATACTAAAACTTTTGTTGCTATACAGCGCGCTCTCTCTCTCCCCTTGTAATTTCCTTCCAAAAGTCTCGGTGAGGTTATGTTAATAAAGAATTTTTAATATTAAGGTAGAATTCCAAATAATATCCGAGAGCCGCACAAACACACGTGCTGGGCTGAATGTGGCCCGTGGGCCGCAGGTTGCCCATGGCTGCTCTACTTGTTTACTACTGACACTACTTCCTGTTGCATAGGCGAGTTTGTACATGATAAGAGGTGTGTACGTGGTAAGAGATGTTTACGTTATAAGGCTGTCAACTGTTAACAGAAGATTCAGATTAATAGGCTTTGTTTAGAATAAAACTGACAGGATATACTTCCTGCATGGAGTGCGGCATTCTCGTGTGCGACCTTTTCCTAGAATATGACTCATAATAGAACGAGAGCCGTCATATTGTGGTCACTGTCCTTACACTAGTCTTATCTCTGAAGGCCGTTTCAGTCAAGTTACCTTATTTTAAAAACACTGTCAATCAAATCATTAGTTGTGCAATCAGTAATTGTGTGGTATTTACTCATTATGAGGTAAAATGGATAAACAAACGAAAGTCTCCACACAAATGAAGTTTTATTCAACAGCAACAACGAGTTTCGAACACTTTGTGTTCATCATCAGGAAGACACCAAGGATGTGCTGCTGAGGGGTGGGTCCAATGAAAGAGTTGTTTTCACTGGACCAACCCTTCAGCACCACATCCTTGGTGTCTTCCTGATGATGAACACAAAGTGTTCGAAAAGCGTAGTTATTGTTGAATAAAACTTCATTTGAGTGGAGACTTCTGTTTGTTTATCCATTTTACCTTTAGAACTGTCAATCAAATTATCTGCATGCTGTTACCTTCTGTCAGTTTTCGCAACATAATATATTTGTAAAATCTTTAATAAATCCAATAACCATAACTACTTTGACAAATAATGAGAAGAGCTGTGTAACTAATGACACAATTAAGCTCAAAATCCAGGCGGTAACAAGTAAACAGACAATGATGCCATGACGAGGGCAGATAGGCTAGGAAAACACAGCCATTATCAAATTAGCTAACGTTACCAAGGAGTTAGTTAACCTTAATTAATTATTAAATTTGTTGTCTCTTTTATAATTGTCTTCTTCATTCATGAATCTACTCTTGATACTCTAGTTGTTCCGAAACCGACTAGGTTATAAGGTGTACCTTGTATGATGATTAATTTTTATAGTAACACTAGCAAACGTACCCGTCTTTGACGGAATCAAAAATTCTATTATACTTGGTATTCCAAAATATCAATTTTTGTATTTATAATACTAACAATTAGAAGTTATAGAATAGTAGAAAATACCATTATTAGTACAGTGCTTAAAAAAAAGCCTCTGTATACAAAGATTAGATTTTAAGTTAGACATACACAAATCTACAATCAATGTTTCAGCTTTATATGTCTTATATGGTAGCAATATTTTGTGACAAAACGACAGACAGAAATTATTCTAAGGGTACATGTGGCTACTCTGAAGTATGAAACGTAAAGAAAACTTGAAATGAGTTATTCTAATAAACGTGCTCCCATCAAAAAGCTAGTGCACGCAAGCCACTGGGCTACTCTGGTTCCATACCTTACTTTATTACCAGTGTTTATATTACGCAAATATTAATTTAAAAAAAATATTTTTGTTGTATTTATTTATAATACATTTGCACTACTCTCATCGGCGGAGCAAGCAGCTACTGGCTACCCTGGCTAGATCCTTTACTTATTCATTTTTATATTATCCACATTTTAAATTCAAAAAAATATTTGTTTGTTACATTTATTTATAATACATTTGCACTACTGTCATCGGCGATCACGCAAGCCACTGGGCTACTCTGGTCCCCATACCTGTATTATTACCAGTTGTATTTATTAAGCAAATATTAAATTTAAAAAAAAGTTGACAGTTATATATTTCAATAATTGCCAAACGTACCCGTCTTTGACGGAATCAGAAGTCCTGTTTTGGTTTATTGCCGTGTGCCTATTGCCTTTCGGCTACCCACGGAGGAATCAGAAGTTCCGTCATTTTTGGTATTTCAAAATGTCATTAGAAATTATAGAATAGTAGAAAATACCATTATTACTAAGTGTTAAACAAATGCTCCAGCTTTTACACTACGTTGCTGTCTGTCCTTCAGGTTCATGGTAGAAGAAAGAGTTGAAACCTCTGACCGTTGAGCATGTAAACTACATTTGACCATGTGAGAAAAACTTGGTTTTGCTACCTTGTATTCCTGCGTTAGATGAAGTCTCCCTTTGCGACTTAGTTAACGTCATTGCGAAATAGACTCTGACCGACTTTGCAATCATTTCAACGTAAACAGACGTGGCTCGGAATCAATGGTATGTGAAGTATACACACAGACTCCCCAATACCACATCAGTCATTATGTCCGCCTCTATGGCATATCTGTGTAGAGCACGAACTTCAGATCGTGTCCCGTTGCACATTTTTGGGGCACTCATGTTTCGTAACATGAAATTTGTTACTGCTACTAAATTGTTAGCATGATTGGTGCTCTACTTTAAGTTTTTACTCATGAGCAGGCAGTCCAGGAGAAATAAATTCAGAGTCAAGAAATTCAATTAGATAATGAACTGCTTCTTCGTCACTAATCCAATCTCTTTACTGACTTGTAAGTTCTTCCTCGCTTCATATAGCGTGAAGAACTGTTTTGTTGATTTTTCCTCCCTGTTCATATTAAGAGTTGAGAATTGCTCGTTTACAAAACATTTATTCTCAATAGATAGTACATCCTTAACTCTGTGAAACCCCATTTCAATGATGTCAAATACGCAATATATTCATATGCTCAATTGAAATTAAAATCAACTAACAATACCTACTTGCCACACCTGTGTATTTCAAAACAAACTGTCTGTGAATTAGAAAATACAGCTAAAAGCCCCATAACTTCGCTTCTGTACTGAATTAATAATCTATTTAGAGCCCATATTTAGTTAGGCACACCACAAATCCAGTGTCAAGTTTCAGCTCGCTATGTCTTATGGTGGGCTGAGTTTACTATGTGACAAAACTTTTTGCGTTAAACGTCCATAACTTCACTTCTACGTTGAATTCCAATCAATTCATAGCCTATATTTTAAGTTAGACCTACACAAATCTACTGTAAAAGTTTCAGCTTTATAGGCTTATGGTAGCTGAGTTTACCTGTGACAAAGTTTTGCGGACAAACCGACAAAACCGACAGAAATTTTTCTAAGGGTGGATTCGGTTTCTCCAATGTATGAAACGTAAAGAAAAACTTGAAATGAGGTCAAGTTCTAAGCAATGTACAGACAAAATCATTATTTTATTTATAAAGATTACTAATTATAATGTTACTAAGAGTGATATTTTATTTATTCGGATGACTTGCATTTGAATTTATGACACTTGATTCATAATTTTTCATTGTCTTACAAAGCTTGTTTCGCTTACGTACTGTTTGTTATAGGATTTTTTTCTATGTAGGTGGCCTTTGGTTCCCGTGTTGGATACTTGTTTCTATCACTTAAAATCACTGCTTAAAGTTTTCTATGTATTATTTTCGTTTTGTTTCAGTCAAATGTGGTTTAAAATGGTTGACGTACATTTTTTTAATTTTATTTCTTGGTCTTTTAAGCTTTTACTTTTGGTAGTTTTTTTATTGTTTAAACCGATCCTCTATCTGGTGATAACGTCAGTCGTTTACAGGCTTTTTCTTTGACCGATGATTCTACAGATTCTATATTGGGGGGTCCTAAATTTTGCCTTAACTCAAATGCATTTCGAGTAGGGATCTTTAACGAGTACCTGACATCGTACAGGCTCGGGACCGACGGCTTAACGTCCTCTCCGAGGGACGTCGTTCTCAGAATTATTCACCTCCCGCGTGAATAAATCAAGGGCCAGGTGGGGATCGAACCCCGGACTACCGACCCAGAGGCGAGTACGTTGACCAATAAGCTAACCTGACCCTTTTTCTGTAGTTGTATAAGATGATCAAACCACAATATGAAAATGGGAAAACAAGACTAAGATCTTTCAACCGTAACAAGCGGTCTTCGTTAGAGTCACTGACTGGTTTGATCATTGATTATTATTTCACGTGTTTATGTGAAATCTTTTTATAGTTGTATCAGATATTTACTTAAGCAACTAAGGTTCAGGGTTGTTTAAATGTAGTTATTAAATAAATGAAATCATTTTTTTGACACTGTCTTTACTGATTATGTATTTTTTTATACTGTTAAAGTTATTGAAACACAGTAAATTAAAGAGGTTTTATGGTGTGTATAGTAAGGATAGTATGTTCCCAAAAAATGTTTTACCAAGTAGAGTTTTGATCGATTTTTGCTACTGCTTTCAAAAATGATGCCATCCTCTGTCTTATCCGTCCAAAGATCTGAGCCAGATGAAGACTTTTTGAAGCTGTCTTAAATATCTTATTTTTGTGTTTTGTTTCAGAAAGAAGACTATATGTTACCAATGAATGGTTTGAAAGAACTGCACCTCCAACCATGACCAAAGATCCGTAAGCTGACACTCTCGTCAATGAGGAAATCTGTTTACATCTATTTTTATCTGTCGTTTATATGTTATTATTCAATTCAGAAATGAAATGAACAGAATCATTGTACCGCATCTTAAACTAATATCTGTACAATTAATTGTAAAATGTGTTTTATCTAAAAAAAGGGGAAAAAAAGAAAAAATAGTTCGATATCCTGTAAAATTGATTAACCTAATGAGAAAGGAGCACGTTTGTACAGGGTGAGCGGAAGGTAGGGTTACAGGCTTGTAAACCTTATATATGTTATAAATTTGTTTATAATTTAGAGGACTCAGAAAGGGTAGTTAGAAGTTTTTTGGGTAACTGTAACATCTAACTTTTGACCCACTCTGTATAGTTGGCACAAGTTTACATATTAGCAAATGGGTAATGAGTATAGCTTTTGATGGATATTAAACTAGTTAATAAAGTGTGAATACTAAATTTGAAGATAGTGGACTCAAAGTGGTTCTCTTATGGCTGCAGTATTACTGAACTCGTAACCGATAATGAACGATACATTTTTATGGTTGAAATATTTTTTAACTAAAAATAATGAAAACAAGTAAATTTAAAACTAATAAATTATCGTATTTGATGTCTGGTGAATGAAGAAAAAGTAAAATGTTAATTTGTTCGAATATTGTTATATCTTTACACTTTTGTTGTTATATATGCTCCGTGATGTTAACAGCGCTCTTGTGAATTTTCTTTTGCTGTCCTTGTCCACCGCCCTGGGAGATCGGTAGGATTTGTGAAAGATCTATCTTAGCACCAAAATATGTTACTGCTGCAAACTTCCACTCGGAGTTACTTCATCTATTGGCTGGAACGGCAACTATTTACAAATCTGTAGATGCAGTTGAAGATCAAAATAATGTTGTACACTACTCTGTAGAGTTTCTAAACTCTAACCACCAGGGGTGCCACTACACCAACTGGCACTAAAAGTAGGAGCTCCCATCATGTTGCTTCAGAGTTACTTCATCTATTGGCTGGAACGGCAACTATTTACAAATCTGTAAATGCAGTTGAAGATCAAAACAATGTTGTACACTACTCTGTAGAGTTTCTAAACTCTAACCACCAGGGGTGCCACTACACCAACTGGCACTAAAAGTAGGAGCTCCCATCATGTTGCTTCGAAACTTGTACTCACCAAATCTATATAATGGGACAAAATTAGTGGCATATAAGCTCTTGCCACATAGAAGCAATTATACTTACTGGATTTGGTGGCACATTATAATATGTCTTAATACCAAGAAAAATAGTGAATTCCCAACTCGCTTAAGTTTTACCATGTCCATAAATAGGTACATTTTATCCACAAGGACAAAAAATGAAAGTAGCAGAACTAATTGGAAGAATCTTGCTTTTTAGATCGATAACTTTATGTTGGTTGTCCTAGAGTTGGTAGTTCTGAAATTTGTTTGTATTCTCCCCAGAAGTAAAAAAATATTACTTACAAAGTAGTTTTGCTTAAAACGAAAAACATTTTTTGTCTTTATAATAGTTTGGTATCTTATTATTAAAATTTAATCATGTATTATTTATCTGAATTATAGGAAATTTCTGTTCATGATGTGTTAATAGAAGAGTGATTTTCAGGGAAGGCAGTAGTTTAAATGTAGTAAAAGACCTAGTAGAAGTAATTATAAAAACAAATGAGACATTGATGAAAGCAGAGATATTGAAAGGAAGAAAAGGAAGAATGTGTATTAAATTTAAATACATTATTATTGATATTGATATATCAACCGCAGTACTTTTCCGCTGAGTCACTGGATCAGCTCTTCACTGCTAGTGAAAAAATATCTGAGTGGGATATCTGGAAGTGCTCTGTCTTCTTTACATTATATGTAATGAATATACAATGTTTTAAACATCTAAACCCAGTAAGAAAATCTGAAAGCTACCAAAATCTTTCGACCAACTGATCTTCATCACGGTCTTACTTATGTATCGACCAGGTGCTTGGTCGAAAGGTTTTAGTATCTTTCTGATTCTCTTGCTGAAGTTTAGACATTGATTTTCAGTTGTATACAAAAATACGATTAAAAGAAAAGAACATCAATATATATATATATATATATATATATATATATATATATATATATATGTATACTATTTTTCTTTTTTTATTGAGGTTTGGTTTAGCTAGACCAAATCTCGATAAAAAAGAAAAATAGAGTTCAATATATGTTGTCGAGATAAGACAACATCTATATATTTATATATATATATATCAAAAGATTACAAGAAAAGAAGACATAGAAACAACACACAACTCACTTCAATATTTGGACCTCGTCGTCATCTTCAGAAAAAGTAGAAGAAGAATAAGACTGCTGCTCTGTTGGCAAGCAGTAACTCAAGCCAGCCGATTAGAACTACCCTTCTTCTTCTACACCTTCTCCTGATGATGACGAGGTCGAAATATTGAAGCGAGTTGTGTATTGTTTCTACGTCTTATTTTCTTGTAAATGTTTAGTTTCTTGTCCTAAATGACTTTCATATATTGAATTTTATATATATATATATATATATATAGTTGAATGTGTGTAAAGAAACATAGAGAAATTAAAAGCACAGACTTACAGTCTCTAACTTTCGGTTGAACCGTCTTCAGGAGAGATAAGAGAGAGAAACCAAGCACACTGGTACAGTGACGGTTGGAGACCAATATTGTACCAGTGCTCTTGGTTTCCCTCTCTTATCTCTCCTGAAGACAGTTCAACCGAAAATTAGAGACTGTAAGTCTGTGCTTTTAATATCTCTATGTTTCAAATTGAACTGTATTTGTCCATTTCGGATCGTATTTTCATTATACAGTATATATATATATGTCCATCCTCTTACTCCTAAATGTATCAAAATAATTAAAAGTTACCTTGTGTATAATCCTTATAGTTTTCAAAGGGTTAATCGTCAAAACGTGGCACATAAAGTGTCTGTATGTAATAGAATTGTCGTAAATCCACAAAATGGAATTGTTAGTAAAACAAAAGATTGTCTGTATTAAAGAATAAATGGAAATATATCTGATTCCGAATACACATATGCATTTATGATTCTACAATTTTACTAATTATTATAAAAGTGAATTGTATGTAAAAAGAAAAATGAATCCTCAACTTTGACGTATTGTAATGCTGTTTAAATTGGAAAAAAAAAATGTCTGTACATTATGCATGCACTACGCTAGTAATAGTCATAGCCATAGTTAGTACTTCAATAGCGTCCTTCCTGTACTAAACTGTAAATTTAAACAAACTATTTAGTTGTACTATTCTAAAATAACTATCTTTTACAGATGAAAATTGATGCAATTTGAATACAGAGAAGTTAGAATGGAGACCAAAAGTAATAAGAACTCAATGCTACAACATTAGTACTTCATATTAGTTAAGAAAGAATACTAACACATTGAATTACTTGATTTTTTGACATTTTCTAAATAAATACAACGGGAGCAGAGCAAAGTTGTAGACTATAAGTGAATGCTTTCCTTTTATTTGTGCTGCTTTACTTACTTTGAAACCATATATATATATATATATATATATATATATGTATAATAGTTCAATATAAAAAAAAATGGAATAATGAAGAAGTGAAAAACACAATCTCATAGTCTTTAATTTTCTGTTTGAAGCGTTATCAAGAGAGAAAAGTGAGAGAGATCAAGCGTAGTTGTTCATTGAAAGTTGGGACTATCTTCTCTCCTGATGATGGTTTAAACCGAAAATTAAAGATATTTGTGGGTGGTTTTAACTTTTTTAAATATACTTATGCATATCAGTTTACAATAAACTTTTGTTCCCCGTTTCTGAATGATTTCGGATTGCTGAAGTATATATATATTTATAACAAGATTTCACATAAACACGTAAAATAACAATCAATAATCAAACCACAATAGTCTTTTTTCCCTATTTCATATTATAGTTTGATCATGTATGTGTATATATCAAATGAAATGGTCCACAGGACTTAAAATAAAAATTATAACGAAAACAACACAAAGGTAGACACTAACATAACTCGCTTTTATATTTACACAATTACTGTAAATGGAGGGAGGCACCACCTTTTCTCTTTGAGGGACATTCGCCTGATGACGGCGATTGTGCGAATATAGAAGTGAGTTATGTTAGTGTCTATCATTGTGTTACTTTCATATATTATATATATAATATATATATATATATACATGTTTCAGAGTAATATCTAAAGGTACACAGCAAATAGATAAACACACTTACAGTTTCTAATTTTTTGTTTAACCGTCATAAGGATAGAAAAGATTGGGCACCAAACGAGTTGTGAAGCGATGGTTGGAGTGTTTTGACACGCGTGTCTGGTTCAAGAAAAGTGAAACAATAAACTAAGAATAAGTGAAGAAAGTGAAAAACTGAAGAACAAAATAATACAATGAAGATTAGGAACTCTTCATTATATCTTGTAATATTTATTCTTCCCATTTACTTAATATTTATTTATTTTCGCACTGTTTTTTCTTCAGTTTTTCACCAATTCTGAATCTAGCCGCAGTGAGAAATTCAGAAAGCGTCTAAGTTCAAGCGTGATTTTGAGAAAAAAGCGAGTCATTTTTATTGTAAGATCATAGTATCATCTATATTTCTTTTATGTGGTTTCTATGTTGAGATATACATATTACGTAATGAAAAGATATGGTTGTGGTATAGGCCAAAGATTCTATTATAAAGAAAAGATATTTTACTTGAAGTTGAAGTTAAAATGCGTCGATACTTCGTAACTTGTCCAATGATGATCATAAATTGAATTAACTAAAAGATAGAGAAACACTTCTATCTGCCTTCAAGTAGTGATTTACAAGCGACAAGTATTGTTTCTTAATGCTTGCATTTATACATCATCTTCAAGGATTGCAACAACAAAAATGAATAAAATATGCTTAGTAATATTATATAATTTTTTTTTAAATTATCTGTTATGCATGAATCTATCACACTTATGTAATGAACACATATATCAGGACCAATGCAAGCAGTTATTGTGTGGTATTTACTCATGATAGTGAAGAAAATATATTACGTCTCCACCAAAAGGAATTTATTTTACGTCGCGTTTCGAACATTAGTGTTCATCATCAAGCACATCTACAATATAAAAAATGTTTGAAATTATATAAAGGAACCAACTAAATTAAAACAAAAGAGTATGTAACTCCTTTTGTTTGAAAAATAATAATATGAAACTGTGAAAATAAATAAATGTTAAGAAAATAGGGAAAAATAAATATTACAAGATATAATGAAGAGTTCATCATCTTCATTATATTATTTTGTTCTTCACTTTTTCAATCTCTTCACCTATTCTTAGTTTATTGTTTGACTTTTGCTTGAACCAGGCACGCGTGTGAAAACACTCCAACCGTCGCTTCGCAACCCACTTAGTGTCCCAATCTTTACACCAAGTCAAAAATTGGTATACATTTAGTCTTTATATTGTACATATGACTGATGATGAACACGATGTGTTCGAAACGCGTCGTATGATAAATTCCTCGTGGTGAAGACGTAATACCTTTTCCTCACTAAAAAGGAATATTTCGATGTTACCTTTTCTTGTTAATCCTACTTCTGTTATTTTTTGTGCCATGATCCATATAGAACATTACATGCTGTATCGAATCTTACTTAACGTTAAAAATACAGAAATTCTGTTATATTTTCTTCCTAATATTTCATGTTTGTATTATTTCATTTCTAACGAAAAAAATGTTTTTATTAGCTAAAATGAAGTATGACAGGTTTTGAAAATAACAAATTATTTTTTACAAAGCTACAAGTAATTCAATACGACTGTGTGTCTACTTTTGAGCCTCCTTTTCTCTGTATCCAATTAAAAAAATATATTCTACGTATTTTCTTTTTATTTAATAAATAAACAATATCATAAAGAAATTTTAACTTTGAAATACCATATTAAATGTTGAATGTTTCCATTTATGTTTTAATTTGATGTTTACAAACATACTCCGCTTTTTAACATGATGAATGTCTCTTGGTGTATTTGTTTGTTGTTTGGTTTATTTGTTCATATCTGTTTGCTAGTGATAGATGTAATAGACATACTCATTTTCTTTATTATCTGCCCTATGAATATGTTTCAAACTCCCTATAGTTGATTTAACACTATATAAATTAAATAAACCTTTGTAAGGAACTGAATTCTTTACAAACACAACAGAATAATAATGACACTAATATTCTACAAGCCAGTGTCAAATATTGTAGTATATAAAAGAAATAAAACTACCACTGATTCCATTACACCTCATCATTTTATGTTACCCATCTTTCAAAATCATGTACATAGTGTAAATATTTGTACCATATGAGTTCTGGGGTACTTAATTTTATTTCTGGTGTTGAATTTATTTCTATTGTTCTAGTATAAAGTTTACACAGATATTCTACTTTGTTATTATTATTTATAAAACAAAGTTTTATAAGTCCTAAATTTTAACTGATGTTATTTTTTTTAATAAAATATATGAGTACATTGTCTTTTTGATTGTTGTACCCTTTATAAAGTAGTTTGATATTTTCCAGTATTTTGATTGTTTTTAGGAGATTTAAATCACCTTTTATTTAATTTGATTCTAATTCATTATCTTTCAACACAAAAAATTCATTTTTAAAAATAGTGAACCGTTTTTAAAAGCATGGACCATAAAATAAAGCTAAAGAAATGTTTGGTTAGTACAAATTAAATTAAAAGCCATGTGTATAGAGTCGTTAAAGGAAGTAGTAGTGTCCTGCTTAGGATAAGATTTATGACACGTGAATTAAATAATAAATGATTCAAACGAAAACGATTGTCCTACCAAATATAAAAAAAAAGTTCACGTAACTGAATACGAAATTAGGTTAGTATTTACAGCGGTTCATCATCAGGTGATAGCACAACAGATGAAATGGGAGAGATGTTCTTAGACGGGTGTACCAAAACAGATTCTTATTTTAGACTTGACTTTGATTCGATGTCTCAGGGCATAGAACATCTCTATATAAAGATGTTTAATTTGATGTGTATGTAAGATATGTATAATATGGAATATATGTATAATAAAAATGGAAAATTTTATAAAATTAAGCAAAATTTACGTATTAGTCTTGTCGTTTTGACTATTGTAACACACTACTCTAAAAATATAAAGAAATAACAAACTCACAACACCTACAAATTCATGCTTAATTTGTTCTTCTCATCTTCCCATGTTGACTAGCTACTATTTAAAATATTGATCATAGTCACTGTTTTTTTTTGTTTTTTTTTAATGCGATGCTTTTTCATTTAAGTTTTAGAAACAGCAAAAGTTTCTAGTGGTATACATACAAATACTTAACTAAACATATTATCAAATATTCTTTAAAAATCTTATTCCTTTCATTGATAATGAAGGTTGATCGAATTTATTTGATGTTTCAGTCGCAAAATAAGTTCACAATCAGCTAGGACACCATTTTTTAACTTCAATACTCAAATTACTCAAACCTGATGTTTCAGTCATAAATCTCTTCAGAATCCACTGGACTTTATTTTTGAAGCTAAAATCTCAAATTCAATAAATTTGACCATTCAGTCAAAAATGTGGTCCCAATAAAATCAATATCAATTTTGACCTCAAACTACTCAAAACTGACGTTTCAGTCACAAATCTGTTCAGAATACACTCGACTTTATTTTTGAAGCTAAAATTTGATGTTTCAAACAAAAATGTGGTCCCAATCCACTCAACATCAATTTTGAAGTCCAATACTCAAACTACTCAAAACTGATGTTTCAGTCATAAATCTATTCAGAATCCACTCGACTTTTTTTTTAATCTAATATCTCAAATTAAATAAATTTGTTGTTTCAGTCAAAAATACGGTCCCAATAAAATGAAAAACAATTTTGAAGTTCAATACCCAAAGTACTCAAAACTGATGTTTCAGTCATAAATGTCTTCAGAATCCACTCGACTTTATTTTTGAAGCTAACACCTCAGATTAAATAAATTAGATGTTTTAGTCAAAAATATGGTCCCAATCCACTCAACATCAATTTTGAAGTCCAATACTCAAATTACTCAAAAGTGATGTTTGTCATATATCTGTTCAGAATCCACTGGACTTCATTTTTGATGCTAAAATCTCAAAATAAATTTACACCTACAATAATATTGTTCACGCCATGACTTCTGTTAAACCAATTCCATGAAAATGGAAAACTTTATAAAATTAAGCAAAATTTACGTATTAGTCTTGTCGTTTTGACTATTGTAACACACTACTCTAAAAATATAAAGAAATAACAAACTCACAACACCTACAATATTATTCTTCACTCCTTGACTTTTGTTACACATATTCCTGAAAATTTAAAACTTTATCAAAATAAGCAAAATTTACGTATTACTCTTGTCTTTTGACTATTCTAACACTGCTACTATAAAAATATAAACAAATAACAAATTCACCACGCCTACAATATCATTGTTCACGCCTTGACTTCTGTTAATCCTATTCCATGAAAATAGAAAACATTATCAAATTATACAAACTTTCTTCATTAGCCATGACGTTATGACTATTCTAACACAACTACTATGAAAATATAAAAAAATAACAATTTCAGCACACCTACAATATTATTGTTCACGCCATGACTTCTGTTAATCCAACTTCATGAAAATCTAAAACATTATCAAATTAAGCAAAATTTAGGTATTAGTCTTGTCGTTTTAAATATTCTAACACGACTACTCTGAAAAAATAAAAAAATAACAAATTCCCCACGTCTACAATATTATTGTTCAGCCCTTCACTTCTGTTAAACCAATTCCATAAAAACGAAAACTTTAGCAAATTATGCAGAATTTTGTATTAGCCTTCTCGTTTTGACTATTCTAACACAATTGCTATAAAATTAAAAAAAATAACAAATTCCCCACAACTACAATATCATTGTTCACGCCTTGACTTCTGTTAAACCAATTCTATGAAAATGTAAAACTACAAAAATTCAACCATTTTTATATTTTCGTAGTAGTCGTTTTAGAATAGTCAAAACGACAAGACTAATACTTAAATATTGCTTAATTTGATAAAGTTTTACATTTTCATGGAATTGGTTTAACTGAAGTCAAGTTCTGAACAATACTATTGTAGATCTGCTGAATTTGTTATTTTTTTATATGTTCACAGTTGTCGTGTTATAATAGTCAAAACAAAAACACTAATACTTCAATTTTGCTTAATTTGATCAAGTTTAACATTTTCATGGAATTGGTTTTTCAGAAGTCAAGCCGTGAACAATAATATTGTAGGTGTGGCAAATTTTTTATTTTTTATAATTTCATAGTAGTTGTGTTAGAAATGTTAAAAAGACCAGACTAATACGCAAATTTTGTTTAATTGATAAAGTTTTACATTTTCATGGAATTGGTTTAACAGTAGTCAAGTCGTGAACAATAATATTGCAGGTGTGCTGAATTTGTTATTTTTTTATATATTCAAAGTTGTCGTTTTAGAATAGTCATAACGAAAAGACTAATACGTGAATAATGCTTAATTTGATAAAAATTTACATTTTCATGGAATTGGTTTAACAGTAGTCAAAGCGTGAACAGTAATAATGCAGGTGTGCTGAATTTGTTATTTTTTTATATTTTTATAGTAGTCGTTTAATATAGTCAAAACGACAAGACTAATACATAAATTTTGCTGAATTTGGATGAAGTTTTACATTTTCATTGAATTCGTTTAACGTATGTCAAGTCGTGAAGAATAATTTTGTAAGTGTGCTGAATTTGTTATTTTTATATATTTTCAGATAAGTCGTGTGAGAATAGTCAAAACATCAAGACTAATTGAGAAAGTTTGCTTAATTTTGTTAATTTTTCTATTTACATGGAATTAGACTAAGAGTTGTCAAACCATGAGCAATTGTTAACATAACATTGTATGTGTTCAAAATTTGTTTTTTTTTTAAATTTTCATAGTAGTCGTGTTAGAAAAGTCAAAACGATAAGAAAGATACGTAAATTGTGCTTACTTTGATAAGTTTTTCATTTTCATGGAATTGGTTACCAGAAGTCAAGGCGTGAACAATAATATTGTAGGTGTGGGTAATTTGTAATTTTTTTATATTTTCAGAGTAGTCGTGTTAGAATAGTCAAAACGACGAGACTATTACGTAAATTTCGCTTAATTTGATAAAGTTTTCTATTTTCATGGAATTGGTCTGACAGAAGTCACGGCGTGAACAATAATATTGTAGTTGTGGGGAATTTGTTATTTTTTTATATTTTCAGAGTAGTCGTGTTAGAATAGTCAATATGGCAAACTACTACGTAAATTTTGCTTAATTTGATTAGTTTTCTATTTTCATAGAATTCGTTTAACAGATGGCAAGCCGTGAATCTTAACATTGTAGGTGTTATAGTAGTAGTAGTGTCAGAAAAGTCAAAACGAGAATACTGATACGTAAATTGTGCTTACTTTGATAAAGTTTTTCATTTTCATGGAATTGGTATAATATTGTAATAATATTGTAGGTATGCTGAATTTGTTATTTTATTATATATTCAGAGTAGTCGTGTAAGAATAGTCAAAACGACAAGACTAATATATAAAGTTTGCTTAATTTGATTAAGTTTTCAATCTACATGGAATCTGTCTTGTTATTTTTTGCATGGAAAACTTGTTATTTTTTTATATTTTCATAGTAGTCTCTTTAGAATAGACAAAACCACAAGACAAATACGACAAGTTTCCTAAATTGGATAAAGTTTTTCATTTTCAGGTATTCCTTTAACAGAAGTCAAGGCGTCAACAATAATATTGTAGGTGTGGTGAATTTATTTTTTTATATTTTCAGAGTAGTCGTGTTAGAATAGTCAAGACGATAAGACTAATACAGGAAGTGTGGATAATTTGATAAAGTTTTCTATTCTCATAGAATTGGATTAACACAAGTAAAGGCGTGAACAATAATATTGTGGGTGTACTGAATTTGTAATTTTTATATATTTTCAGATAAGTCGTGTTACAATAGTTAAAACATCAAGACAAACTGAGAAAGTTTGCTTAATTTTGTTAATTTTTCTATTTACATGGAATTAGACTAAGAGTTGTCAAACCATGAACAATAACATTGTAGGTGTGGGGAATTTATTTTTTTATATTTTCAGAGTAGTCGTGTTAGAATAGTCAAAACGACAAGACTAATACTTAAATGTTGCTTAATTTGATAAAATTTTCCCATGGAATTGGTTTTATCAGAATTCAAGGCGTGAACAATATTATTGTAGGTATAAATTTATTTTGAGATTTTAGCTTCAAAAATAAAGTCCAGTGGATTCTGAACAGATTTATGACTTTATCATCAGGTTTAAGTATTGGACTTCAAAATTGAGCTTCGAAAATGAAGTCCAGTAGATTCTGAAGAGATTTATCACTGAAACATCAGTTTTGAGTAGTTTGAGTATTGGACTTCAAAATTGATGTTGAGTGTATTGGGACCATATTTTTGACTGAAACAACAATTTTATAAAATTTGAGATTTTAGCTTCGAAAATGAAGTCCAGTAGCTTCTGAAGAGATTTATCACTGAAACATCAGTTTTGAGTAGTTTGAGTATTGGACTTCAAAATTGATGTTGAGTGGATTGGGACCACATTTTTGAATGAAACATCAAATTTATTGAATTTGAGATTTTAGCTTCAAAATTAAAGTCCAGTGGATTCTGAACAGATTTATGACTATATCATCAGGTTTAAGTATTGGACTTCAAAATTGAGCTTCGAAATTGAAGTCCAGCAGATTCTGAAGAGATTTATCACTGAAACATCAGTTTTGAGTAGTTTGAGTATTGGACTTCAAAATTGATGTTGAGTGGATTGGGACCACATTTTTGAATGAAACATCAAATTTATTGAATTTGAGATTTTAGCTTCAAAAATAAAGTCCAGTGGATTCTGAAGAGATTTATGACTGAAACATCAGGTTTGAGTAATTTGAGTATTGGACTTCAAAATTGATGTTGATTTTATTGGGACCACATTTTTGACTGAATGATCAAATTTATTGAATTTGAGATTTTAGCTTCAAAAATAAAGTCCAGTGGATTCTGAAGAGATTTATGACTGAAACATCAGTTTTGAGTAATTTGAGTATTGGACTTCAAAATTGATGTTGATTTGATTGGGACCACATTTTTGAATGAAAGATCAAATTTATTGAATTTGAGATTTTAACTTCAAAAATTACGTTGAGGTTCTGAACAGATTTATCACTGAAACATCAGTTTTGAGTAATTTGAGTATTGGACTTCAAAATTGATGTTGAGTGGATTGGGACCACATTTTTGACTTAAACATCAAATTTATTTAATTTGAGAATTTAGCTTCTTTGAGTAGTTGGAGTATTTAATTTTAAAAGTAATACCGAATGAATGAAATCATATTTATGCCTCAAATATCTAGTTTCGGCAATTTGAAAATTGAACTTCAACAGTGATTTGGTGTGGATTGTGAAAACATTGACGACTAATGCATCTAGTTTCAGTAATTTGAGTATTGAACATCAAAAGTGTTATCGAGTGGATTGGGACTAAAACTACACTAAAACATCAAATTTGTTATAATTTTAGTTTTTAACTTGAAAAATAATTTCGATTGGATATTGTACGGATTCATCACGGAAAAAATAAATTTGAGTAATTTTAATATTGAACTTCGGAATTGATGTCGAGTGGATTATGAATTCATTTATGACTGAAACATTAAGTTTTTGTAATTTGAGTATTGGATTGTAAAATTGATGCTGAATGGATTGTGAAATTATTTATGACTGAAACATCTAGTTTGAGTAGTTTGAGATTTTAACTTCAAAAATAATTTTGAGTGGATTGTGAACACATTCATCACTGAACCATTATGTTTTAGTAATTATAGTATTTAACGGTAAGAGTAATATCCTGTGTATTAAAGCAAATTTATGACTGAAACATGTACATTGAATTATTTTTAGAATTGTACTTCAAATGTGATATTTAGATGGCTGTGAATACATTTATAAGTGTTACATGAAGTTTGAGTATAGAACATCGAAGTGATGTCGTGTGTATTGTAAGCACATTTATAACTGATACATCTATTTAGTGATTGAGTATTATAATTTGATTTGAGTATATAACTTCACAAGTAATATCGAGTGTATAAAAGCACATTTATGACTCCAACATTGGAGTAGTTTCGGAGTTGAACTTCAAAAGTGATGTCGAGTGTATTGTAAGCATATTAAGGACTCAAACTTGATGTTTCAGACAAAAATGTTTTCACAATCATCATGAAATGACTTTTGAAGTTCAACAATTGGTCCCAAACAATAGGGCTCATCTGCTCTATAAGACCCATTTTTGTGTAGAATCAATTTGATCCATCAAAGATTGTGGATTCATACTCACCCACTAGTGATTTGTGATGTGTTATTCATATTTCTATTTACAAATTTATATTAGTTTTTTTTTTTATAAACTTGGTTCAGCATTAACCCTTATGTGATAGCAAGAAAGACTCATTCTGCATTGGGAGTCCTAAATTTTTCCTAACTCCAATATATTTGGAGTAGAGGTAACAAGTACAGGCTCGGAACCGATGGCTTAAAATCTCTTCTCCTATGGACGACGTACTTAGATTTATTCACCTCTCACTTGAATATATTGAAGGCTAGAGTGGGTATTGAACCACGGATCTAGCAGTCCTGCGGCAAGCACATTCCCAGTAAGGTAATCTGGCCCCTTGGGCATACTTAAATAATAAATAAACAGTTAAGATTATTGTATTGAATGAAAATATTTATTAAGAGACTAACAACATAAATTATACACATGAAATATGATTTAATATAAAAATTGAACCTTTTTGAAATAATGCAGATATCCAGTAATTACTATATACTATTCTCTCCAAAATGTATTTTTAGTCTATTCCCTTGAAGAGACCTGTGCAACCTACAGAATTTGTTTATCTATGTTCTCAGAAATTCGTTACCAGTTTATCGTTAACTAGTATATTCATTATTTTGCATTGAATACAATATACGTGATTAAAATTCAATAGAGATGAAGTTTCATATCTTTTTTTTTTACAGAAAACGTGCTGCAATATGTTTATGAAATTTATTCTTTTAATGAATCATGGTTTTATGTTTTCTCAGTTTTTTGTGTTACAAGCAAGGATATGTTTATTGCGATAGGAAGGGATTTCTGGCTTGCGTAGTTTCGAGAGTAAACTTACGTATGGGAGTAATATTGCGTTTAACTTTACCTATTTATGTTTGAGTGTGACGAGAGAACTTCATAGGTTGCATTGCTAAATTAATCTCACCTAATTAAAAGTTAAGCGGTATTGCCAGTAACGAAGCTTTGATACCAATAATACATGCTTCAAGTATACTAGCTGACACTTGAGAGTTCTGATACACTAAGTTAGGCTTCTGTTAATAAGCTCCGCAAGAAAGCACTCTGGATTCATTATCCTGCAGCTGGTGTCTAGCGACTGACGATTTAATCATCAACCCTGAAAAAAAAACAATCATTCTACAAAATGTATTTGTTATCGTTACATTTATTAACGATTCAGATAATTTGTTAACGATATTAAATTACAATTTTTGACGAAATTTCATTCTTTTTACAGTCAACTGTTTAGCGTAAAATACACATTTTCTGAATTCATAAAATACCCCATAACACCCCTTTCTCTCCATAAAATTATGTTTAAAAAAAAAAACTACTCAACTCATCCACTTAAAACATGTTATTATTGGGTAAGATTTCTGAACTGGTGTGATCTCTGTCGTGCCTAAAATGTTTTAAACTCAATCATAAGACAACAATTATAAATTTTGTAGCAGAAAATACCATTCTGTTGTATTTTGTGTTCTGTTTTCAGTTATAAGTTTTGTCAGTAACAAAATAATTACACAGCTATAACATTCTAGATGTAGCATTTTATTAGAAAAAAAAAACATAAAATCATATTTTGGGGAAAAAAGTGATTTTCCTATGATCCAGTGGTACCAAAGTAAGAGGACAGATAATCGTTAATAAATAACCTAAGATATATTTTATTCTATTTTAATTTAGTTATTACAAAAAAACCGAACAAACTTCTGATTTAACTAAGAATTGAAATGTACTTTAATTCAGGAAACAAAGTTTTAAATTGTGAACTTTCTTACAATTTTTTTTTTGTTCTTTACTTTTATTGAGCATATCAAAATTGATGCTTCATTATAACATGATGCGAAACAACTCTGTTAAGTAGTGGAACATTCGTCTAGGAAAAAATAGCTGTTTTCTCTGAAAAATTATATTATCTTCTTGTTAAAATAATTATAATTAAAAACATGTTAAGCCAAGTTTTAGTTGATATTTGTAGACAAAAACAGGCACCACGATGGTTCTGATACTTTGTGTCTACAGTTTACTGAAAACTGTTTACTGAT
Source organism: Hermatobates lingyangjiaoensis (assembly GCA_026182355.1). Taxonomy (NCBI): domain Eukaryota; kingdom Metazoa; phylum Arthropoda; class Insecta; order Hemiptera; family Hermatobatidae; genus Hermatobates; species Hermatobates lingyangjiaoensis. Next base: position 235,782 of record JAPFBL010000591.1, read on the forward strand.
TGAAACGTTTGTTGTCTTTTGTGGATTTTTGATAATATATATCACCAAATTCCTTTAGAGTTAAGTATAATTTATAAATTGTCGCACATCAAATGATCAACAGCATATATGTCTGATTATGACAACTTATGATCAAATGTACATATATTTTCAGCTAATATACTTGCTATAAAAAGAACGAACCTTCTTAATCGAGTTCCCGCGGTACGTTTATTTTGGTCTATTGAGGATACCGTAACTTACACTCTAATTTTCACTAAGCAATCTTAGCTTACTATGTAAAGTGTAGAGTAAATATGTTTAAACTTTTTTCTTATGTTTTTCCTTTCTTTTAATTTTCACCCTGAATTTCTTCACTTTCACTTTTACTTCGGGCTTTTTTTTTCCTTTGCTTTACTTCCACAAGTTTGAATATCGCTATGCGATGATTCATCTTCATCATCATATCTCGAGGAAATCTTCGTATAAATGATATGCAAAGTTTTATTCAAAACACAGCGTATATCGAAATACTCGTAAGTCGAAGTACTAGAATAGAACTGATACTCTAAACAACATAGTGTAAACCTCATCAGCTATGAGCACGAAAAATATCAAAATAGAGTTAAGTAAAGATAGTCACTTTACATAAATTTTATTTCCACAAAACTAACAATATATAATGGTTTATAAAATTATGTATGTACTGTACAATGTTTCAAAATAATTGAATGACATTTCAAAAACATTTTTTTTTTTAAACTCTTATTATATTTACATAAAATATTTACATTCAATAACAACATAAACTCACTCACATTTAATTCTTCAACAAATATATGTTTTATAATAATTATTCGTGGCAAAAATACTTTAGTCTTTTTTCATCTTACAAAAAATATATACACAGGGCCCTATCGATGATTTTTAAAATTAACTTCTAAAACATGATGAAATATAAATTAATATGAAAAAAACAAATGATCAAGAGAATATCTCTGACTAAATAAAAAAATACCCTTATATATAAATATATTATTACTTAAATAACTTGCTTAATATATATTCATCAAAACATATTTCTAAATTAAGATATCATTCTTAAGGTAAATCAAGTCGCATTAAAAGCTTTTCAGTGCTGTCATTAAAAAAAATTACTTAGATACCAATGGGTGTTATTATTTTTTACAACTTAATAGTATAATAACAAAGTTCATATTAAGTTTAGGGACTTTGATTGTAAGTTTGTGCGTACGAAAATCAAGAAGCTGTGTTTGTTTCATGCTCCATCAACAGCTTGTATCTGTCATGGTAGAACTATAGAAAAACATGTTTAATCATATTCTGCGGGTCTCGGGCAATCACTAATTTTTTTTTAATAAATATATATTTGTATATTATGTAAACTAAAACAATGTATAGCAGTGGCGATTTCTCAGGGAATGCAACACATGCATTGCATAGAATTCATCTTTAAAGAAACCAAAATGTTCGAGACTCGAAATATTTAAAGGAACCCCTTTTTTTTATTCCACTACACGCTAAGGAACCATTTTCTATGATTGCGCTAAGCTTCCCAATGCAGGGGTTTACTCTTATCATTTCTGGTTAATGAAAATGGTCTTAATTGCCAAGAGAAACAAGAACGAAGTTTGCATACACTGCAACTCAGGCTTGCTGAGCTCCTCAAATACATACTGGAAAGTGATTTGTACACAGGTCTTCCGGAAATTTATAAACTCATGAATTTGGTTATGACTATTCCCATAACAACAGCAAGTGTTGAGAGATCGTTTTCTGCCCTCAAAAGAATTAAAAGTTATTTACGAAGCTCCCAAAGTGAAGAGCGATTGTCTAATTTATCCCTAATTTCAATTGAAAGACATTTACTTAAAGATCTCATGGCAGATAGAGAGAAGTTTTATGGTTTTGTTATCGAAGAATTTTGTAAGAAGTTTTTATTCAAATGATGTATTGTGTATCTCTTTCTTTAATAAAAACATTTTTTGCCTATTTTTATTGTATTGGTTACTAAAAGTTAATGTTAAAAGTATTTCCAAATAAAACCTGATTCAAATCCCCATAAAATGTTTTTAATACATCATTATCCTTTTGTGCAACATGAAAAGACTGAACATGAGAATTAGAAGGGTATTTCTCTGTATTTCTTTTATTCTTTGAAAATTGCATGCCTAAAGAAAAAGGTCAGGAGTCGCCACTGATGTATAGGTACTTAACTATGGAATATTTGTTATGAAATATACAATTTGGACAAAGCAGATGACAGAGATTTGCTTTGTTGGTGGGTCAGATAGTCATGCACATAAGATCCATGGCTAAATAGTAGATAGGCATCTTGGCCTTTTACCACTTCTTTTTAAATATATGCCATTTTGTGGGGATCGAACCCACGACCTTTGAATTAGAACACCAACGCGCTATCCTCTGCGCTAAAGAGACCTTTCTTTACTGATGGAGAATAATCTCCTAAGAGGTCAGAGTAGCTGAGTAGCTCTGTCACGTGTCACCTGAAAGGCCAGGTATCACAGTGGCTTGTGTGCTCACTCCTGGAATGGTAAATCCGGGGTTCAATTGTCACTCCGAACCACTATTTTTTACAAGCTATAAGTGAAAAAAAATCTGAAGGCTTCGTCCCTCGGAGAAGACTCTTGAGCCTGGTCGGGTTTCATACCCGCGGACCTGGGTCCGGCAGGCTGGATTTTTCAGGCCCGATGTTACCTTTACATCAGATCTTATCTTTACATCATTTTAAGTAAGCCCGATGTTACTTAAAATCAGCTATGTCTCTGACACAAACTTCTTCCACGTGCCAGATATTTTTTTTTTTAGAACATATTTGGTATCTCTTAAGAACTTTTTAAACGAAAAAATAAATTACCTCAGTGCAGTAAAACATAGTATAAAAAAAAGAAAAAAATATTTAATTTTTTAAAAAAAGAAGGTAACTATGGCAACAAGATCAACTTCTTTTTCTTGAGACCTCTTTAGTTTCGTAGAGCTTAAACCTCTTCACCACCAGGACGTACATATACGAGGTGGTTAGAGGAACTAACTAAACTCCTTTCCCCAAGGAAAGCAGTTTTGTTTTTATCTGTGCTTAGAGAAACATGTGTTTGCATCTGTGCTAAGGGTAACCTGTTCTCTTGCGTGACACAGACAAGTCATCGGCGTGTCAGTTCTGGCACGCGTGCCAGAGACAAGTCATCGGCGTGTCAGGTTTGGCACGCGTGCCAGAGACAAGTCATCGGCCTGTCAGGTTTGGCACGCGTGCCAGAGACAAGTCATCGGCGTGTCAGGTCTGGTACGCGTACCAGAGACAAGTCATCGGCGTGTCAGGTTTGGCACGCGTGCCAGAGGTAGCCCACTCCCGCTCTACATCAACAGATATACTCCTCCATTAACGTCCCACGTGTTAATCAATGTTATCAATCATTGACGTCCAGTGAATTGTTCGGCATTCCATTCTCTCCTATGACACTAAAACAGTCTAGGGTCATTTCATTTCACATTAACCTCTATCATTTGGAGTCCAACAACTGCATTTGTCATATGATCCGCTAAGTTTTAAAACAAGAAAAACTATTGTGAAAAAATTTATCAAATTGAAACAAACTTCGTGTTTTTAACCAATTCGTCACGAATAACATTCAAAATTAATATAGATTTGCTAGCCATAAATTATTACGTCAAATTGTTAATGCTTATTTAAATTTGTTATTCATTTTTTTTTTTGAAGTACGAGACTAAGGGTCTGCTAGGAACCTACATTGTCACTGATTGCTCCATAGAATAACAAATCGAGAATTCTAAATTTTACCTAATTCTAAGTGAAAGTAAGGTAGCGATCTATAACGAATACCTTGCACAGTACAGGCTCGGGACAGACGTCTTAACATCCTCTCCGAGGGACGACGCGCTCACATTTTTTTTTTTACTTTCAGTGTGTAAAAATAATGGTTCAGAGTGAAAATCGAACCCGGGATCTACCACTCCAGAGGTGATCACGCAAGCCACTAGGCTTGCTTAGTTCATAGATCATACTTACAGTATGATCAGTCACTTTGACTTTCTGACGCATGACAAAGCTAATGTCACCTTTTAAGAGTTATAATTACCTACATTTTATTTCTTTTTCAAAAAATTAACTTGTCTCACAATGAATGATTCACATGAAATGTTATCAACAGAGAACATATGTGACAATAATATACTTTTCTTCTGCATCCAGTTAACTTTTGAGACATATGGCAAAAACACAGCTTATTGAACTACGCTTATAAACATACAAAGTCCTTGACAATCAAGAGGTCATGACTTTCATTTATTTATCTTTTTATCTTGAGCAAAGGGAGACAATTATACAATAACACCCTTTTTTTATCAAACTTAAATATACAGGGTGCGGCATAAGTACCGCTTTGTTTTAGTAAAACAAAAATTAGAACCTTTTTCTATTATATTTGATTTTTTTTAAACATAAATGTTTTACGAAGTAAATAAATTTATTTAAGATATCAACAGAATTAAAATAAAGGTTGTTTGGTTTTAAAATTGTTCGATAAAAATGAAATCAAACCAAATTAAAGAAAAAAAAATATAAAAATACTATTTACTTTAAAAGTTAGTTCAGATGTTTAAAATGTTCCCCTTCAAATTGAATACCAATTTTCAATTTTATCAGCTACAAGGCTACAAATACCTTATACAATATATCTGAACTTGTTTTGATTAATTCTGGAATTGTACTTTGCCTTAAAATTGTAAACTTTATCTTTCAGTACACACCATAAAAAAAAAGTCCATATTGTTAGGTTACAGTTTTAGAAAATATCTGAAAAAATAAATAATTAGGAATTAATTAAAGCAAATGTATATGTACAGATTTTCAGATGTAAAAAAAGGTTTTTACTTATGTTGCACCCTGTATATTTTTAATAATCATTACTTTACTACTAGAAGTTGAGATAAACGATTAACAATAATAACAGGAAACAATAGGTGAGACATTTCAAAGAGATTAAGCAGGAATGGTAACTAGCGTTTAATCTATCAAGACGGATATGTGCTTTAATTACTCCACCATATTTGATCTACAAATTAGTGGTGGAACAATAATCTTGATTAGTATGATCAGTCAATCATGTTAGTTTTGAATTCAATCGAGCTACATCGTCATCGTGGAACAGAAAGAATAATCAATTACTTAACTACAGTTTGATTAGATATATTTATATATAAACTATTCAATTTAAAACCAGCTGAGTGTTTATTATTAATAGAAACTAGAAAAACTAAGATACAAAAACAAATATTCTAATATTTGTTAAGGGATTCACTTTGAAAATGTAAACGACTGTTGTTAGTCGAGTATATATTTTTATATTTTCATTTTTTGCAATCATACTTTAAGGGTTGTAGCACCACTTTATCAGACTATTTGCTGCTGTGAGTCGTAAACAAGCGCCTATCTTGAGTCATGTTTAAGATTTATTTTTTTAGAAATGTATTTTTTTACCTCCACTCATGTCTACAACGACTGGCATAGGTGCCTTGAGGTTAAAAGTACAAACAACAAACATTTCAAGAAAAGAAATTTTGGCTGCGGTTATTCTGTAATAAATTTATATGAACTTACAGTTTTGGGTGATCAACAGTGAATAATAATCATTATGATAGAAAAGTTACAACTTTGTTAGATAGAAACATCTCGTTTTCCGAACCATTATTTAACCGTTTCAGAATAGATTACCAAGTGTCTTAAAGGCTCCAACCAGTTGGGTGGGAAAAAAAAATCAAGTTTCCAAATGTTTAACATAAACAACGCGTTTCAAACACGTGTCCTTCTTCAAGTTACATCAACCGATGACAATGATGAAATAGGATTTCCTTTTCACTATAACACTTTATCTTGTCTGAACAGTGATACTACTTTTCTGAAACGCGTTTTTTGCGGATATAAAACATTTCTAAGTTTTGAATTGAATTATTTTCCCAATATTTCTGTAAAATCGAATAGTATTTGACTCCGTTCTACTTTAACACCATTTCTAAACCTCATATTGCCAGGGAAAGAAAACTGCTTCTATATGATATATGGCTGAGAAGTGTTTTCCCCTATGATATCAGATACATGGTTGAGTAGACTTCTAAATTTGTTTCTCATTTCTTTCTTCAGACATAGTATAATATAAAATGTAGAATATCTACGGGTTTTCTTTCTTCATTCGTATAATTCCATAAGGCAATTGAACAATAACTCCTTATGCTGAAATACTCATAATTTATTGGTAAAAACCTTATTATTTATTCATTTTTGTATTTATGGTAACTAGTTTTTTCAATTTTTAATCGGATTCAGGGTAATAATGTCTAATATCGGACAGGATGTCGCTCAGTCCTTAGCTATAAAATTAATGACTAGAAGTGTGTGGTACATGGATAGCTATCGGGATGGTCCCTTCTGAAGGTAACCAGTCAGAAGGTTACTTTCACCCTTCTCATATCTTGAAGTTGGTTACAAACCAATGACCTTGGAAGAACTGGCAGGACAAATATTAGCAGCTAAGTCCTCCAGTGCACAAGTCCAAATGATGGCGCTCAGTTGGATTTTAACTAAAACTCCACGATATACTATTCCTACTCACAATAATTTATTTACAAGTTTATAATTAAAAAATAAAAAAAAATACAATAAGCAGTTTCATCCAGTCACCCAAAATAACTATTAAATTGATTTCCATCTGGAATACTGTAAAGTAGGACATAATACTGTTACTTGACTTCGTCAATCTTGAAGCGACCTCTAAATGATTTTAAATTTTCAGTGAGTCCACAGCCGTAAAGTATTTTTACCTGTCCTCTAACTAACGGCTAAGACACAAATAGGTAGGTGTACAACATTCGTTTTAGGGAAATAACATTTAAATGTTACTTATGATTTAAATGTAACATGCATAAACATTGAACAAATAACACCTTGTACAGATTGAAAAAAATAATATGAAAGATAAGAATTGCATATACAAAAATATAAATCAGATTATGCTTATTGAAAAGTTGAAAAGAAAAATTAATACAATTTTTACAGTTACGACATTATAAGTAGGACTAGTGAGGACTTTTATAAGAAAGTGCTCATTTTGAAATAGTCAAATTATAGAAAAAGACATCTATACATTTAGTATATTTAAAGATATCTGTGTACGATAAACAGCATGTGTTTCTTGGTTCAGATGATAGAATTTGCAGGACAAATACAAAGCTTTATTGGACTTCTAGATGGAGATTACCAAATCTCCAGCAATGATAAAAAAAATGATAAAAGTACTTACTTTGTTATCTGATATGGACCAAAGTTCAGAAGAAATTCGTTTATATTTGGGGGATTTCAAACATTACGTCTCCACACAAAAAAAAATAGTTTAATGTGAAAACTAACAACACATTTAAAACACTTCGTGTTCTTTTTCAGGTTTTCATCTGCACTAATGAAATGTAAACCTGAAAAAGAACGCCAAGGCTTCAAGACGTCTTGTTAGTTTTCATATTAAACTTTTTTTTGTGTGGACACGTATTTTTTGAGGTCCCCCTATATGAGTAAATACCACACTATAACAGATTGCACAAGTAATGAATTCGTTTTATTTTCAATTCCATTTGAAAATTCGTTGGGCTTGACATGACCATTTTTAAACGAATTCAATCAAAAAAATGATACAACAAATTAATGAAAAAAAAATCGTTGACATTTAAAACACCTTTTTTTTTAAATGATTCAGAGTGATTAAAGGTTAAATTAACTGTCATCTTTATAGATTGCAGCAGACACACTTAAAAAGAATGTAAACATTAGTAGATGACTTGCAATAGAACATACATTAAAAGAAAACAATATCTTTCTTTTCTGATGATTCTATTCAGTGCGATAGGTAAGAAGTGAAAATGGACCTGTTAGAGCAAATAACTGGCATTCCTGTGATAAATTGATCCAAACCATGACAATGTCCTATCAGCCAGTACAATCTAGCTTGTCAGTATAGTCCCAACTAGCATAGTGCCTTGAATAAGAACCTTAAATTTCGAAATTTGCTTCTTTTTTAAATAGAAGTTCCATCTGAGGCTTGTTCCTTTAATGTGCACATATATTTTTCTCAATAAATAAATATCCCATAACACCTGTCAAGTCATTATGAGTCTGAGTCAGACACTAATGGCTCCCTAATTGTAAATATATTTTACTTAGTATATACTATTTCAGAAGCCTGAAGACTTCTTTCGTAAGGAGAAGGCAGAGTGTTAATTCAAAACATCCAATAATTACCAGCTAGTTAATTTTATATTAATTCTTTTAATAATATTGTTATACATATTACATTTATATACAAATTGAAAGTAAGGATAGTCTTTATGTATCAAGAAAAACGTACAATTAAGAAACCAAGAGAAATAGTCTAAAGTTGCAAATAAATGCAATTTCTTATGTTGCTTCCTTCGCCCATCATCGTAGTATACTATATTCAGGAATCATTTATGATATTTTAGATTGTATCCAAACAGGAATTCATATTTCATCATCAGGCAACTTGAAGGGTATCAATCAAATATACGATTCACGCTCAAGTACCTAAATCCGTTTCATGATCACTTTCCGATCAAGTATGTGATTTACTTTTACAATTTAATGTATATTCGCTATACGCACCAGGTTTTTTAATTTCCTCTGGATTTTAATGAGTTAAGAATAAAAATAACTGACATACTGATTAAAATTAAAACACACGTGTTGTTGAAGCTCTTGGGTGTAGCTGACTGGGTGCTGAATCATACTGCGCCTAACTTTCGTTACTTGACTACTACAAATGGCACTACTACATGTGGCACCATATGTTGTTTGCGACCCCGATATAGTTGCTGTCTTCGTGCTGAATCATACTGCGCCAAACTTTCGTTACTTGACTACTACAAATGGCACTACTACATGTGGTACCATGTGTTGTTTGCGACCCCGATATACGAGTAGTTGCTGCCTTGGTGCTGAATCATACTGCGCCTAACTTTCGTTACTTGACTACTACAAATGGCACTACTACATGTGGCACCATATGTTGTTTGCGACCCCGATATAGTTGCTGTCTTCGTGCTGAATCATACTGCGCCAAACTTTCGTTACTTGACTACTACAAATGGCACTACTACATGTGGCACCATATGTTGTTTGCGACCCCGATATAGTTGCTGTCTTCGTGCTGAATCATACTGCGCCAAACTTTCGTTACTTGACTACTACAAAGGAACTAACAGTGGTACCATGTGTTGTTTGCGCCCCGATATCGAGTAGTTGCTTGCCTTGGGCTGAATCATACTGCGCCTAACTTTCGTTACTTACTACTACAAATGGCACTACTACATGTGGCACCAATGTTGTTTGGCGACCCCGATATAGTTGCTGTCTTCGTTTGCTGAATCATACTGCGCCAAACTTTCGTTACTTGACTACTACAAATGGCACTACTACATGGGCACCATATGTTGTTTGCGACCCCGATATAGTTGCTGTCTTCGTGCTGAATCAATTACTGCGCCAAACTTTCGTTTCCTTGACTACTACAAATGGCACTACTACATGTGGCACCATATGTTGTTTGCGACCCCGATATAGTTGCTGTCTTCGTGCTGAATCATACTGCGCCAAACTTTCGTTACTTGACTACTACAAATGGAACTACTACATGTGGTACCATGTGTTGTTTGCGACCCCGATATACGAGTAGTTGCTGCCTTGGTGCTGAATCATATTGCGCCTAACTTTCATTACTTGACTGTTTTGATATTAGAACGTGTACCCAGCCTTTCGGCCATATCACGTATTTCATTACTTGACTACTACAAATGGCACTACTACATGTGGCACCATATGTTGTTTGCGACCCCGATATAGTTGCTGTCTTCATGCTGAATCATACTGCGCCAAACTTTCGTTACTTGACTACTACAAATGGCATTACTACATGTAGTACCATGTGTTGTTTGCACGTAAATTTTATCTTCCTCATATGTATTTATAGTAGGGATCTTTAATAAATATCTGACATAGAACAGGACCGATGTCATAACGTCCTCTCCGAAGGACGACGTACTCAGATTTTTTCTACTTTCCGCCTGCATAATTCGATGGCCAGACTGGGTATTGAACTCCTGATCTACCACTCTACAGTGAGTACATTACCACTGATCTAACCTGGCTCCCTTTCATCTATTTAATACGAAATTTCCCTATTCCAATAATAATACCCCTATTTCTTCTTCTAAAGAAGAAGACTTGGTCTATCGCAGTTCATTCTTCTCGTATATCAATCCAATCAACTTAGAAGGATTTAATTTTTATTCATCTACCATATATTAATCGTCATTTCATGGCGAAATGATGGATCGCAACTCAATATTCAATATACAGAATTACTTTCACATCATTCTAATGATGATGGTTGGTTTCAAACGCACATCCACCCAATATCCAGTTTGAAATGAAAATCTTGACAATACTTAATTCCTTCTGGGAGTTTTTATTTCTTTAAATATATTTTAGATTTCTACTTCCTTTTTGAATATGGTTCACTAATTCTCAATTTTTCAGTTGCTTTTTTCACTTTTTTTTTTTTAAATTATATTTAGAGGAGACGACTGAATTAAGTCTGTCAGGTGAAAGCCTTTTAGATAAGAAACATTTCTTTAAGACACCCTTTTGTTGTATATTTGTTTTTTCCGACCTCACTCTAACAGAAGCTTAACTACTTTCGATCTGTACAATGCATGGTAAAAGTGTGGCTTAGTTGAGATTCGGCACCCATTTAATCACTGACAATGGCAGCGTACGTGGTGTTTTTGTTTTCTAACACCCACATCTGCCTTATGAGGTTTTAACCTTTGATTTGTGGCGAAAACATTGAGACTCACTTATTATTGGGCACTCATTTTAGTAATGGGCGAGCCATACTACCTCTTGGTTCTCTACTGTGAGTCCTACATTTTGCCAACTGAAGTGTATTTCGAGTAGGGATCTTTAACGAGTACCTGACATAGTACATGTTCGGGACCAAAGGTTGTTCCTATTCGAGGAACAACTTCCTCAAAGAAGTTGTTCACCTACCGAATGAATAAATCTTACACCAAATGTATGTTTTCATTTAACATATATAAATCATGTATGTAACCGTACACTGGGAATCATTACATAGAATCCTTATTTGGCGACACTATATGATAGTATGTGATCTACACACATGATATACACGAAACACCTTGCTATCTACATTAGCTTGTGATCTATATAAATCATTCTTTTCAATTCAAATATCTAAAAAAATCTTTATACATTTCTATAATATATATTATGAAAATCAATAAAATACTTTATATATTTTTAAAAAAATAAATATATATCTATGCAATATGTACTATGAACTTTAAACGACAAGGAAAAAGGAAAACAATAGAAATTAATGATCTTAGGGCATTCACTTCATAATGTGAAAGGCATCAGAGCATTTCTTTGTATTGCTTTACTTGGGGTTAAAAATTCATTAATTCTATCACGTGTTTATTGCAATTCTTCTGCAATATACACCATGTATAACGAAAATAAATTATTTATTAATAAGTAGTAAAAAATATAATATGAAGAATATACATTCTCCACAAGTAAATTTTCATATCTCGACCAGATATATTATACATAATTTATTTTATAGAGATTTGGTCCAGTGTGAAAGAGTTCTCAAAATTTTCATAACTTTTCTTGTTTTGGTAATCAATTTTGTATTATTTTGCCCTGAAGATGTGTAGTAGTGTATATGAAAGGTGGTCTAAGATGTTTTATTAAGAATTACTTTGCACCGGTTTAAACCTCTATTAAGAAAACTAGAGTTATATAAATAAATATAATAAAATATGTACATATCTTTATAAAAAAATAGGATATCCATTATCACATTTCTGCATAACTTTTATGTTAGCTCCTTTCTTTTCACTTTGTTTGCTCTCTTATGACATACAGTGAAAGGCTTCAGAGTATTTATTTTTGTTCTTTTCCTTTTCCTTGTGGTTTTATACTTTATGTATATTTTAACGTTATACATAATATATTGCAGAAAAATTATAGTTTATTGCATGTAATATACTTTATAGACAGTACAAGTCATAGATATATTATATGTTTGTATCATTCCTTAAATTTTACCCTATACTCTCTAATTATAATAGCACATATGATAAAATTTTGAATATAGATCACATGTTAGTTTAGTTGTAACTTTATGTAGATCACAATGACATGCAGATCACAAGGACATGTAGATCTCAATATCTATAGAGCACAATGGCACACATATATCATATAGACCAATATAGCATGTAGATCACAATGACACGTAGATTACAATAGCGTGTACACCACATAACTTGTAGACCACAATAGGATTTAGATCACAATGACACGTAGATCATACATACATGTAGATAACAAGGACATGTAGATCTCAATATCTATAGAGCACAATGGCACACATATATCATATAGACCAATATAGCATGTAGATCACAATGACACGTAGATTACAATAGCGTGTAACACCACATAACTTGTAGACCACAATAGGATTTAGATCACAATGACACGTAGATCACAATGGCATGTTGATGTCAATGGTCTATAGATCACAATGGCACGCATATATCATGTCGACCAATATAGCATGTAGATCACAATGACACGTAGATTACAATAGCGTGTACACCACATAACTTGTAGACCACAATAGGATTTAGATCACAATGACACGTAGATCATACATACATGTAGATAACAAGGACATGTAGATCTCAATGTCTATAGATCACAATGGCACGCATATATCATGTAGACCAATATAGCATGTAGATCACAATGACACGTAGATTACAATAGCGTGTACACCACATAATTTGTAGACCACAATAGGATTTAGATCACAATGACACGTAGATCATACATACATGTAGATAACAAGGACATGTAGATCTCAATGTCTATAGATCAAAATGGCACGCATATATCATGTAGACCAATATAGCATGTAGATCACAATGACACGTAGATTACAATAGCGTGTACACCACATAACTTGTAGACCACAATAGGATTTAGATCACAATGACACGTAGATCACAATGGCATGTTGATGTCAATGGTCTATAGATCACAATGGCACGCATATATCATGTCGACCAATATAGCATGTAGATCACAATGACACGTAGGTTACAATAGCGTGTACACCACATAACTTGTAGACCACAATAGGATTTAGATCACAATGACACGTAGATCATACATACATGTAGATAACAAGGACATGTAGATCTCAATATCTATAGAGCACAATGGCACACATATATCATATAGACCAATATAGCATGTAGATCACAATGACACGTAGATTACAATAGCGTGTACACCACATAACTTGTAGACCACAATAGGATTTAGATCACAATGACACGTAGATCACAATGGCATGTTGATGTCAATGGTCTATAGATCACAATGGCACGCATATATCATGTCGACCAATATAGCATGTAGATCACAATGACACGTAGATTACAATAGCGTGTACACCACATAACTTGTAGACCACAATAGGATTTAGATCACAATGACACGTAGATCATACATACATGTAGATAACAAGGACATGTAGATCTCAATGTCTATAGATCACAATGGCACGCATATATCATGTAGACCAATATAGCATGTAGATCACAATGACACGTAGATTACAATAGCGTGTACACCACATAATTTGTAGACCACAATAGGATTTAGATCACAATGACACGTAGATCATACATACATGTAGATAACAAGGACATGTAGATCTCAATGTCTATAGATCAAAATGGCACGCATATATCATGTAGACCAATATAGCATGTAGATCACAATGACACGTAGATTACAATAGCGTGTACACCACATAACTTGTAGACCACAATAGGATTTAGATCACAATGACACGTAGATCACAATGGCATGTTGATGTCAATGGTCTATAGATCACAATGGCACGCATATATCATGTCGACCAATATAGCATGTAGATCACAATGACACGTAGGTTACAATAGCGTGTACACCACATAACTTGTAGACCACAATAGGATTTAGATCACAATGACACGTAGATCACAATGGCATGTTGATGTCAATGGTCTATAGATCACAATGGCACGCATATATCATGTCGACCAATATAGCATGTAGATCACAATGACACGTATATCTCAATGGTCTATAGATCACAATGGCACACGTATATCATGCAAAATGTAGATCAATTTGACGCCTATGTCACAATAACTTGTATATGACATTGTCATGGAGATAGCTACGAAATGTAGATCGCAATGGCATGTATATCACAATTAAACTAGAGCCTAGTGTCATGTAGATCACAATAACATGTAAATCACAATAGTTTGTAGATCAACATGGCATATATACCACATACTATAACGACATCTTCTTTTCAATCAGTATATGCATTACATTAATTATCCATTGAAATACGTTTTCAAAGATATAAGTTTGCTTTGAATATTGTTGAATAATTTCTAAAGCGCAGTGTCTGACATATTAATTATTACAGCCGTAGATTTTTCATTCAATGTAGTCACTCATTCACTTACAGAGTGGTAAGAACGCATTCGTTTTGATTCAAGGCTGCATAGCTTTGCGGCTGATCATTTCATTCAGCTTTGATATTGATTCGCAGATTGACAACAAATCGCTAACTGCGCATGCGCACAAACTAAACTTATAATTCCCAAGTAGTGTTTTTTAAAAAAAAATCTCTGACCGATTTGTGTACGTCATGCTGAACATATGCATGTTGTCAACACTGTAGAACTAGGTGATACTGTCTTAATTAATGATTTTTAATTATAGGTTGATGTCTTTTTAAAAACTCAAAACATACATTAAAGTAGATTGACTAAAAAAGGATCTGTATCATTGAAAAACAAACATTATGGTCCCCCTATACATAAAGCATTCAAAGAGTGACTCAGTCCTTTAAGTGAGACTAATGAATAATAACTTCTTCAAATGGGGTATTCTTTCCCATTTTATATATTTAATTTGTAAATGTAAACTTAGAAATGTAAAAAACAAAAATAGAAATCAATTTAATTGGATGCAATGTTTGCTTGAATAAAATAAAAATATAAATTTCATTATTAATATAATTATACTCTTCAATTCTTCAGAATAAACTCTTTTTGTTCGAAAGTTATATTTAATTTAAGAATATACTTTTTCATATAAAATATGAAAAATGCGTTGTTGTACTAAATGATCAAAAACCAATATAAATAACATTGACATACGTAACAAAACAATAGGACAACACGTACCTGTTAATTGTGTTACCAGTGAACTGTAAACAACTGCCCAGCTATCTTCTGGATAAATTTTATTTATATTGAATTTCATAGAATATTTTTCATAATATAACATTTAAAATGAAACTAAAACTTTGACACAGATATTTTTAAATTACGGTTATCTTTACTACTATTAGTGTTTTATAATAGAAAAAGTTAGTTAATTACAATTTTGTACAGTTTGGAAAAAGAAATTCGTTCAAGTTTCATACGATCGAAAACACGCCCTTTATGATAAAAAGTATACTTATATTTGTAATATGTACTAATTTGAGGCAGCATGTATAAATTAGTTCCCGTTTTGTTTTCCACAAAGGATTTTGAAAATGATAGCTGCTATTAGCAATGAATACGAGAATTCTTTATACAACATATGAAACCACTTTGGAGAGTATGTATGAACACATTATATTTCTGTTTTGTCCCAAAATTTCAAATTTGGAGCTTTTATTGATAACTTCTCTTTAAAGAGGGAACCAAAGGAGAAAAAACTGTGTCATTGAATCTGAGGAAACATGGTAAAAACAATTATTTTGAGGCAAAACCCTGATTTCACGAAAGAAATTCTTGGTTGTCATATATGTCTTTTTTTGTGTGAAAAACTCTTTGATCGTATGATATTTTCAATGAAGTTTCAAAAAAAGTTTTTTTTTTCTGGGTATATGTTAGTTCTGTTTGATATAAAGGCGGCAGTTTGTCGATTGATCAGAGACACTAAAGAAGAAATGAAAATGTATTAATACTGAATGAATGATGATGAAAAGCTGTTGTTTTAAACAACAGCAGGCATGAAAATATATAAACAACAGTGAAGTGAGACGATGAGTTGTAAGATAAAAGGGCTTTGAGGCAGTGAAGCTGTATCGTAGAGGAAGTGAGTTTTAGGAGGTAGTTCAGGCGCACTGCACTGCAGCAAGGGAGGCTGGAAGGCGGAAGGACGACCCTTCCTGCCCTTTTTAGCTTCACTCTGGCCGAGAAGTAACAGCGAGTTCCCGTATTGGTCAATCTGAAACATAAAGAAAAAACTTGAATCCTTTCAGTAGTCAACTTTTTAGCTATAAAACAAAAAAAATTAAAACGAATATGTTTGTTTATGATTAGAAAAGGTAAACCAAGCCTCCACACAAAAGATTTTATCAAACCTCCACGCTTCATAATCAGGTTACATTTAGAAAATAAAATACGATGTATTGAATTTTAATTTAACAACAGAGTGAATTATTTGAAATTGAATACAAAATATACGAGTATGCATGTTGAATTGCACTATTGAAGTTTTTAACAAGGGAATTCGTATTAATGCTGAACCTTAATAAAACATGACAGTATACTGAAACATGATAATGAAATTTCGATTCGAAATATCGAATTCATTATCAATGAGATATTTCATGATTACCGAGACTAAACATTAACCCAAATTCAATGTAATATGATTATTCTAAATAATATTTTATTCCAATAAATGTTATCTGTATTGTTTTGATATTTACTGTTTATTAATATTAACAATCAAAGGCCTTCGTCAGAGTTTAATCCCACTTATTTTACGTGTTTATTGTGAAATCTTGTTATCATAGACGAGGACCGCTCGTTACTGTTCAAAGATCGCAGTCATTTTACTCATTTCTTCTTGTGGTTTGAACATTGATTGTTACTTCATGTGTTTATTGTGAAATATTGTTGGTGTTTATTATAGACATAAAAATGTCAATAAATACTGAAGAAACGTCGGTGATGAACTGATTGCTGTTTTCTTCTGTTTAACATTTGGTCTTTTGAGAATCGATCTCCGGGAAGGTATTTTTTCTTTTTATTGGTTGAACCGATCCCCTAGCGGGTGATAACGTCAACCGTTTGCCGGCTTTTTGTTTCATTGGTGATTCTACACATTCTATAGTCCTAAATATTGCCTGACTCAAATGTATTTCGAGTAGGGATCTTTACGAGTACCTGACATCTTACAGGCTGAACAGGCTTAACATCATCCCCAAAGGATGACATTCTCAGATTTATTCACCTTTCGCGTGAATAAATCGAGAGCCAGGTGGGGATCGAACCCCGGACTACCAGCCCAGAGGCGAGTACAGTAACAACTGAGCTAACCTGGTCCTCCTGTTTTGGTATTATATCGCGCTCCCAGCTTATACAGCCATATAAAATAAAAACCTTATAACATTAATAAAAGCAAAGCAAAAAGTCCTACTAAACTAAAAATATTCATCTTAATAAAGTTTAAAAAGAAGCATATTTATTGATATTTTTAACTTCTAACACTTAGTGTTATACCATTAAACTGGAAAATAAACTCATTATAGTATATCTGCTTTTCAGCCACTTATAAAAATTTTTTAATAATTTCTCAAGTAGGGAAATCTATTATTTTAATCACAATATATTCATTTCCCAATATTACTATGCCAAATTAGGTAAAATTAAAAATAAATTCATTCAGTGAGTTAATTCATTACTTGTGAAGTGGTATACAACCATTTTTGAAATTATACAATAAGTCTTCACAAAAACAAGTTTTGTTAATAAAAGTACGCATTTCAAAGATGTAGTGTCCTTCTTCAGTTAAATATAAAATGTAAATAAAAAACATGAGAGAAAATAATGTATTTAATAACAAAGACTAGTAAAATAATTTAGTGATAAAAAGACAGCTCCAGTGGAAAGATAACAAGAACTGATATAGGGACATCATGGGGTTTTTCATGGGGTCATGCATTAACTGTTCAATTCATTATTCATTTCTCAATCGATTGAAGAGTAGAAGGATGAAATAAGAAATCCATTAAACCAGTCTTTGCCGCCTTTTCTAAAATAGTAGATATGCTATTCTTAACTTTATTATTATTACTACTATTGTTATTAAATAGGATAATAACTATAAACTTTTTATTTATATTTTACATTTATCTGAGTAAGAACCCTACTTGTTCAAAACGCGTTGCTTTATAAATAGAACTTATTTATGCGGATACAGCAAAAGGCAAAAGAAAAAGCAATGAATATAATAAATATAAATCAAGGTCATCCGTTGTATCGTAAATTCTGTTCATTTTTCCACAGGTTTCAGATCTTGACCATTCTCAGAGCAGAACTGGAGTTGTCTTATTTTTTTCTTCTAATTTTTTAAAAAAAGTTTTCTTTTAAATTGTTATCTTATTTTTTCTGATTTTTTTTAAGATTGTTGTGTTTTTTAAATAAAGCAATTAACCGAGACTAATAAAAAAAATAGGAATTATGATGTTACATTATTCTCTATTTTTTTCTAAAAATCTTTATTTTGGCAACAATAATTTGAATATTGGGGGATTTTAAAAATTTCGTCTTCACACAAAAAAAAGTTTAATATGAAAACTAAGAACGAGTTTCAGACTCTTAGTGTTCTTCTTCAGCATTAGATATATTATATATATATATATATATATATATATATATATATATATATATATATATATATAAACACTCTTTCTTCTTCTTGGAATTTGGTCAGGGTTAATATACGGAATCACCTTTTTGCCAACGTTTCGTCTTTATTTAAAGACACCCTCAGGGCTATAAATCAAGGCTATCTTCTGTACCGTACCAACATAACCGTTATCCTATGTTGGTACGGTAACAGAAGCTAGCCTTGATTTATAGCCCTGAGGATGTCTTAAAATAAAGACGAAACGTTGGCAAAAAGGTGATTCCGTATATTAACCCTGACCAAATTCGAAGAAGAAGAAAAAGTGTTTGTTAGTTGTGGTCAAGAAAACAGTACCGTATTATAAAATGATATATATATATACATGCTTTGTTGAACATGACAGAGTAGTTCCTGACTATAAGTTTCTTCTCGAGGACCTCTATTTGCCGAAAAACAGCTTTTTCGTTGTTAGAACAACGGTTGACCACCAGAACAATTGCTGACCACCTCAACCAGCAAATTGTTTTTCGGCAAATAGAGGTTCTCGAGAAGAAACTTATAGTCAGGAACTACTCTGTCGTGTTCAACAAAGCATGTATATCCGAAGGACTGCTACCAAAGTATACTAATATATATATATATATATTTGTGAGCTTTAAGAAAGTCAGAGTAAATTATTTGAAATTGAATATAATATACGAATGTTAAAATTGCATTATTGAAGTTTTTAACAAGGGAATTCGTATTAATCCTGAACCTTAATAAAACATGACAATGATATGTTGAAATCGTAATGTTTTAAATCCTCCAATATGAGTAAATACCACACTATAACAGATTGCAGAAGTAACGAAGAATAATTGTGTTCTGTTGAATCAAATGTCATTTTGTTATTCATATGGTTGACTATTACGTATAAAACCTAAATTTTACAACTTGTTCAATAAGTTATTATGTACTATTCAATAATTTTGTAAATGAAAAAAAAACCTGTAAAAATGTCTAATTCTCAAAAAAAAAATATAAGTTATATTAAAAAAGAGCATTTTTTTTTCTTTTTATTTATTTTGCTTACGCTGTCGAAGAATAAATTGGAAATTCTGCTAGATCACGAGTATCAATTGAGAGAAAGGAATTACAAGAGAAATGGAGGCAAAGTTAGCAAATGAGAAGGGTTGAGTATTGAAGCCGGACAGATATATATTGATAGGCGAGGGACTGTAGACACGGCGTGCAATAGAGACGGAATGATACGGCTTTCCAGATTCACTAAAAGTTTTTTAATTATCCTACCAATAGCTCTATTCACTTCTTTTAGATTTAATTCATTTCATTTTTCCCTTATCAATAACCCCAGCTCGACTTTAGCTCCCATTTTTTTTTATGATTGACTTTTCCTTATTGCTAATAATATTGATAAATACAAACTCGAATATAATACATAATTTTTTTTCATTTTATTTTCAAAGAAATTAATAATAGTGTTCATTATTAGAAGAGAACTCATTATAGATCGCAAATCTTCTAAACAATTCAACTTGTTTCGATGAAAAATGTTTTATTTGTTTAAATAACAAGACCTTGTTAGTAATTATGATTACTGATTAGTGACTGTTAATAACCTCTTCAATAAACATTCTCTTGATGAAGGATATATTCCAAAACGGGATGAGTAGAGAAGAGAATTTACTAAGAACTGTTATCCTCTATTACAATAATTTACCTAATATTTTTTATACGTCTAAAAATCTTATAACATTTAAAAAAAAAACACTTTTTTGGGTGAACAAATGTTAATGATAAATCTCACGGCAAAAAATTTTTTTTAAAAAATCTAGTTTCGAACGCTTAATATTCTTTTTCAGGTTACAGGAATTGTTTGAGGAATACCAACTTTGAAGTACATACTTCTGAAAAAGAACAACACTACTTGTTCGAAACTCGTTGTTCTTTTATAAAAATGTTTGTTTTAGAGTCCTTCATCGTTATTTTTTTTTTTCATGAATTGAGTTAATAACACAAAATAACTTACCGGACATGCTATGAAAGGCATGTTTATTATGAAACGGTCGACCATATGAATAACAAAAATAATATTTAATTGACAGAATGTAATTATTGTTTTTGTTCAATTTGTTTTTGAGTAAAATTTATGACTTTTAGGGTAGAATGTTGATTGTGTGGCATCGCAGAGGGTTTATGTTAGGCTTATGTGTGTTTTCTCGTCGGACCGGCACTGCAACCTAACCTACACCACCACATTTACTTTCAACATATTCGTTGAGAACTTTACAAATTGAAGTTGTGTTTATTGTGGTTTAATGTTTTGAATTAAACACAGTACAATAGAATACAATTTAATTTGTGTATTCTCGATAATAGATCTTTCATCTCTATTTTTGTGTTTCTGAGCACTTCGTTACAATCATTTCATTTTCACAGCAAACACGATACTAATGACTCAAATGGTTTTTCAAACAAATGCATCAAATCTCTTTAGCTGGTATAACATACACTACTCTTCTGTTCTTTTATTCATTCCAGTATTTTAGAGTTTTTTTTTTATTACCCCTAAAACTGTACACTTTTGTATTTTCTAAAACAAGTAGATTTGTTTTGAAAAGTAACCTGTGATTTGTTTTTGTTCAATTGAAAGAGTATACAGTTTAGGGATAGTAAAAAAATACTCTAAAATACAGGAATGAATAGAATAGAACAGAAGTGTAGTTCACATCACAACAATATAAAAAAAAATCTTCAAAAATAGGCTGAGGACGCCTGAAACCGTAACGATTTACATGCTTTTCAGTGAGTAGGTTCAATTATTGCATTTGAATTCTCAACAATCATTTCTAACAGTGTACTGATTCTATAACATAAATCATCTAAAAACGACAGGAAAGTTTCTTAATTAAATTGTCTATGGTTCAGTAAAAGGAAATATGCTAAATATCAACTAGTTGCGAAGCGGACGGGGATAAATGAGGTCCCCCCCCCCCTCCAACCAGAAACTCAGAAGACCACCCAAGAGACACTTTTCTATAGGGTGGTAAAAACTCTAAGTTGATTTAATATTAAATTAAATTATCTGGAGAAGATCCAAATCTGTAAAAACAGAGAAACTGAAAACAACAACATTATTTTGCACAATAGTAAACATTAGTTTACACAGTAGTGTAAATAACATTAGTCAATTAAAGGAAACAAAAATTATTAATCTTGTTAACAGAATTGTTACAAACATTATAGAATTAAAAAATCTGGGCAGAGCAATAATATTTCGAAAGGTCAAAGCTCACATAGGAATCATAGGGAACGAGTTAGCGGATGCTGGAGCTTGGATTTTATTTACGAAAAATATCCCACGTCCTACATCAAGGAAAGGCTGGCTAGACAAACAGTGGCACGATGGGAAACAAATTGGGAGGAATCCTCTAAAGGCCTTCTAACAAAGGAATATTTGCCTATTATCAAACAAAGATTATCCATGAAACATTTCCAAATGAACTATAAACTATCCCAATACATGACAGGACTACTTTTGACTACTACGCAGGTCAAGTGTTTACGCCTCTGAGATAGGGCCGAACTTAAGTCAGTTTTCTCATAGTTTTCGCTACATTCTGGAGATGACTGAAATAAGACCTAGTATAAGGTCAAGTGATTACACCTCTTAGATAGGGCTGATCTTAAGTCAGTCTTCTTTTAGGAAAAACGAAAGAAAAATGTCACAAGTCCCTGAGGTACTGGATTTCCTGCCAAGCTTGAGGAGCATGCAAATAGGATGGCATTCCCTTGAGGGACTCGAAGTAGAATTTTTTTTTTTAAGACTTCCTGGTTTGATTCATTGGCATGCAGTCCCATACAAAGGAGACATCCCTTACTCAAGTCGTTCCTCCAAGTTTATTTATCAGTCAAATGCTCAAGCAGCTACGGTTTCACATATTCCGTCAGCATGTATTCAACACTGCATGGAGAAATATATGCGCTGTAAGAGCTTTCACGTAAAAAACTCTCAGTTTGTTATGTCACTGTGTGCGGTGTGGACGGAAATCAGAAAACGCATCTAATACCAAATCATGTATTCAATACAGTTATGGCAGTTGGCTTCTTTAAAAGTCTGGAGTGGTCTGCACTCAGACTTTAAAGAAGCACAGGGCTGCGTTTCTTAAATTCGTCTATGCTATAGGAATAGAGAACAACACTATTGCCCCCAAGTGGTCTTCTTGTTAGCTAATGTTCATACCATGTTGAATACACCGGTTCTCTAAGATCTAATACGCATGAGAAATGTTAATGTTCTTGTTTTTCTTTTGTTTTCCTTTACATGGAAGCCTAAAATAACGGGAGTTTATTTTCCAGTTTTGTGGTATAAGACTAAGTGTTAGAAGTTAAATATCAAGAAATATGCTTCTTTTTAAATTTTATTAAAAAGAATTTTTTTTTTGTTTAGTGAGACCTTTTTGCTTTGCTTTTATTAAATTGTTATGAGATTTCTTTTTTTTTTTTTTTTTTTGTGATGTAGGGTCGTGAAAGCTCGCCTCCGCGTGGTCCACCTCGGGCGTATCTCGGAGGTTTTGTTTGTCTATATCCTCGGCTAGAGCTTGTAGCTCTCGAGATGCGGCAAAAGAGCTTTCACGTAAAAAAGGCATCAGTCTGTTTTGTTGTAGTTTTCAGCGATATGGCTGAATAACCTGGGAGCGCTAAATAATACCAAAACAGGTCTGCACTCAACTTTACCGTAATATAATACAACTATCAACGTCTAAACCACACCAAGAAATCAGAAAAGAGAGCTTCCAACCACAACAAGCTGTCCTCATAAGATTCAAAACTGATTCCGAGTACTAGTTCTTAGTTGTTTCTGAGTGCTTAGTACTGGTACTGAGTATCAGTTTTGACTCTGATGAAGACCGGTTGAAAGATCCTTAGCCTTTTTTTCTCATTCTTTACTATGGTTTAGACGTTGATTTTTATTTCACCTGCTTATTGTGAAATCTTATTATAATAGTATTGTATAATAATAGAATATAATACTACAGTATATAATAATATCTAACTCATTCCCAAACAAATTATGTTTTTTATGTGACGTGTTTTATTAATATGATTTATTTTTATGAATTCAGTTATAATAATTAAATCAAAAATGTAATAATTAATTATAGTACATAAATTTAATAGTTGTCCTTTTCGTGTAACATTTTCTCATCCAAAATAAAAATAATGAAACTCTTTGTTGTTTTATTTTCCAACACCCACACTTATAAGGCTTTCACTTTTTAGTGTTGTTCTATAGGTGGAAATTATGGGTTTATTTTTTATTTAGCACCCATTTTGATAATGGGCGAGCCATATTATCTGTTGATTCTACGCTAGGAGGCCCCTATTTTGCCCTACTCAAGTGTATTTATAGTAGGGATCTTTAACGATTACCGGACAACATATAGTCACGGGATCGATGGTTTTACGTCCTTTGTAAATTGATTGGTCAAATTCGCGACGTATCATCGTGGTGCCCGCCTCCGCGAGGTCCACCTTGGACACACCCCTAAGTTGTTGTGGCCAACCTGGGGGTGACGAAAGGGCAACACGGAAAAAATCGTCAGCCTGATTTGATTTATTGGTGTTATGGCTGGAAAGCTAAGATACACAGCGATCAAAACAGGTTTTACGTCCTTTCGGAGAGATGACGTGCTTTGATTTATTCACCACCTCCTGCGAGAATAAATCAAAGTCCAGGTGAGTATCTAACCCCGGACCAACCAGTTCAGAGACGGGTACGTTAACCATTAACTTGACTTCTAACAAACACTAAAACTCTTAATTTTGATTTTAATTTAAAGTAAATACTAATACAATTTGGATTTAAATACAAATTAAACATTTAAAAATGTTTTAATTTATTTAAAAAAAATAAATAAATAAATAAAAAATAAAAAAATAAAAAATAAATAAATCTGGGTCAGGCCCACTGCAGCGCCAAGGTTCTTCTGGCTCTCCCAGTGGCATATATGAAGTCTATGAAAGCGTCATGGAACTTCTTTTTCAGGGAATCCTCATAAATTTCAGGCACTCTTGCACCCACTGACGTTTCAAATGTGAACCTGATCCGTTCGTGCAGTGCGCATGTTTCCAGTATGTGGGCGACTGATTCGATAGCCGCGCCGCAGAGGCATAGCCATGTGAATAATTGACCCTCGAGTCCATAACCATGTGAATAATTGACCCTCGAGACCATGACCATGTGAATAATTGACCCCCGAAAGGATTTAAATTTGACACCTCCGAATTAAAGTAATTTCCACCTTTTTAAAAATGTTGCTTGAGATTCTTTCACCATCAAATTGTATTCATACATTAAGCAACAGTTTTATCATATATATTATATTTTTTAATAAAGTAAAAAACAAATCGGAGCTTTTTACCTACAATGAGTAAATATCACATAATAACTGATTGCACTACCTTAGAAGAATAACATTTTATTAAAAAAAAGTACCTAAAGCTGATATACCAATAAAAAGAAATTCACAGGTAAATTTTGTATTAATATAGTCCCATACTGTGATTAATGGTGTAGGTTTTCATTTAGTAGTGAATTTTGCAATGCTTACAGATGCAGGATTATGTAAGGAAAGGTATTTGTGAAAACAAGATATTTGCAATAATGTGATGAAAAAAAATCTGCTGTTATCATTGTCAGCTTAGCAACAACCAGGAAGATAACCAGGGTAGATTCATAATGACGACCTCTTTCTCTCTCACACACTTTCTCTCTATATATAAGTATATATACATCTACCTATCTCTCACTTTCTCTATTGTGAAAATTGAGGAATTTACCTTCTAGTTTAAAATGTCGAATATGAAAGACTTAACTCAGACAAGGACTACATGCTTTCGATGCATCAAATTTTTGAAAACTGACAGATTCCTTAAATATTAAAACATAACATTGCGATTCAAGAAGGTCAACTGCTTTCGGGTTATAATTTTTTTAAAAAAAAAAATACCTATAATATGATGGAACAAAATACCTGCGAACGCTTTCAACGCAAAATCATCTGTTCATATTGTTTCAGAAACAGTTTCCCATTTTTTTTTTAAATTTTTAAGTTGCCAATTACATTGCCAATTTTTAATTTTCAGGTTTTAATTACTAAAATATGTGAATAAATATTCAATTATAGATTGATCTTCAAAAATCAAAAATCTTCCAAATTTTGTATAAATATCTTTAAAGTATTTTATTTAGTTCGGGTATAATAAATTCATTTGTTTTTCACATCAAGTTTATTTTTGTCATTATTAAGCTGAACAAGGGGGGGATTTTTTTTTTCTAAATTTTGTCTAACTCAAGTGTATTTAGAGTAGGATCTTTAACGAGTACCTGGCATCATGCAGGCACGGGACCGACGGTTTTACGTCTTTTCGGAGGGAGGACATAATCAGATTATTCACCTTTCTCGTGAATAAATCAAGGGCCAGATGGAGGTGGTTCATGATTGAATTTATAGCACATATGTGGTGTATAGTTTTTGGGAAACATTACGCATGTAAAAGTCACTTTTTTTGACAAAAATGTTACTATGAAATTTTTTTTCTCCTAAACTCCTAAATCTAGAGTGTCATCAGTTTGTGATGATTAAAAAATTGACAGTGCAACTTATAATGAAAAACATGTCAGTTTTACCTGCAACCAAAAAGGTTAGTTTTTCGTTAAAATATTGATTTATGATTGATTTAAACCTTGTCGACGCAATGCTGGTCACACGAGTCATAGTGAAATCGTCCTAATATAAGTCAAAAACTGGCTTAATATGATAAAATGTACTCTTATGCACTTCTTGATGACATTTCATGGGCCGAAATGACAGTATTGTACTTTTAATGAATTTAGAAAATTCGTTTTTTTTTATAAATTTCTGAAATTTTCAAGAATAACATTTTTTAAAAAACATAACTAAGCTGGTGTGCCAATAAAAAAAAAATCAAAAATTTTCATTACCACGCAAAACTAAATATAGCCCAAAAAACTGGGTAAGATGTAAGAGCTTGAAAGTTAACCTGGAATAATAACAGCCTGATGTGCTTGTTTGGATTTGGTTACGATAGGTTAATATTTTTTTATCAGAACTGAGTCAAAAAGAATTGTCATTTCAAGATCATTAAAGGTTTTATTAAATAAAATCGAAAATCGTTTAAAAATTTAATATGATACGCGAGAAGAATAAAATCTCGAAGCTATAAATTGAAAGACAAATGAAACTATACATTTTACGATGCTTTCCAGTGACAGATGGATGGTTCTCGAACGTAAGGGTTGGTTGCAATCAATGTTACAGCTTCTAACAAATCTTAATGTCAGACCTACAGGTTTTGGAGTGTTTAAGAATCCAATTGTGTTTTGTGCAATATTGAGGCTAGGGAAATACACTTGTTTTACGGCATAACGTCTACTATTTAGTTCTAGTCTTTGATGGTTCAAAAACTAAACATTTTTTAATAAGTGTTTTCTTGTTAAAATTTTTTTCAAGTTGCTAAAATACTGGAAGTAATATTAACTAAAAATAATATCTATCAAGTTCCATCTGTAGTAATATAATAGAACTTCATCGTGTAAGCTATTATCAAGGAGTTTGATAATTCATTAACTGTGCAATCTGTTATAGTGTGGTATTTACTCATGTTAAGAAAATCATTGTGTGGAGACTTAATCCTTTTCCTAAAATGAATTTGAGAATACTTACACGACACTTTTTGTAATTGTAAAATTGGTATGATATAACGTCCAATGCTCTTAAGTCACTTCTACGGTTATTCAAAAACTTAAAAAGCTATAATAGGCATTTATTTGCAACAAATATTTCATGAACATTCAATATTAGAATGACTAAAAACAATAAGTACCAAGTCCCACCTGAAGCAAAATATCTGCCTGGTCTGGAAAAATGATTCTAAAATACTTATTTGTGGTAAAATGGACATAACAACATTTAAAAAAAAAATAAAGTCATTGAACTGACTATCTATGCGTTTACCACAGAGTTTGATAATAGCTATACGATAGTCAGTGGCCAGGGTAGCTCAGTGGCAACGTGCTCGTCTCTGGACTTACAACCTGGTTACAACTTACTTACAACCTGGACTCGTCTCTGAACCCTGGTCCAGGGTTCAATACCCACTGTGGCAATAGATTTATTCATGTTAGAGGTGAATAAATCTAAGCACGTTGTCTCTCGGAGGAGGCGTTAAGCCTGTACGATATCAGGTACATATTAAGGGTCTCTACTTAAATACACTTGGGTTGGGGCACAATTTAAGTCTTCTGTCAATGTATAATCAGTTATTCATTGCATGGTATCAAAAATAGCCAATCATTGGGGTATGTGTGTCCCCTTATGCGACTGCTACTGCAACCTAACCTAACCTACACGATAGCCACATTAAACTATAACCAAAACTAAACTCATTGTCAACGTTTTTGACTTTATGTTCACTTATATTATTATTAATAATAATTATTATCATATCACTTATTATATGATAATGATAATGAATATCATAACATAATAATGAGTTAGGCACAACTAACATTATTATTTGAAATATAATATAGATTTCTTTGAATGCAGAAATATTGTAAATTACAAAAATATTTCTTTGCATTGAATAATAATACAAAAAAGGTCATATAATTCAATATTAAAGATTATTAATATAATAAACTATTTAAAATTATTATTTTTTAAAAACTGATATTTTTGATTGAAAATTATAATTAATATCAATGAAAGGCGAATATTGAATCAATTTTTAAAGGAAAATATATTCCTATTAAAACATTTATCATTTGTAATTGTTCCAAGGAGAGGTGAAATATCTCGTCCATTGTGTTATTGAGTACAGCATCCTGTCTTCCAAAAGCAAAAAGTGCCGTCTTAGATAAACCCCTCAACTTTTCAAAGAATAAATAGTTTTGTTAAGTTTGTTATGAAATCGAATGCTATGTGACAATCACATGAAAACTACTGTAATCATTACCCTGGCAGTGAGGGTGGGGTGGGGGATGGTCTGGCTCACAAGTCAGATTTACAAACATACAGTAAGATGGCAATAGAATAGAATGAGAGAAGAATACGATGCTTCCATGAAGGCTTCAGTCCAAGCATTTTCACTGTGGATTTATGTTTAATCAATAAGATATAAATATTATACACAGATATGTAATACAGTACCAAACACCATGGAAAAGAAGATGTATAATTTTATTACACGAAAGTGTCCTCAAGCAACATATTGGAAACATACACAGCAATGTAACAAGCACGCGACATTTGCACTAGCTCAATCCAGTATCCCCAACAGCGCTCACACAACACCCTCTGACTCCTCTGACTGCACGTCACTAGTGGACTATAACATTCAACTACGGAGCACTTGCTACGGAGCAACAACTATCAGGTATTCCTATCAAATATCAAGCTTTACACGAACTAAACAAAATCATTTTATGAGTCAAACTTCCGTTTAAAAAATAAAATTCATATGGCAACTGATTTTATAAGTAACACTAAAGAGCAGGTAATTAAACAATCTCTGTTATTTATAAATTGGTTCATGTTTTGTTAAGTCACTTTTCATTCTATTTTCCCTTTTTTAGAAACTTCAATAGTATTATTTACCATTCGATTAATTGCATTCATTTTTCAAGTAATTGATTCTTATGTTAGAGCACGTAGATATGAATGCTTTTCAGATTTCAACCTGAAGAAAACGCATTGTTGGTCTTTAACATAAAGCTCTTTTGCGAGGAGACCGAATTGTTATTGGCATTACTTGAAAGAGATATTTATGCTTGTTAAACTATCATTTAAAGCAATAAACACTATAAAATAAGGAAATTTACAAATTTAAACTGATATCAGATATTCAAGCAGTTTGCTAGTGTTCAAAGACAAGGCTTTATGAAGAGTAGTGAAGGAGATAGTTTGCGCAGGCGCAGAAGGAAAGCACTGGTAAAAAAAGTTTTCAGCTGAGCTGTTTGCGGTGAGTGGGGGGGGGGGGCTCGATCTCAGCTAGTCTGTTTAATATTAAATGAACGACAGCGACTTTACTGCCTCCTAGAAAAGGCTATTCTATACCACTAGTTAGCTCAAAGTAAATGCTTCTCATGAACATAAAAACAGATCATTCTCTTCTCTTCTCAATCTCCTGAATCATTCTGAAGGTATTTCAAATTTTAAAAAAAATCACATCAGCATAGCAACCAAACTATCACAAATACTGCAAACGTTGTTATAGTATAGAATTTATTAAATAACTTGTAAGAAATATTAGATCATTTCTTTAAATTTAATGATCCAGAGAGTAGAGGTGAGATGCCAAGCCGAGCTCTTGTACGAGCACGGCCGGGTCGGGTCCAAAATGTCAATTATACTGGCTGGGTCGGGTCCAAAATGTCAATTATTACTTTTTGGTCGGGCCCAGGTTCTCTCTTGCTAACTTTTTTTAAATAAATATATATTTATATATTATGTTTACAAAAGGCGTGTATGGATAATAAACTAAGGAATATTTGAGATTAAATAAATAATTTGGATAAAACAGATATCTGTGATTTGCTTGGCTTATGGAGAATAAACTCCAATATACAACCGAACCGGACCGAGCCCGATCGAGCTCAGCCAGGGTTGGGTGGGGCTCTGATCTGATCGGGCTAGGACATGGTAGGGCTTTAATACTCGCGGGCCTGGGACGGGCTTCATTTGTTAGACCCGATCTTACATCTAGCTGAGAAAGCATGCTAGGAAACAACTTCCTGTTCAAGTCAAATTTGAAATACATACAAAATTGTTAGTACCACAGAGGTTTGTAAACATAATATTATTCTAATATTTACACCTGGAAACATCCGTCATTACTGAGTCCCATATGAAGATATAGAATGTTCGAAACAGGTTGGGTGGCTCTAACAACGGTTATCACACTTTTATAATAATATTAAATATAAAATATTTCAAAAAAATGCGTAGAAGTACTCACTTCTGTCTTGGCTAGTTCATATTCAGTGCTTGGAACGGTAATTCCAAGAGGAGCACATCCTCCGGATGATGTAAGGTCCCTCTGAACACCAATCTGTAAAAAGAACAAATTTCAAATGCTAGAGATTATTTGAAACCAAATGCGAATGGGTTCTATAGGAAATATATATATATTGGTGTAAATCGGCAGCAAGTCAAAACCGTATATATATATATATATATATATAATACATAAACACTTGAAATAACAATCAATGACAAAACCACAATATGTTATGGGAAAACAAGACCAATATCTTTCAACCGTAACAAGCGGTCTTGTCAGAGTCAAAAACCCAACTCAGTTGTATTCACGTGTTTTTGTGAAATCTTTATATATATGTTTGTGTATGTGTGTTTCAGAGTAAACAGTAAACTTAAGGTATACAATAAATAAATAAAAACACACTTACAGGCTCTAATTTTCGTTTGAACCGCCATCACGAGAGTAGATATATATGTATATACATATTGAATTTGATAGCAGATTAAAACAATCTGCTATGAAATTCAATAATACATGCTTGAAAGAGGACTTGCTGCCAAAATACACGTATATATATGTGTGTGTATATATGTATATATACATATATAAACTATATTGACACAAAGAATACTCAGAAATGAAACAGAAACTCACTACTATATTTTGATGTCCTCGTCATCAGGAAGATAGAAACGAGTCGCTCCGTAGGCAGACAACGACTCATATATATATATATATATATATATATATATATATATATATATATATATATATATATATACAATTAAAAGAAACGGTCCAGCGGACTTTTTTACAATAAAATAAAAAACGAAGGAAACACACAGAAAGACACAGACATAACTCACATCGATATTTCGACAATCGTCGTCATCAGGAGGTGCGAAGAGCGAAGAGTCCCGCAGGAAGACAGGGCGGTACTGAACTCGGAAACCGCAGCCAGTACCCCACCACTTACCACCAAGCGGGGGAAGGGAGGGAAGGAAATGAAGAGCCAAATTAAGACGTAAAAGGAACGAGTAAAAATTATAACTATAAAAAATTTATAAAAAAGTAGATAAATCAAATTAAAATTAATAAAGATAATAAATAAAAAGTAAAATAAAAATAAATAAATAAAAAAATAAATAAATAAAAATAATAATATAAATAAATAAAATAAATAAATAAATCATAAATAAATTATCGGTTGAGGTTGAGTCCGGGGGAAGAGCGAGCATCAAGTAAGCATATGTATGCCTCCTCTGAAGCTCTTAGGGTAACTTTATTGTTGGATTCGGGGATCTGTTTCAGGATCTGAACCCTGAAACAGTCATTGAAACTGAGTCCATGCGAGTTCGCATGGATGGCTACAGGATAGTATTTATTATTTTTTATTTATTTATTTATTATTTTTTATTTTACTTTTTATTTATTATCTTTATTAATTTTAATTTGATTTATCTACTTTTTTATAAATTTTTTATAGTTATAATTTTTACTCGTTCCTTTTACGTCTTAATTTGGCTCTTCATTTCCTTCCCTCCCTTCCCCCGCTTGGTGGTAAGTGGTGGGGTACTGGCTGCGGTTTCCGAGTTCAGTACCGCCCTGTCTTCCTGCGGGACTCTTCGCTCTTCACACCTCCTGATGACGACGATTGTCGAAATATCGATGTGAGTTATGTCTGTGTCTTTCTGTGTGTTTCCTTCGTTTTTTATTTTATTGTATATATATATACATGTGAGATTAAATTTTCTGCCCACTTTTGTCTTAATTAGTTTTCTGGATTTCTTTTCCAAATCTCGTAGTCTTACTTTCATTTCTTTAGGAACTAGGTGTAATAACTTACCATATGTTTTGCTGTCCATTTTTTTATTTTACAGACGTTTCGGTCTTCTTCGACCATCTACTGGGTGATTTTTGAACACATACTATTTTAAACTATTTAACATTTTTTAACAAAAACTAAAAAAAATCCAGAAAACTAATTAAGACAAAAGTGGGCAGAAAATTTAATCTCACATGTATAAATGAAGGACTGTTCCCCAAATATACGAATATATATATATACTATGATAAACGAAAAACGGTCCGGCAGGACAAATTACACTTAAAATTAACTGTGTATGAGGTGACTGTCGTGCCTCCGTCAATTCACTTATTCTCCTGAGGATGACCGCCATAACGGTCGAAATGTTGAAAAGTGAGTCTTTGTTATGTTTCTTTCTATGTGTCACAGTTTATTGTAAGTGTATATATATATATATATATATATATATATATAATATATAAAAAAATTTCACATAAACACGTGAAACAACAATCAATGATCAAACCACAGTAAGAAATGGTGTGTGTGTAAAATATATATAACAATGCATTTTATTGAGTCAATAATTAAGAAATAAAATGAATTATGGATGCAATAGGGTAAAGTAACTATTATTTCCAAACTTTAGGAACAATTTATGTATTTATTATTGTATATTTATAATTTATATTTTTAGACATAGTATTAAAAGTTTCAAGAGAATTTATAATTCTTATGTATATTTTTTTTAAAAGATGCATAGAATTGAATATAGGAGGAATCGGAAGGATTGTATGTATGTTTGAGCAGGAAATGCTAAATATTTCATTAATTTCAATGATCTAAGGGATGCTATTGAGGATTCCCTGGAAAACATTCTGGGTAAAGCATAGAGCAGCAAACAAGACAAAGTAGATTGCGTTTGAGGGGGTGTGTGTGTTCCGTTATTGGACTTTTAATGACTTGGACCCCGTAGGTTGGCGACAAAAGAGGACACATCCATTTCAAATTAAATACGTGCATCCCATATCAAGGGAGGGAATAAAGCAATGCAAATTCCAATCGTGTCAAGAACGCAAATATCTTGTTTTAATCCCTTCTTCAGTATTGAATTGTACCAATCTAAATGTTTCATCTAGTTATTATACTGTCATCATCAGTGTGAAAATCCCTTAATATTAATTTTTATCTTGACTAAAACTTTAAAGTAGTTAATACATTGAAATAACCTCCTTCAGTTTACTCTTGGCGCTTTGTCTATTTCTTGCTGGTATCCTTCCAATCGGGGGACGATAACCGATATTTGGCCAAAAAGAGATACTTAACTGATAGACACATTAAGCTGATAATATATTTGGCCAAATGGTCATCCGATTGACACTAAATTGACCAAGATATTGAAGTCTCTGAGTTTTGTTTTCAGCTGATAGCTCTGAAATTCAGAGCTAACTGGACTGTGTTAGAATAATTTAAAATTGTAATTCGGTGATATAACATACAGTATCCCTACATCTAATATCTTGTGCTTTTAGCCATGGTTTTTTACAATCTGGCATTCATAAAAATCTACCAGAATTCTTGTATAACGTTACAAATATCAGATATAATGAGAAGGATTGAGTAATTATAAATTTCTCCGTGAAATTAAACGTGAATTGATTCCAATCAAACTTCTCGCTAACCTCGTCACTCTTAACCCAAAAAAGATAAGGAAAGTATGTATATTATATAAACAGCTGTCTTATATATATATATATAAATTATTATTAAAATAAGCAGCAGCTTCTGCATTGACCAGTTTCTTGTTGACACTCTCTAGTTTTCGTATCACTTTGCGGTGAGACTCTGGTAGCTTCCAAAGAAGGTTCGCAAAAGACATTAACACACACAATAAACATAGGTCAAACACGAAAAACTAAATTTTAATCACTGTTTTAATCACTAAATTAAGAAACTAAATAAAAATACGTACAAGCTTTCAGCTCTCATTCGCCATCATCAGGTATAAACTAAAATTAATTAAGTCTAAACAAGACAACGGAACATAGACAAGAGGAACGTGCAATACAAAAACTTGTAAATAACAATATTCAGACTACCAACAAGCAGGACAGGATAAGGCTGACTATATATTATAGAAGTAAAAAGACATCGGACCTACTACTTTACAATAGACCGAGAACTGAGTCCCCGGAGCTACAACGTAGTCACCTTGTGTATGAGTACAAATGCAGTATAGAGGACTGTGCAACCCTCCCATCCTCATACATAGGGATGACTACCACGAAGCTTTCACGGCGTCTAACTGTCCACCTGAGCACTGGGGCCCCTAAAAATCATACGGAGGACGCTCACCGAGTAAAGCTGACGAGGTAGACCCTGATTGAGGGCACTTCCATACTACAAGTGTACCACGAGCCTAGCAGGTTACATATACTGGAAGCTCTATATATTAAAGATTGTAACCCTAGTCTAAATGTCCAAAAGCAGTGATTTCAACTCTGTACCTAGTTTTAAGAATTTTGAGAATAGCTTCAAACTTGTAAGGGAGACGGGGAGGTGAATGGACCACAGGTAGTTTTTGGCCGACCCTGTCGCCATGCAAAACTCCCCCTCCCCTCACTCCCACCTTTGCTTTACTTCCTAAAGTACAGGTGTATTTACAAATACACACAGTAATTTTGTAGACATCGCTCAAATATTTTATTCTATTTTAACTATAGTGCATTAGACTTAATTAATTTTAGTTTATACTCTGATGATGGCGAATGAGAGCCGAAAGCTTGTACGTATTTTTATTTAGTTTGTTAATTTAGTGATTAAAACAGTGATTAAAATTTAGTTTTTCGTGTTTGACCTATGTTTATTGTGTGTGTTAATGTCTTTTGCTAACCTTCTTTGGAAGCTACCAGAGTCTCACCGCAAAGTGATACGAAAACTAGAGAGTGTCAACAAGAAACTGGTCAATGCAGAAGCTGTTGCTTATTTTAATAACATATGCTTAAGGGAAGACCTGCTGCCATTGTACACATATATATATATATATATATATATATATATATATATATTATATACCACAATAAAAAAGAAACGGTCCAGCGGACTTTTTTAAAATAAAATAAATTCAAAACGAAGGAAACACACAGAAAGACACAGACATAACTCACATCGATATTTCGACCATCGTTGTCATCAGGAGGTGCGAAGAGCGAAGAGTCCGCAGGAAGACAGGGCGGTACTGAACCTGGTTCAGGTTCAGTACCGCCCTGTCTTCCTGCGGGACTCTTCGCACCTCCTGATGACGACGATGGTCGAAATATCGATGTGAGTTATGTCTGTGTCTTTCTGTGTGTTTCCTTCGTTTTGAATTTATTTTATTATATATATATATATATATACTATGATAAAGGAAAAACGGTCCGGCAGGACAGATAACACTTGAAACAAACAGTGAGACATACTCGTAGACTGAAACATAACAAAAGACTCACTTTTCAATATTTCGACCTCAGGAGAAGAAGTGGATTGACGGAGGGACGACAGTCAACTCACTTGATCTCTTGATTTATGTTATAAATTACTGAGTTGACTGTCGCCCCTCCGTCAATTCATTTCTTCTCCTGAGGACGACCGCCATTACGGTCGAAATATTGAAAAGTGAGTCTTTTGTTATGTTTCTGTCTATGTGTCACTGTTTATTTCAAATATATATATATATATATATATATGAGTTCAAAAATCAAGAATAGTAAGACACAAAATAAACAAACACACTTACAAAATGAAATTTTCGGGCAAGACGTCTTCAGGAGAAAAGAGAAAGGGAAACCAAGAACGTTGTAGATGCAACGGCAAGTAAACGACACGGCAACCACCAGTTCTGCCCTCCGTACCCGGTCTTGAAGTAATAGAATTAAGAAAAGATAATACAAAAGTTCAGATAAGCAGTTAAAGTTGGGTAAAAATAAAAGAATCAAAGGGAATTGTAGAAAAATTTAAAAGAAAGAAAAAAAAATAATTATACAAAGTGTATATATATAACAAGGAGATTAGTGTAAAAAAGTATCGAAAATATATAAAAAATTAGAAGAAGTATATAAATTAAATAAAAAAAATCCTAAGCAATAATGCAATTACAATTTTTAAGAAATATAAAATTTTAATTCAATCAAAGTAGTAGTTTTTAATTTATAATTAAGAGGTTAAACTTATAATAGCTATCTTCACTCTAAACTTACTGTGGTAATAATTCACGCCCTGAAAATACAACATTTACCCTTGAGGGTGAATTTCACCCTCCCCCCCTCCCTCGAGAACCCCTGCTCTAGAGGAAGCTAATACCACATAAAAGGTAAAACATTGGGTGCAGTTTACTAAGTGATGCCATTTATGTGCTCATCAAACGATGAGCACAGTTCATAAGACGTACAATTGGTATTATAGAGAATAGGATGATGCAACTGTTCCTCTCCCCCACTCTCTCTCTGCTTAACGATTCCATTGGCTCCTTCTTCAAAAGACCTTTTCAGCTGTATTTATAGTTTGTTCAACACCCAATTAGTTTGTGCAGCGCAGTTTCTCATAAGTTATATTTGTCATAGATAGAAAGTTTCCTTTTGGATGACTGATTTCCATATTTACTCCAAGTAAACAACGCTACTTCAGTTACCTGGAAACTTTAAATTCATGCATCATTACGCTTGCCTCATTACATTTATCATTTTACACAAGGTTATCGCATTTATAAAGCTTCTTTAAAGTCAAATTTCTGACATAGCACACAACATTCATAACGTGTGTTTACCGGTCCATTTCAACGTGATATTCTCCGTGAATGTAAATAAGACCTACTTTAATTAATTCAATACTTTGTATGTGTGCAAAATTCCGTTTGCATATGTTATACTAAGCTAATATGAAGGTAAATTTATAAAATATTACAGGAAATGTATAAACTAGTTATTACTGTTTATTATTTAAATGATCAACAGAGAAACTTGTTACAAAATGAAAGAAGAGTAGATAAATTAATATGTTACCTTCCATGGATCAGTGGGTCCACAGGACTGCTTGAGACTTTGGATGAGTTGTTCATCGTGAACAGTGAGGAATGCTCCTTGTATAAAGAAGTCAAGATCAGTGGCGCCGGGAATTCTTAGCGCTGGAATATTGGCCAGTTTGAAATGTCCTTCTGCCGCTGCAGTTAAACTGGCTGTCAAACACACTGGGTCGCTGAAGAATTTGTACTCAGCTCTCCAAGAGGTCCCTGAAACAGTAAATAAATAAGGATTAGATTGTTATACTTTAGCAGTCTATTATTTATAAATATATATATTATTTATTTATATCTGTTTTGAGTAGCAGCATACACGATATGTAATCAAACAGTAGGACATTTTATAATTTCAAGCGCCCTGTACACATTAATTTAAACATTTTTGTTGTGTTGGTACACACGTCCGAATCATATTTTCACATTTTTGACTATGTAACTTGCGTTGTTTTTATGTGAGAGGTATAAAGGTTAGACTCGTGATTTTTTACTATTGAAAAAATAATAACCTGTAGAATAACTTACATCACTTATTTGCTCAAATTGACTCATGGTATCCCACCGTTGATATTTCAAGAGTTTTTAGACACTTAATACCTGGTAGATGGCCTAGTCAAAAGTATCCTCTCTACAAAAAAAAAAAAACTTACAAGGGAATGATATCCAAGGATGCCTTTCGTAAGGAAATGAATGGCCTAGCCTGAGGTAATGTGTAAAACAGTTGCAGGCTAGTGTCCAAGAAGAAAAGGGGGTGTTTTGGTTGGTAGTCTGGTTTACTGGGAGCCCAGAACTATGTGCGTAAATGCATTTCACCTCCTTACCAAAAAAAGACAAAAAAACTTATTACCATTTTTACTCAAAAATACAAACCCTCTGCTTCTTTATTGTCAACATCAAAGAATCGTCGAAAACGCAAAGACAGGCTAACCTTGTTAACATCGTATAGCCTCGTGATAAGTGTAACAACAGAACAACAAAAAATATTCAAATTATAGTGTAAAAAGCGCGCATCATTCAAAAAGGCACCTTACTTTTTTAACATTACACCTCTTATTGTAAGAAAAGCCAACAGTGACTTAAATGAGAGTCTCTAACAACCTGTGGCACTCAACCCTGATTTTCGATAATCCATCTACTACTGCGTTAACCAGAAATTGCCTTCAAGAATTTACGGCAGAGGAATAGATACATCTAGGCATAGATTATTTTACGCTTTCCTTTACTTCTTCCCCCGTCCCTTTTGATAGATGCTTTTATCAAATATTTATATATTTCTGATATAATTATAGGTTTGTATGAGGATATAAGAAGAACATATGGATGTGAAATGAAGGTTGGAAATAAATGAAAAAGGTTGGAAATAAAATCCGAAACGTTAGTAATGAGAGTGTAATTTTAACCTGAAGAACTCCTAGTCCTGAAGAACTTTTATTTTGTTTCTACTTCATGGCCGATACTTTACTAATATATATATATATATATATATATATTACAGTCAGAAATATATATAAAAGTCAGGTTCTATTTTCATTTTCCGGTTCCAGTGTAAATCTTATCTTAGTCAAGACACTATTAAACTTGAGACACTATTACAATATTACGATGTTTCTTCCATGGTCAAACTGATGGAATCAGAGCTCTTCAGGCAATTGAATTCCCAGGACCATTTATGTAAACTGGTTGACATTGTTGATAAACCAAGTGAAATGTGTAATAAAAAAAAAGGTAGTCATATTTGTTCAATGAGATCCCTGTGGTGGATGCTGCACCGCGAGTTTCTTTATATCTGGTTCATCCATGTTAATGATAAGATCTCTTCTTTTCTCAATTGCAAGCTTTTTATAACAGTTGAGAAACACTACTAAACCCCGATTCAAGAAGATAAGATGTTGGTGAAACAATAACGTACACCTGTCTTTTATCCCAAATCAAAAAGGGTACTTTGAATCAACATCATTTGCCTTCCATACATTGAACTTTCCATCTTTGAATTTTGCATAATTTCATTACTTTGTAATTCGATGTAAGGCTCTTGCAAAGGCATGTCTATATTAGTAACATTAACTTCGAAAGGAACTGAAACCCAAGTCGGTATAACCATCGTGAATAGGTCACTAAACCGAGTATGCATATCGTCATGCAGATTTTCCATCATATCGCGGAATTTTCCTCTTTCTTTACTCAGTTCTTATTAGTTTGTTATCTGTAACGATATTTTCGACATGAATTCTTGGGTTAATGCTAATTTTAATTTCAAGGCTGCCACATAATTAATTTTACAACATTAGAACTAAAAGACTGTTCTACTCATTCAATGCTCTCAAAATTCTCGATAATAAGACAAATTATTATTAGCCTCAGCGATATTGTCTCTCATTAATTTTAGTATTATGAATTATGAATGACAGTAACCGTACTATGTTATAGCTATCAATCAGGTAATCATAAGAGGACCACTATTTTTTTCCACTTGATTGAATCAACTCATCTATTTAACAAGAACAACTAAATAAACAATACATTTCCTAATTCACAAAATATACTGTAATACAATTATACTATGATGCAACTTTAGCAAGGATCTATACATCTTGTCCTATTGCGAGTATACTTTAATATTTAATATCCCCATTCTTCGTAGCGGATCTATTTCCTATTTGTTGTTTTCACTGTACCAACCCGTCAGCACCACATCCTTGGGTATGACGAATTCTTTTAATTCAATTTTATTATTTCAGTCTAATTTTGTAACTGATTACATATAATTTGTATTATAGTGTCTTCCTGATGATGAACACAAAGTTTTCGAAACGAGTTGAATAAAACTTAATTGTTTGTTTATCCATTTTACCTCAGAACTTTAATATTTATGTTTTTAAT
Organism: Hermatobates lingyangjiaoensis; assembly: GCA_026182355.1. NCBI lineage: Eukaryota > Metazoa > Arthropoda > Insecta > Hemiptera > Hermatobatidae > Hermatobates > Hermatobates lingyangjiaoensis. Next base: position 276,495 of record JAPFBL010000591.1, read on the forward strand.
ACAAAATCACGCAAACATACATTTAAATAAGAAAAACATGAAAATAAAATATAAAATATCAAAAAAAAAGTGTAAATTCATTAAAATTGTGAAATTATTATTTTTTTTTTACTACTGTAATTACTGTAATATTGAGAGAATTATGATGGTTTAAACTTCTTTTTATAACTCGTTCATTATTTGGTAACAGTAAAAAGGTGGAGGTAACGAGGGAGGAGACCAAATCGCCTGCTTCTACACAACATCCCTGAAAGCAGATAATAATTAAATGACTTAATGGCACATATTAGTCATTCTTATAGCCCTTGTTTTACAAATCCCATTACTTTTAAGTCATTCTCAACTAGGTCATTTTGATAATCGTCACTTAAACTCTTTTATGATATCACTTTTCAAATTAATGGTAACTGTTTTCCAAACCACTCATTCTTTTCATATATATATATATATATATATTGTAGAAATACATACATCGTGGACTGTCGTCCCACCCTCAATTCACTTCTCCTAAGAACGACCGCTATAACAAGCAAAATATTGAAAAGTAAGAGATTTCTGTCTCTTTCTATGTATCACAGTTCTCAAAATGACCTAGTTGAGAATGACTTGGGTTTTTGACTCTGACGAAGACCGCTTGTTACGGTTGAAAGATCTTAGTCTTGTTTTCCCATTTTCTTATTGTGGTTTGATCATTGATTGTTATTTCACGTGTTTATGTGAAATCTTTATATATATATTATTAAATCTTTATATTTATATATATATATAACTTTATTTTTCTCTTTTATCCATGTTTGGTCTACCTTCAAACAATACAACTCCTTTAATTCGACGTTTCGTCTATATTTGTAGACATCTTCAGGACTACATCAATACAATATTTAATTTCAGAACGCTCACATTTATATAATGGAATGGTTCAATAGTTGAACTTTTAGTTACTGTCGGTATTTAATCATGATGGGAAAGTAAAAGCGAGTAATCTTCAGACAAGTAAGTTTTTTAGAAAAATAACTACCGCAACAGTTTTCAAACAATTTAGGTTCTTCTTAACTTACTTTCGCACTACTTGGGTAGGCAAGAGAGGGACAGAGACTGAGTGTGAACTTTGTTACACTAACTGAGTATCACATGTAACCTTAATACTAAGTGTTTGAAAGGTGTTGTTGTTTTATACACAAAATTTATTTACTTCATAATTTTACATTACAGTAGAATCAAAATAAGTAGTTTTATTAATTTATTTGTGTAGTAGCAGTTGCAACTGGTTGTTAATAACACTATGGGGACATGTTCTGAAGAAATATCTATGTTGAAGAACTGCAAAGCACCCGTTAACAAGGTTTCTAAGAAAGAATAATTATATGAAAGAATTATCATCAGTATGATGAAGGACTGCTAGAAAGCTCAGCTTCTGATGTTGATTTCTCGAAAGAATATCGGATCCGCTTAATTATTCCAGATCGGGAGTCCTTCAATTTGACCAAGTCAATTGTTTTCAGAGTAGAGATGTTTAACGAGTACCTACCACTGTACTGGCAGGGGTTCAACAGAATAACATCCTCACTTATAGACGGTGTGCTCAGATCCGGAATAAAATATAGAACCGGAGTAAGAATTGAACCCGGATCTACTATTCCACTCGCCTACTTGGTCCCTTTCTTCTACATTCTAGTGACTATAAATCGACAAACACATGTTTGTATGTAACTTTAATGATAATTAATTATTTTTTTATTCACTAATTCTTCCAATGGGTTAATTCTTAAATCTAAATTTCAATAGAAAGGTAATCGTTAAGTAAATTATTTAAAGATCTAACCAAAAGTTAGTTGAAAAGACATAAATAGTTCAAAAAATAGGTTATAAATGACTCAATCTAATGGAAAAATAAATAAGATATTTCCAAAGGTAAACTCCTTCTCAATAACCTTATGATTATTTGAAAGCCCTTGCATTGAACTGTAATATAAGAAATATATATTATTTTAAAGTAAATCCACTTTAGCAGAGGAATTAAATCTGTGTTACTACATACTATAGTTATGGTGGACAACTTTAGTTCATTAAGTAGTTAACAATATGTACTATCTATCTATGTAATCATCATCAGGATACAATCTTAAATAATTTACATATTTTTTATTGTTTATTACAATTACTTAGAGGGGTTACAAGTAATATTGATCTTTACAAAAAAAAGAAAAAAAAAACGGAATATAAATGAGAGTGGTTAAACTACTTGATTGGTAGCACTCTTTGTTAATGGGTTTTCACAGGTCGCAAGCAAACCCAGTATACTTGGTCTCTCTTTTTCTACTTTCCTACCTCCGGCACCTCTAGCCACTTCTAACCACCTCAAATAATGACGGTTCAACCATAAATTAGAAACTGTAGGTGTTTAGAAACTGCTCAATGCAGTTTCTGTTTTCCATATAAAACAGAGATACATATCAGTTAATAGTAATTCGTTTGAAAAATTACCACACCACATAAAATAGCTTTATATTAAAACTAACAACGCATTTCAATTACTTTGTGTGCTACTTCAGGTTTACATCTGTACTGTTAAAGGTTCCTCTTCATCAGCTATCGCCCGTCTTTGGCCTGTAGGCCATTTGAAATTGTGCCGCCCAGTAAAGACCAGCCAATCCCTCTTTGGTCCGATCGCCATTGAGATCCTTTAAGCCTTCACAAGTTGTTAGTTGAGCTGCGGTACCTCCACTGCAGAGAGGGCAATTTGGGGTGTCTACCACCCTGATGCGCTGCTAATGGTTTTGCAGATAATCGTGGCCGGTTGTCATGCGGAAGGTTTTAAACCTTCAAAGGTTTTATTTCAAAAATCTCTTATCACGCTTCTCGGGAGGTTGTGAGGTTTGTTGCCCGTTACTATGCCCTCCCACTGCTTTTCCGTTGCTGCCAGTCTTCTCTCACGGGACACTTTTTTATTGACAAGGGAGTTCAAAAGGCTGCAAACCCCATAGTAAGTAAGTGGGTAGGTTTCTTTACTCAGGGAACACCCATGCTTCACCAATAAAGCACTGCTAAAAGTGTTAACTCAGTAAGGACCTAGAGCTCAAAGTATCGGTCCTGATGCCATAATTTTTTACAAACAATGACTTTATCGTAAAGCTCACCAGTTATTGGTCTTGTTTCAATTACATAGGCGAGGTAGGTCAGCAGTTCTCATACACATGGCAGGAGCTCCTGTTCTGAATTTATGTTTCTATTCTGGAAGTGAAGTGCAAAAAGCCCGCTTGGCTCAGAGAGTAGCGCCAAGAATTAAAACTAAATATATGCAATAAAAAATAACATCGTCTAAACAACAATAAGATTCCAAAAATGGGACTAAAACCTTTTCTAGAAAAAACTGGTTAGGTTTTTTCTATAACAGAAATAGATTTTACATCTGGAGTCAGTAATTTTACCTGACTTCGGTTGGGAGAATTTATTTTCATTCTTCTTTTTTTTTAATGTCGCTATTTGTAAAGCCATATAATACTCCCTGTTTTCATTAATATATGTTTGAATGAACCAATATAAACTGCAATTAAAGGTATTCCAAGTTCCACCTGTACACAACATTCAAGGCTATAAGTCATCTTCAGTTGACGTATACACAAAAAACATCATTTATATCAGGTTTTGGAAGTGTAATGCAAGAAAAATCCCACAGCTCAGAGCGTAGCGCACTAGACTTCCATTGCAAAGGACGTGGGTTCGAATCCCAAAAAATTACGTACATTGTATTATATTCAGACAATGCACGGTGGCAAGAAAACAAATAAACAAAATCAGTTATCAGAGTTTTACAAATATATAGATTGGAAACAATACCTTTCTCATTGTTATGAAACTTTGAATATTTCGTTAATTTATTCTGTAAGTAAAAAATAATATTTGTTGTATTATTTATAAGTCTTAAAATCCTCTATGTTTAACCAATTTAGTGGCGTAGGAAATCATTATATATATTCTATCTTATTTTAATTGATTGTTATCACGATTGAAAAATTTCATTAATTAAGCAAAAGTAATAAAATCACATTTTGGCAGAAAAAAGTTACTTTCTCATCATGCATAATTGATACGAAACTATGCAGTACATCTACATTATAAGGACCATTTTTCTATAAATATTAATTTGAATAATCAAAGATTGCGTAGTGTATTTTGGATACACACCCACATACACAAAAACACACACACACACACACACACACACACACACACATATATATATATATATATATATATATATATATATAACAAAACAAAACTAAAGTTTATCAGTTCTTCATGAAGAACTGACTGAGTCCCGATAAACTTTAATTTCGTTTCTAATCCACGGTCGACACTTTTATCAATATTTATATATATGTACATATACCATGATAAACGAAAAACGGTCCGGCAGGACAGATTACACTTAAAATAAACTGTGACACATAGACAGCAACATAACAAAGATTCACTTTTCAATATTTCGACCGTCATTACGCTCGAATTACTGAAAAGAACATTTATATATATATATATACTCAAGCATCATTGAGAAAAGTCATAAAAGGACTTTGGTGCCAAAACATGTAAATTCGTCAACATTTCAAGATTGAACTTTTTCTCGATCATTATATTTTACTTATAGTAAAATAAAAATAAATTAAAATTGTTAATTAGATTACTGGGATCTTATTAAGATGTCTTTGATAAAAGATGTTTTGGTAATAGAAGGGCCCAAAGGGAGTGAACACTGATTGCAAGGGTTATATGGGGAAAGTGAGTGGGTGGCTATGACAACTGTGCCACGTCATCACAATTAATATCAATTTTCTCAACATCTATAAGAAATCAATCCAACAAAAAAAAAGTATTACCAAAATATTATACATATTGAAATTTAAAAACTGATTGTACCGCAGATGATAAGTTTTCAAGATCTGTTCATTTCAAATAGGCAGTATTATATTAAAGTTGAAAGGGTTTTATTAATTTTGAGGGATTGGGCATAGCGAAGGTATATTTTACATTATGAACATTTCCGAATATTCAAATGCTCTCCATTACAGGAACCCTTTAAAGCGAGCATTTTGCAGATGAGTTTCAGAGAAAGATTTTTGTCAAATTTACTTTCCCTGTCTTTATTCAAAGTCCTATTCAACATGCTTACCCTGAATTTAAACAACGGTTCAACGAATTTTATTTATGAAAAAAAAAATGAAGACTCCCTATAATTTCGCTTAATTAATTTCTGGGATAAGAGTGTATGCTAATTAAATGAAAATAATATCAGCAACTTCTATTTATGGATTTATAAATACAAACAAATTATCTTTGATTTATTTATACAAAAAAACTTTAATTTCATTGTCAAATGAACATTAGGACCATTTCAAGTTCAATAATATTTAATTGAAAAAAAATCTGGAGTGGCCTACACTTAACTTTACCACAATATAAAAAATCTGGAGTGGCCTACACTCTACTTTACTATAAGTAACTTAATGTCAAATTTCTTGAGTATATAAAACATAACGTCTCATTTAAGCATAACGTAAACATCTAAATGGGATTAGTCTTTCATTCCTGAGGTAGTACAGATAGTGATTGAAGGACATATCAATTTATAAGCTTATTTTTGTACATCACAAATAATTTATTATTTGCAAATAATTTCATTAGTATAACTACAGCAGTAATAACATTTTTGAAAAACCAATGTGAATATTTCTTGAAACGAAATATTATCCTACAAGAGAACATGGCTACTGTTCAAATAGCCAGTAGATTTCTTGACATCTACTGATGTAAGAGTAGATCTCTTACATCGTTTACTTGACATCCTTCTACATTGAATATTAAAGTAAAATTTTCAAATTTAAAACAGTAAACTACCCTTTTTTTCTCTGAAAAACATCATAAACAGCGAAGAAAATGTTGTTTTAAGGTGATTTATAATTAAAGATGTACGATAATTCATTTAATAATCCCCAAACGAAAGATTTCGATTTTGAATTATCTTTTATATTTTTGGTTTTTTACAGAATTATTATAATGGGAATTTTATGGCTTCTTAGTATTTAACAATATCATTTTCCTTCCCCTTTGTCAAATAACATAATATATATATTTTTTTTATATTTTTCGTTTGTTCCATTTGTAACCTCAAAGATAATGTCAAAATTTCAAAACTCTAGGGTTATCAGTTTAAGAGAAATAAATGTTTTCTAAAAAACGGTTTTTGGCAAAAAAAGTGACTTTCCCATCATGCATAATTCTTCCCAAACAATAGGGATCTTCCTCCCTATGAGGCCCATTTTTGTGTAAAATATCAACTTGATCCATCAAAGATTCTGGACCGTAGCGTGGTAACAAGCAATGCTAACACACGCATCCACCCACCCACGCACGCACCCACCCACCCACCCACACACACACACACACACACACAGACATCATCGTAAAAACGTCATAAAACGACTTCTGGGACCTCAAAACATGTAATTCCGTCAAAATCTCGAGTTCGAATTTTTTCACGATCACTATACTTTGCTTATAGTAAAGTAAAAATAACAGACTGGTATAGAACATAATGATTTTTGTCTACCCAAAAGTCAGGATTTTTACATTTTATTAAAAAAATATTTTTTTTGTTCTCCTAAAAATTTAAACTTTTTTTCATTATTTTTAGTCTGATTAAATCATGAATGTGTACTTTATAACGCTGTTTTAATGTTCAATCTGTTTATCCAATATAGTGTTGCTTTAACTTTGCATATTATTCTTTAAAACTCATTATAATTGATTATTATCACTATTTAAAAATGTCACTGCAGAAGAATGTCATTATTTAAGAAAATAAATAAATTGGAAACATCAAACTGCTTAATATATTTCCGTTCATATTCTGTATACTAGGTAATATTGAGCTATATAAAACAGATTTCATAAATTAATCAAATTCATTACTCTAAATGTTTTATATTAATGAAATAAATCACTTAAAACATATTTAATTTATATAACTATATATCTTATATATAAATATATTATGTATGTTTGGTGAATCACAAACACAGAACTAGGAACAAACATACTGTCCTCTAATTTCTAACATTTAATTGAGATAAGATACCAAGTGCACTTGTGAAGCGACTTGAGACGGTTTGGGTTCAACCTACTTCACAAGTGCGCTTGGTGTCTCTATCTAACTCTCTGATACGGTTAACAAAATTAGGACATAAGTATGTTTTTTCCTTCGTCTGTGTTTATGATTCACTGAAACGTTTGTTGTTTTTTTGGATCGTTTTCCTGTTTATAAATATATAATTATTATTACATATTTATATTTTATATTAAATTAATATTATATATATATATATCATTAATAAGATTCACATAACACGTTTTTCAGTAAATGAACTTTTATGACCAGAATAGTGAAAAAACTGGATATTGTTAACAATATAGCAGTTTTTCAATAGAACGAGAAGTCCATTTTCCATCATTACTCAAAGATAATTACATTCATAAACACAAGAAAATCTACATAAAATATTAGGTTTTCTTCAAGGGTGAAACATATAGAATGATTCAATAATGTTGTACGACAAATCCATCATACCATGAAAAGAATCAGAAATTATTTGTTTGATTGCCGTTGATTTTTTCCTGTAAGAATTTTAATCTTTTTCATCTCATATTAAGTTATTAAATTATTTAAAAATGGTTTTTCATCAATTATTCAACATCAATTTTATTTCATTGGATTCACTCAAAAACTTTTTAAGTGAATATAAGCAATGTATATAAATCTAAACTAATACAAGTATAGCAAGAAAACCATTAGTAGAGGATAAACATTAAATTTTTATAGCATTATTTCACTTTACCGTATTTGAAATTTCATGAATTTTTGTTAACAAATTATTGACTATTTGTTCAAGTTTTTGAACAAAAACTTTAAAATTGCAATGTTTTTTAAAGAGCTGTTTAGCGTCAAAAAACATTTTCTATATTATCTACGTCAAAAAAAAAAACTAGTAGAAAATTAATTAAAACTCAAATGTATTTAGAGTAGGGGTCTTTAACGAGTATGTGACATCGTCTAGGCTCGGAACCAATGGTTTTACGTCTTCTCTGAGGGACGACGTGCTCAGATTTATTCACCTCCCTCCGTGAATAAATCGAGGGCCACATCGGGTTATTAAGTCGGTGATGAAATAAAACAGCAGCAGTACTTTGAGTAGTTTGACACTGCACCTGTCAGCTCTGTAAGCTACACATCTAACACTGATTCCTAAAGGGAATATTACGCCTTATCTTATAATTCTACACTGGGAGTCCTAGATTATGCCTAACTCATAGTTTAGTGTCTTGTAGAGTTATTTTCAATTTAATTCAAATAGTATTTGAATGAGGTTATGAAGTCGTATCCCCCACAATCACTACTCAACCAGTTAGAGGTAAATGCCAGATTGGGACACTACGCTGGAATTATTCTGAAAATTATACACAATTTTAAAGGGAGATTTTAATAGCTTATTCATAGAAGTATTATAATAGTACTTTAACTGTACATATTTTCTGTTCATTTTTAAGATTTACAATGCACAGACACAGACACAGACATAGACACAGACACAGACACAGACGCACACACACACACACACACACACACACACACACAAAAGCCAAAACAAGGCACATAGACTATTTCATACAGAGGGTATATAAATATAATAAATTATTAACAACACGGAGAAGTAGTACGACAGAGGATAGTGAGTTTTGAAATTGAATAAATAGTCAGTACACATGGAATGCCTTCATATCCACACCACTGGTTTACTATATTATGGAAAATCAAGAACAGGCTGAATAGTTGGTCGTCAGTCAGTCATGTTAAAAAATAGTTCTTGTATTTCAATTTGTCAAAATTGTCTCTTAGCCATTTTCTAGGTGTTTTAAAGTCTGAAGGTGGTTTTAATAGTTAGTTGATGTCAATAAATGCATTAAAATATAAAAGAAAACTCGTTATTGGATAACACTGACAAACAGACAGACTGACTGACTGACAACCAAAACCGTTCAGTTCTAAACCTAAAGTTCTTTAGTCATGGATGGTTTTCTAAATCATGGAATTATAATTGATATAACATTCATTATATCTGATTTCAAGTGAATGAGACGAACCTTAAAAAAATGTGTTAACTTATTACATTTTATTTGTTTTACCAAATGAAATAATTATTTCGGCTTAATTCAAGGTCTGGATTAGAATAGGAAAAGAAGCATTTAGTCACCAAACAAAAGATTGTTTACTAACGTTGGTTTTGAACACTTAGTGCTCATCATTTGTTTACAACTACAGCATAACGTATGAATTTTTACTGTCGAATACAGATTAGAAATATAGAAATAGATACAGAAAAACACGAAAATATAAACTAAAAAGAGTTATATCACTTTTTTTTTGTTTGACCGATCCTCTAGCGGGTGATAACGTCAGCCGTGTACCAACTTTTTGTTTGATGAGTGATTCTACAGGTTCTTCATTAGGAGTCCTAAATGATTAATGTTTTATATTGTAGATGTACCTGAGGTTGAAATACACACACACAAGGTACATAGGCGATATTTCATACAGAGGGCATGGTTCAAACGCGTCGTCGACGTTTAAATCTGTTGCGTAGAGTCTTGGTGTTTCATCCGTTTACTCTAATCATGAGTAAATACCACAAAATAAATGCTTTCACAGCTCGTAAGTTAATTCAAGATGTTTTGTTTGCAATTTAATTCATATTTTATATGACTTCATACTTTACAGTTGCCACCTGTTTTATAATTCACTATCGAAATATAATTGATCATATTTTGATACTGAATAACTAACATCAGCAAAATTTGCAATATTCTTAGAAAACTAAATTGTATCGATTGCACATTCCATGCTTGAAAGAAAACCCAGCTATTGCGACTGAATTCATAAAAATTATAATGAAAGTCATTGTTGAAATAAAGCTGCGGCAATTACTTTGAGCAGTTTGATATTGCAGCTGTATCATTTATTTCTTCTAATTCCATTAGATATCACAATGATCCATCCCATATTACGTAATTTAAAAATAAGTTCGTCCAAATGTTTCCAATAAAGCAATGCAACAATAAGAGAACATCTGCTATGAGACGAAACACGGTATTCAATGATTTCATTATTAATATACGCTCTTTCATAAATTAAACAAACGAATAAATTTTAGCATATTATCAAAAAAGGCAACTAGTAATTGAAATAATAATTACCAATACTAATAATTAATATTTAATAGAATATAAATTCACTACAATAATATAGCAATAATTAATAAACAATGGAATAGCAATAAATACTCATAACTTAGAAATATTGAGGAAAGTATTTTAGAAACTATGAAATATTATAAGTTTTCGCTATCTAGTGTTAGATACATCTAAAAGTTAAAACTATTTAATAAAAGCTAAATGATAAATGAATATTTCGAAATGTTCAACTATCCAACAAATTAATTACACATCCATAAATTTATTTCAATTAAAAAGAAGGAACATCATAGAGACCAGACGATAGTTCTTGTTTGGGTATACGACTGCAGAGTGCAATGCTCTATATTTAATTAGCACTTACCTATAAGTAATGTTTTGTGATCTAAAGAGAGATTAGTTTTACTGATACATATATATTTGAGGCCAATAAATATTTTTTAAAGTGTTTTCTTTAAGATATCTGGATGTGAGTTGGTGCGTAATAGAGGTTTGCTAACCGGTAACTTGTCACATCGTTTGACAAATGTGCAGTTCTTAGTGTATAAACGGCTCTATTGTTATGGGACATCCGGAAACACGTGCAATGGAAATGTCTTCTTCTTTAAGTCAAAAACTATACTATTTGTTCTCACACTTTTGTAGAAATTAACTGAATAATTCATAATAGCCCTTAATAATTCATTAACTGAAAATCTTGCATTAATGTATTACTAATACTATTGCATGACAAATATTACGTAAATTTCAAATTACGACAATAAGCAATATAACATTAAAAATATTATAAATTAAAACTATGTTATGTTATTAACAAAACTTCATGCCAGTTTTTCAATTTAATTTTATTAAACAAATAGAGCTTTTCAAAATTATGATGCAATAAATTATTTAATACATACGTATTGTTAGTGCCACAGAGGCTGGTAAATAAGATATTATCAACCGTAATACCTCGTCTATCGGTGGTGGAGTCACCCGACCGGTTTCGCAATGGCTGCATCATCAATGGGACTCCCACTGATGATGCATGCATCGCGAAACCGGTCAAGCGACTCCACCAGCGATAGGCGAGGTATGACGATTGATAATAATATCTTAATAAATTATTAGCTGAAAATTTCAATTTTGGAAATAACCAAATTTAAAAAGTACAGACATAGTTACGTACATAAAAACTATTCAATCAAAGCGAATTATTATTTATAAGGTTTACAGTCAATGTTACATCATGAATCTCTTTTGAGATATATTTGGCTGAGGGTAGTATTGCCTCATGAGTGGCAACGATAGCTCAGTGGCAACGTGCTCACCTCTGAATTCGTAGATCTGTAGTTCGGTACCCCCTCTGGCTCTCGATTTATTTACGCGGGAGGTGAATAAGTCTGATCACGTCGTCCTCAGAGGACGTTTTCCTACTTTGAATCTCCGTGAAACTAAGCCTTTTGACCATAAGACAAAATTAAATTCGAATATTTATTACTATCTGAATAATTAGAATTAAATTATTCTAATAATTTAAGAAAGATTAGAATATGAATAGTAATAGATGTTAGATTTTGCTACAAGTGAGACGTATGATCTTTTATATGTATGCTATCATTTGTAATCAGGGTGTATGAAACATTTTTTAAAAGCATTACAACTAAATAAATATATTTTCTAATTCTATGGTAGCACAATCAATTATTAAGCGGTATTTACTCATTTTAGGGCAAACAAGTTAATGAAATAGCCTCCACTTATAGAAGGCTATTATATAAACAATGTATTACTAACACGTAGTGTTTAAAAATGAATTGTTTATATTATTAATTTCTATATATGGAGACTATTTCATTAAGTTTTTTTACATTACAATAAATAAATTTCGGCTATCCATTACATATCCTCATAAATACCCATCGTCATGTCAATTCTTGAATTTTAACAATATAGTAATAATTAAACAGTACCGTATACTGTAGGGCATAATTATTACAGTATACCTTAACATTTATACAAGCAATATTACACTGTAATATTATACCGTAATATGTACAGTAGTAGTACTTGCGTAGAGTGTAAGCAATATTACACTGTAATATTAAATAGTATACAGTAATAATGTCATACGTATTATTAAAGAATACGTAATATTATACTGTATTATTATTTCAATATTGGCTTTTTACGGTATGGTAGTAATTAAACAGTACAGTATAATGTACTCTTAATTACTACAGTACATATACATTATTAATTAGAAAATTAATATTATAATATTACACAGTATACTGTATTATACAGTAAAACATTATACTGTAATAAAAATCATAGTGAACTTATTATGGTATAGTATAATGCAAACTTTATGCAGTAATTTTATAGTTGACTGGAGTTATACAGTATAGTATACTATGTAAATACAGTGTAGTTACAATTAAACTACATTATAGTGGTAAATACAGTATAGTAAATATATATTTCTAAAGTATTAGAAGCTTAGCGCCTTGAGATCCACTGTATTCTTATTTTACAGTGTTTGGCTCTGAATGATGATATCTGTAGTTCATTTTTAGTTCAAACCGTTTGGCAATCATGATATTAAATGATAGACAGACATATGGTCTTTCGAAATGGTAAACAACCCTAACATTTTTCTGTTGCAAAAAAAGTTATATATTTTTTTATGCTAAAATGGTTACTAATTTTAATTCACTCTTCTGGTGAATGCATAAAATTTAAATTTCATTTTAAACATCGGCTCAATATGAATATTTCATGAAAACTTGTTATGAATTTATAATATTGAAAATGGAATTTGGAAATGAAATGGAATAATTGAAAATTGGAAATGAAAATAATAAAAAAAGAAATGAATTTTTTAGGTTCAACGTTAAGATAGTTGTTTCAATAGTTACTCACTCAGTACACCACACAACAAAACCTGCTTCGATAATAAAATTATATGAATTCTACATTTTGACTAGGGTAACTCTTTACTAGGAAACTGCATATCAGTCCAGAATCATACTGTGGCATAGGACAACACACTATACAAGAACTCCTCAGGAAAGATAGGGAAAACAGTACGGAGTACTGGGATTCTCTACAAGGACACAGACAATCAAATACTCGTATATTGCTCGATAAGTTTGAGAATAGGCAAATCTTGTATTATATAGAATGGAGCAGGGAACAATCTAAGGATCTTAACCGGATTTCTAACGAGTCACTGCAAACTTATGGTTATCTACGAAGAATGGGCATTATCAATGATGGTTTGTGCAGACTCTGTAAAATAGAGGAAGAAACACCGTTCCACGAGCTGACTGACTGTTGGTCTTGCAGACTCCAAGCCCTGCAGGTCATGTTGCTCTGCAGGGTTAGGTGTTTCCTCGATATTCAAGGAAACGATAGCACTGCTGGTTCCAGCAAAAGTGCTGAGCTTCTTGGAGGCACTGAAGTTAACTGAAGTACTATAGTACAGAAGGGGGGTAAAAAATAGTTCCAAAGAAATGCAAGCTATTGTCACCCTCAAATATTAATGATAATAGGCTAACTCTTTCTAAATAACAATCGACTTGCAATAAAGCTATATAAATTATACACTTGTTTTTTCTATAATAACTCCTTTAACAACGCCTAGTTCAACAATAAATATATGGGCTCATTTGTTTTAAATGGGTGACTTTTTCTCATTTTTCACTTAGTTAAATAACATCCCTATATGAATGTTATTTGTTTTAAATATCGACTGTGTTTTTAAGTTGATTCAATGACAACTCAATGTTTATGCTAATAATAATTACATTTTCTAAACAATATTTGATCCAACTATCAAACTTTATCAATATCATTTTTTAATTTTAAAAAATAATTTTCATGAATAACAACGATTAATTTTATGAAATTTTTTCTCATTATTAACTGATTCAAATCAACAACATTCTAAACAACTAAACTACAAACAACAATATAGTACTAAGGCTTCATTTTTATTAAAACTATCTCCTCCTTAACAACACCCCATTCAAACATAACTACATACGAATGCTCGATTTTTTTCAATAGAATTATTTTAACTAATACTTGGAGGGGCGAAGTTAGCTCAGTGGTAACGTTTTTAAAGTGGTAGGTCTGGGGTTTGATACCCACTGCAGCATTCCATTTATTTCGTGGTAGGTGAATTAAAATACCTTTTGGCCTTTGTATATTCAATTGGAAAAAGTTTCATGGTCTCAATTTAGTAGAGCACCAGTAAAAAAGGAAAAAGATGTGATGTGGTGTCGTGGGACCAGCCTCCGCGAGGTCGCAAGTCCACCTCTAACCACCTTGAGCGCATCCGTGACTCGTCGCAGCCCTTCAAATATAGAAGGGTTATAGTGGGCTTGATGATGCGGCTAAAGGGTCTCACGTCAAAAAGCACCGATCTGTTGTGCTTTTGTTAATGGAATGGTCGAAAAGTTGGGAGACATGATGATAAATCAAAACAGGTGAATAAATCTGAGCACGTCATCTCTCGGAGAGAACCTTAAGCCGTTGTTCGCTTAGCCTGTACGATGTCAGGTCATCGTTAAAGATCCCTACTCTGAATACGCTTGAGGTAGGCAAGGCAAGATTTAGGTCTCCTAATGTATAATCAAACTTCATTGTGTGGTATCACAAAGGGCCTATGTTCAGTCTATATGTTACCTTGTAGACTGCCACTGCAACCTAACCTAACAAATACTTGTTAAACAACAAAATAATGCAACATGAATAATCTATGCAGTATAAATAATACCATTAGCTCTGTTAAAATGTCACTCGATTCTACAATAGTCCCATCAGAATGCTTCATTTCTTCAATGCGAACTCTTTCTAAACACTTTCTCTTCAGTAATAACTTTGATTCAATCTGATATTCCTTCTGCAGTAGCCTTTTCAAAAAAAACTATATTCATTAATAACATTAGGATGAATCCACTCCTTCTTAACGAAACACAAGTATATCACTCAAGGCTAAATTCGATTATGGCATTTTCAATGACTTTAAACAGTTTGAGGCCAGATGAGTCAAACTCAACAACCCTTCAAAAATCGTTCCAGCTATTACTAACAAACAAATTGAAGCAATTAAATTGCAGTTCAGTCTTCTTGACATAAGCTTAACGATAGAAAACTTGAGTGTAAACCAGTACAGACTTTTTATTATGCCTTTATAAACCCTCTTAAATGATAATCAACTCAAATTTATAATATATAATGAACTATTTAAATTCTTCTGCGCCTAATTCATAATGCATCCAATGACATAGCATAATTTTATTGAATCCTCTGAATTGTTTAATATACAGTATATTTCAATGCCTATTTCTTATTATGCCATGGGTAAATGATTTACCATAGGCACTGAAATATACAATTATAAATTAAACAATTAAGAGGATTCAATAAAACTGAGATATGCAATTTGATGCATTATTAATACTATTGCCACTATGGGAACATATGAGTACATACAAATATTTCACGTATATATATATATATATATATATGCATAAAAATCACAATAAATAAACACGTAATGCAATCAATGAAATTAAAACACAAGGAAAAAAAGAAAACAATAGAAAAAATGCTCTGAGGCCTTTCAATTTATGTCATCAGAGAGCAAACAAATTAAGAACTAAGAAGATAGCATGTTATCTTGTTACTTAGTTCTTACTTTTTTTGCTCTCTGATGAAATGAATTGAAAGGCCTCAGAGCATTTTTTCTATTGTTTCTTTTTTTTCCTTTTGGTTTAATTTCATATTTATATATAACAGAATTTCACAATAACACGTGAGATAACAATCAACTTCCAAACCATAATAAGGATTAGGAAAACGACTAAGACCTTTCAAACGTAACAGAGCCAAATATCAAGTCTTGAGTATTTTTTCTGATTTCTTATTCTGGGTTGGAAGATGATATGAGTACATATGGGTACTATGGTTAAAAATAGTATGGTCAATGGTATGATTACAGTAGCGTCATAATTCAACAATGCATATTAATTAATTAAAATATAGCTCTTGAGTGATTATAAAACTTATGGGGGGCTTCAAAAAACAATTAAGTTGTCAGAAGTTCTGAAGAAGGACACTAAGTGTTCGAAACGCGTTGTTAGTTTTTAACATAAAGCTCTTTTTTGTGGAGACGTATTTTATGAAATTCCACGTAATGGGTAAATATCACCTATCACAGATTGGACAAAAAATTAACTATACAACTTTATAGTAGACATATAGTATTATCAAGGCATGTAATAACACATTATTACATCTAAGTTTATGGTTGAGCTTAGACAACCAGTTTTTTTCGTTTAATAGATTACTTTGCAAAGTTAATATCCACTGTAAAAACAGAATTAGTAAACAGAAATGTATTTATTTTAGTTCATCACCTTCTTTAGAATTAACGGAAAGTTATTTTATTGTAAAATACGGCACACCATATCGCATTAAGTTGTTTTATCATAAAAACCCAACACAAGAATATGTTTCATTCACGTAGTATTCTGACTCAGGTTTACCTGATAACAGTGACAAAGCAAGACAAAATGAATAACACTGTGTATGCATAACCTGAACTTGCTTTTATAATAAACTAGCTGACCCTGCGTACTTCGTACCGCCAACGGTACATAATAAGAAACCCATATAAAATTACAATAATTGTCTTTAATACCAATCTGAAAACAATAATAACATTTCTGGTACCTGGTTATTTCCAACTGAACAAAAATGTCGAAATATTATAAGTTGCTTATTCATAAAGAATAACCTACCTGCGGCTGCCTTTACCAATTAAAGTCAAAATGTAAACAAACAGGTTATACAGCAAACCTTATCTATCATAATATTTTTGGGATATTACCTGAACCACAACTCTGATTTTTAAAAAACTTTACATAAACTTTTCCGGTGATATACCTAATAATTTTCTAAATTTCACGGCGATTGGATGTATGGTTTTTGAATCTATCGAGCACAAACAAACAGACATACATTCATTTTTATATATATGGAGATAATAAAACAACATTATGTGGACATTTGTTCAACAATTCCGATAATGCGTAAATACTACGTAATAACTAATTGAAAACTTAATGAATTAAAAATATCAAGTCCAGTCTGTTCTTTGGCACAAAATGGAAAAATTATAACTTCAATCCATACTAAATATATTCTTACGTGCTATGAAACCATTTGTGGTATTTATTCATGAGTAAAATAAAAGGAGAAGAAATACTATGTCTACAAACAAAATATGTTACCAACGTCGAAGCGTTTCGAAGACTTGCTGTTCATCGTCAGGTTACATCTACAGTATAAAATATTAATAAAAATGTGAAATAGAATACAACAAAATAACCAATTATAAACTAACCTACGAAGCAGATCTGAGTGAGGCATGCATCTCTTTCCAGTTTCTCTGCTAGTTTATACTTTGGTCACTTTCTGCATTCAATTTTACAGTTTTATTAATATTTTATACTGTAAATGTAACCTGATGATGAACACAAAGTGTTCGAAACGCTTCGACGTTGGATAACACCTTTTCTGTGGGAACTTAGTTTTTCTTCGGGTGTGAGGTAAGCACATGACAACGTACTTTCCTCTGGATTGGTAAGTCTGGAGTACAATATCCTCGATTTATTCATCTAGGAGGTGAATAACTCTAAGCACGACTTCCCTGGGAGAGGACGTTAAGCCGTCAGTGGATTTTAATTAAACCACTCTTAAATATGTAATAACATTTCTCAAACCTTTACACTTAAACATTTTCTCAAAATTTTCCTAGTAATGAGTGATATCATGTAGCCAAGGAAATTGCAACCAATAGACTAAAATTATCAGTCTGAAAGATGTCTGTTCTTTCTGAGAATAAGAATTCTCATAGTATACTACACTACCACGGTACAAATAAGAATGATAAACAGGTTCTGCTTAAATAAATCAACTCTGAAATATGTAATAGCATTTCTGAAACCTTTATACTTAAAACTTTTCGCAAACCTTATTACTATTCAGTGCCAGTTTCTTGGTATTATTCTTAGAGATACTGGATTACATACATAGTGATTTAGTTTCACTAACTATGCACTATTATAAAAGGAATCAGAATAAATAAAGTCTCTTGGGGCACCATACGACTTGATTTATCCCATTATAAACGTAGTCGTAAACAAATTATAATTATTTAACCAATTAATTGAAAATTCTTTAAAGAGAGGCCTTGTCTACCTGAAGAAAACACTAGGTGTTCAAAACGTGTTGTTTTACGAGTTTTGTTCATTACTTGTTCATTTTTACGTTGTTGTTCATTACTTGTGCAATCTGTTATATTGTATTTACTCATATTGAGGGATTCGCTCTTGCAAAACAGTCATGTTCGAATGTAAAGTTAGGTAAATATACCTTTCATGGCTTCCCACCTCTACCGTCATTCCTTCAGCCCTCAGTCCTTTCTAAGCCACTCCTGTAAATCGACTCTCGAGAGTGCACGTCATAAACATCTTTGTTACTTATAAAATGGTTCATATTTCAGTATGTTGTCATGTTTTATTAAGGTTTAGGATTAAGTCGTTTTTCATACTAATTCCCTTGTTCACTAATTTCAAATAATTCACTCCGATATGTACATTTTTTTTCCAGATTTAAACCTGAAGAAGAACACTAAGTATTCGAAACGCGTTGTTATTTTTCATATTCAACTTTTTTTTGTGGAGATGTAATTTTTGAAATCACCGAATACGCGTTGTTTTATTACTAAAATTCTTTTATGAGGACACTTGCTGCATAATTCTTTAGAGGTTATGATTACATAAATATTTCGAACGTTTCCTTTACTGTCAGTGCAGTTAGCCCTCTCTGTTTTTCATATAGTAAGCCCTTTGAGCTGAGGTCTCAAACACACGTCCATTGACGTATTTTTTTGCGGCCCGCAAATAGTGAAATTTTTTCTAACTAGAATTGACTAAAATCCCACTAGTTACGTTTACATTTTTTTTAACTTATTTAAGATATCAAAAAATCTTTGGGATCGATTACTGGTTACTGAGCAATTACTGGTTGCTAAAAATCTTTTTATGACACTAGATTACGCAAATGAGTGAGGGAAATTTGATCCACCTCCCTAATCTGAATACATAAGAAAAGTTGAAGCCAAATGCCTGAAAGAATACACAGATATTTTGTTTAACTTTTTTTTTCTGCAATTGAATTTGCGTTTTAAAGACTTTCATGCACTGGAACCACAATTGAAAATATTTCCAAAGCTATTTTCTGTAGAAATGGACAATATGGCAGAGGAATTGAAAATGGAATTGGTAGAACTGCAGTATGATACAATCCTGAAGCTAAGATTTACAGAAGTAGGGATTCCAGAATGTTATGGTACAAATATCTTTCACGAGAATGGTTTCTTAAGTTAATCTCAGCTACCGCAAGGATTTTAGAAATGCTTGGAAGTAAATATATCTGAGAAGAACTTTTCTTAGCCGTCTAAGATTAACAAGTCTGCGCTAAGATCACGGCTTACTGATGAACATTTGCAAGCATCGCTGAGATTGCTTTCTGCTAATACTAATGACCTTGTTGATTCAAAACTCTGCCAGATGAGTAGGCAAAACAAAATCTGACTGATACTCTGACCACAGTTACTAATTACAGGCTCAGAATAATGAATAGACAACATAAAATACTAAACTTTATTTTTCCTGTTATGTTATTACTGTTTTTACACGGTTGAATAGGATTTATAAAAAACTGTTATTATACTATTTATTTAGGTCTACTTTTTTTTAATTGTTTTAATGTAGCCCTCGGATTACTGTCAAAGTCATCATTCGGCATGTGGGGGGGGGGGGGGGGGGGGAGCACTACCATTGAGTGAACTATGTATTTTCCGACGTTGAAGCAAAAAATCCTCCTGAAAAAACCCCCCGGGGAAAAAATCTGCCCTCAAAATATCTTTCCGACCCCCAATATTATACACCTGCAGTATAAAAAATAGAGCATGTGAAAATATTGCAATAGACTCCCTTCCAAGTAGGGGTACTACTTTGCAGGGGGGAAAAAAAAACAAAAAAAGAAAGTGAATCAATTTTTTTACTAGAAGTAGTATATTATAGCAATACCAAATTACCAAAAAAATATAAAAACTTCTAGAAAATCAAAATAATTTTTACGGGTCATTATATTTATTTAAAAAAAAAAAAAACTGGAAAATAGCACAATATAAAAATTCTGAAGTAAATTAAATTCATCACTCAAATAAAATGAATTGAAACAATATCCAATACATTTTTCGATATATGAATGACAAAAACAATGTAAACAGTGGTGTTAAGTTTCAAACCATTAACTTAGAATGCACAGAATCCTAGATAAAGTAAGAATATTTTTTTTCTTAGGTTTATATCATCTTATAGTAAATTATAAAAATACATACATACATAATGAGAAAAACTTAGTATTGGTTTACTCTTAACTGATTTTTGAGGGGGAATTTTTCTCTGGGGACAATTTTTTCCTCCGGGCGATTTTTTCCCACAATCATTTTCCGAACTAGTATTCAATAAGAGGACAATAACTTACAAAATAATATAAGGTACACAAAAAAAGATATTTTATATTAAACTGAAAAAAAAATTCTAATTTCATTTTGACATTTATCATTTTATTTTTTTATTCAAAATAACACAAAATAAATGGATTAAATAAAGATATTAGTTTTAGATGAAGTTTTAGGGGGAGTTTCAATTAAAACCATTAGTTACTTTGTGATGCTCCATTGTATATATCAAAGGAAATTATGGAAATGTCACGGATAAATGGACTACACATGTCGCTTAATGGAAAAGTGAAAACAAGTTTGAAAAAGTGCCAATTATATCGAACTCTAATTACAACTTGAGTCAAATGTTCTTTAATTAACCTACTAAGAAATCCTTTTAAATATCCCCACAACTGAATTAGCCGCATTATCTGACAGAGGGGGGAAATTATAATTTTGATAATTAATCTGTTCTGGATACTTGAGTTTAAGGGGGCATTAAAAGTTGCAAACTAAGTACGGAGCAATCCTATTAGAGTTTACCCATGCCAGCTGCTCTTCCTCCCTCTTCATTTTCATGTAAAACTTAACTAGGTCCACAACAATTTTTCAACTTGGCCTAAATTTATCAATTTTTATTCATGACTAATCACTTTCATCAAAAGAAAATCACAGTGAATATTACGATAAAATTTAAAGCTTCATTTCTTGGTCTTGCAAATGGTATGGACATTTTTCAGAGAATTTAAGGTCATGTATATATATATTCATTATGATGTTCTTTTCTTGACCAACTGTTCATATATTTTTTGAGATTTATTGAGGGTTTTTGGTCTGACATTCAAAAAACTTCGTTGCCAACGTTTCGATATATATTTATATCATCTTCAGGGCTAAAAACATTGTTACATTGAGCACACTTATTTCAACAAAACTGGTCTATTGTTTGCTATTATGTACATGGTCAACAAAAAATTGAAAAATTACAACTACAGATTTTTATATTTAAGTTTGTTTTAATAATGTTTAGAAAATACAAAGATATAAAATTTGTTTACCTGGGAAGTATGTTTACTGTTGTTTGTTATGTTTTTTCCTTTTCATTTGAATTGTGTCCTTATACTGGGGTCACTGAATGGAAAACTTACTCATGCTACTAAACAGAGCAAGTGCGTGGAGGTTACATTTTTTTCATTGTTATCCATTTTTAAAATTCCAATGTTTACCTGTTTTGTTAAGTTTGGCAATTTTAGTGTGTTGTACCTATGTTCGTTGTGTCCCTATGTTGGATAATGAAAAGATGTTTGTGTATATTTGTGTATATTTGATTTGTTTGTGTATACCATTGTATAGTTTTACCATTGTAATTTTTCAATTTTTTGTTGACCATGTACATAATAGCAAATAGACCAGTTTTGTTGAAATAAGTGTGCTCAAGGTAACAATGTTTTTAGCCCTGAAGATGATATAAATATATATCGAAACGTTGGCAACGAAGTTTTTTGAATATCAGACTAAAAACCCTCAATAAATTTCAAATATATATATATATAACTTAAACTAGGGTGAGAACTAGAAGAGGTTTTAAAAAAAGGCAAATTAAAGTAACGGTTGTCGGCACGTCTCAGCATAGACTGCCGGCTTATCTTTATTTACTAATGGATCAGCTGGTGCATAGTTGTTAGTGGAGGGGCCTTCCATGGACTCTAACCCTTTCGCGGGAGTTCCTCTCTCCGCTAACTTATATATATAATGTTATATTCAAAAAATTACAATTACCAGTTTTAAGCATTTTCTAATTAATTTTTATACTTTTCTCACGTACAACTTCCATAAATTTGGAACAACATACACTAGTTCACCAATTTTTTTTTATTTTCATAAATAATAATTTTCAACAGTTTTAAATATTACAAAATATTTGCCTATGTATTTGTATTTGAAAATTGGCATTTGTTTCAATGGAGCTCTTATGAATGAAGGCGTGATTTTTAAATATAAGAATATATATATATATATATATATATATATATATATATATATATTGTTGAAATGTACCGCAGCTTCGGCATTTACGACTTTCAAACTAAGCTGTTCCAGTCTCCTGACAGTCTTATGAATAGAGGGTGGTAATTCCCAAATAAGTTGTCCAAAAGACTTTGAAATACTTTTTTGAAACACTTTTATATATATCAACAATTTTAATACAACTGAAAAACTAACATCACAGGTAAAGAATTTAACATAACTTACTAAACCATTAGATAGAAACAAGCTTTCGACTATTCCATAATCATCGTCAGGTTGGGAATTATTAGTCTTACATTTTTCAAAATTTGGAAATTTTAACATTTTAAAAAACAATGGAACATTTTAAAGAATTTTGAATTAAACTAATGAATATAAATTAAAGTTCATTAAACTGTTTCATTGTTTTTATTACCAAGAACACCATCTATGATGCGGTCGTCATCATAAAAAACAAAAACAACCTTCTATCAGTATAACTTAACCATATTTAGAACAATTGTTTTTTTTATTTCTGTTTCCACAACTTGATTTCATTTAGCTTAAATAATATTTCTATAAAAAGTGTAATGGGTTTTTAGTAAAAAAGAAACAAACAAGTAAGGAAACTAAACTGTATTCTGCCGGAATTATCTGAGCTTGAATACAACGTTTAAAAGCAAACGAATCTTTTATGTGATATTTGTCTGTGTCAATGTGTTATAATGTGTTGATGCTTCTTTTCATGCACTATAGATAGGGCTGTTTTCAAAACTAAGCACTGGTCGAAATGGATAGTTTTCTTTGTGTCTATTCTCAAAATAAACTCTCTAGGTATTGATTTTTCTTTATGATTCGGTTCATTTTCGATTTCTTTTCTTATCCTATCTATCATCAGTTTTTCTTTATTGTAGAAATGATTTTGGCTTTTATCTTTCACTCTGTTTATTATATATGGAAAAATCGCTAAACAAAGTTTAATTTAAGTTTAAAACTGAATATTAAAAACCTTTATACTGCTTGATTTAGCTTAATATTTTAATAAAATATAAATTTATAAGTCCATTTAAACGATATTTCATAAAATTTTATCAAACTGTTAATCTTCCCAATTTACAAGTGAATTAAAATACTTTTTGCCGAGATATCTCTGTTTTGTGACAGGTCAATAGCACAAGCT
This sequence comes from Hermatobates lingyangjiaoensis, assembly GCA_026182355.1. Classification (NCBI taxonomy): domain Eukaryota; kingdom Metazoa; phylum Arthropoda; class Insecta; order Hemiptera; family Hermatobatidae; genus Hermatobates; species Hermatobates lingyangjiaoensis. The sequence continues at coordinate 300,557 of JAPFBL010000591.1, forward strand.
TTGTAAATAACACAAAGGAAACTGTCAGTTTACAAATTAACTATTTTCGATCAGTGATCCCTCTTTTTAAAGGAGAGTTTGAAATTATACAACCAGAAATTACCATTATTGTTATCAAAGTATGTAATATATTGTTAAATAACCATTCATTTAAAATTTCTATAAAAATGAACTAGTTTAAATTATAGAATAAACTTGAACCACAGGAAGTAGAGAATACTATCGTATTCTGAGGTAAAATGGATAAACAAACAAAAGTCTCCACACAAATGAAGTTTTATTAAACAGCAACAACTCGTTTCGAACACTTTGTGTTCATCATCAGGAAGACACTATAATACAAATTATACCTAATCAGTTACAAAAGTAGAGTGAAATAATAAAATTCAATTAAGAGAATTCAAGACATACCCAGGGATGTGGTATTGACGGGTTGGTCCAGTGAAAACAACAAGTAGGAAATAGATCCGCTGCGAAAGAGTGGGGATAGGCATTTAGGAGATAAGGTGACAAAGGTGTCGGGTATGCTTGAAAAACGTTAACTCAAATACAGAAGGCCAGAACCACTAATTTAGAGGAAAGAATTTTTTTTTTTTTTAATTTATTCTTTGCAATACTAGGAACAGTTTAAGAAATTTTGATCATTAAGACATAGAGATGCAGAAGGATTATTAATGAAAGCTTTGTTTATTTTGAAAGCTTCCAAATTACAAATTTCTTTAAACTTTCTATTCGCATGTAGGATGGTGAGGTTCAAGTTTGGGTCAAAGCTGTGATTTTGTGTGACAAGGTGTTTTGCAAAATACTATCGTAATCTATTTACGATCGACAATCAGTTTGTTTAGCATCATCACAAGTGGCTAAATTTTAATTTATCTATAAGTAAAGTACAGTAGGAAGAAAGCCAGTTTAACTCACTGGTTAACATACTCGCCTATGGAATGGTAGTCCGGGGTTCGATCCCCACCTGGCAGAATTTCCCCACTAGTCTTTTTATACGAGCAGAAGACTCATGATACCAATTTACCTAAATAAAGTGTAGAAATATAAAAATGTTTTCGGATTTTCTTCAATTCATTGAAAGTGTATTTTGCCCTAGGACAAACCGTGCACTCACCTCAGGTTCAGACCGTACTGGTTTAGAGACGGTTGGAGACCCAACCGTCTCCAGTGCGCTTGGTGTCCTTCTCTTACAAAAATTAGAGACTGTAAGTGTGCGCTTTTCATTTCTTTACGTTTCTTTTTTTTTACATTTAACTATATATATATATATATATCAGATTAAATAATATACTCGTACTGACCGATTCATAGACAACCGAAACATTAACAACGAGAGTTTGATTTTTATCCTAGAAAATTAACCGAATCCCGATTAGGGAACACACCTATATATACAATATATATATATTGAACTGACCTAGTCCCGATAAACTGTAGTTTTGTATATATATATATATACTTTGGACGTTGGAGACGGTTGGGTCTCCAACCGTCTCTGAACCAGTGCGCTTGGTTTCCCTCTCTTATCTCTCCTGAAGACGGTTCAAACCGAAAATTAGAGACTGTAAGTGTTCTTTTGATTTCTCTATGTTTCTTTGTTTATATTGAACTATATATAATATATATATATATATATATATATATATAAATAAAGATTTCACATAAACACGTGAAACAACAATCAATGAATGGGAAAACAAGACTAAGATCTTTCAACCGTAACAAGCGGTCTTCGTCAGAGTCAAAAACCCAACTGACTCTGGGTTTTTGACTCTGACGAAGACCGCTTGTTACGGTTGAAAGATCTTAGTCTTGTTTTCCCATTTCTTATTGTGGTTTGATCATTAGTGTATTTGAGGAGCAGGCCTTCCTTTATACAAGTTCTATTAGAACTTATACCTATTATAAGTAATATATTATAATTACTATTATAATAATTCCACATATATATATAGTACATATATAAAACTGAGTTGGGTTTTTGACTCTGACGAAGACCATTTGTTACGGCTGAAAGATCTTACTCTTGTTTCCCATTTCATATTGTGGTTTTTATCATTGATTGTTATTTCACGTGTTTATGTGAATTCTTTATATATCTATATATGTATATGATCAAACTACAATAAGAAAATGGGAAAACAAGATTAAGATCTTTCATTTTCTTATTGTGGTTTGATGATTGATTGTTATCTCACGTATTTATGTGAAATGTTATAATCTATATATATATATATATATATATATATATATATATATAGATATAGATATAGATATAGATATAGTTATATATATATATAACTTTTGGACTAAGTACAAGAGGATTAAGAACCGTTAACTTCTACCAACTTACGGGCCAACTTACTCTTTACTTTTTATGAATATTGAAAGTTAACTTTAAGTAATCCTCCAGTGCTACCATCATGTGCATATTATCTTACACTGCACTGTTGACTAAACTAAGAAATCCATAATTTCTTTCATTACAAGTATGAAGCACTGTTTATTAGAAGTATGAACTGGTGATATGACCTCTAGCTCTGCTTTTAAATACGAGAAGTTCAATTGTCTGGACATTCCACCGTTATTGGAATAGCCATTGTCGACTAGTAATTGGATTGGCTACTCTAATAGTTGAGCTTACTAAAAGCCCTCGCAACATAAGCACTAATTGTGGCGTGGTTGCACTCAGCCATGTTCTTTGGCTATTAAGCCAATGACCTGTGGTATTGGCTTACCTTCATTGCTCAATCTTTCCGTGCTGATTTTACAAGAATATTAAACAAATGAAGTTGCAATGATAGCCGCTTTTAACATAAGTTCAAGTACTTAAAAAACGATAGAGAAATTGAGTAATTTCATCGCTTCATCGTCTTGTATAAACCAAAATGTATTCTGCATAATGTCAATATACGAGAAAGTGTATTGAATGAAGAAAATCATTTTATTTCATTCTCCTCATGTAAAAAGTGACAAAAATCCTTCCAAAACGATATTAAAATTGAATAACTTCACCGCTTCCACTTGTATAAACGAAAATATCCATATATATTATATTGATATATAAAGTAATAATGTCAAAATATTATATATGTATATATATAAAGATTTCACATAAACACGCGAAATAACAATCAATGATCAAATCACGATATGAAATGGGAGAACAAGACTAAGATCTTTCGACAGTAACAAGCGGTCTTCGTCTTGTATCGTTGGTTCCCAACTTTTTAAAAAACAGTTGGCTTTTTGATTCTGACGAAGACTGCTTGTTATGGTTGAAAGATATATATATATATATATCCAACCGTCGCTTCGCAAGTGCGCTTGGTGTCCCTACCTCAACTCTCCTGATAACAGTTCAACAAAAATTAGAGACAATTAGTGTGTTGGTTTCTTTTTTGGGTGTCTGTGATTTACTGTAAAACGTTTCTTGTCCTTTTGGATAGTTTTCCTGTTTACAGTATATATATAAATCAATACAAAAAGAGAAAATATAAATAAAGGTAAACAACACTTACTACTATATTTCGACTGGTGTCGAAGCAGTCGCTCGCATATACTCATATATATATATATAATGATATTCAATAATATGTTAATTGATAAATATTATTGATAAATTCAATAATATTTTGTCATATTATAAATAATGTTTATTGCTCTAAACCGTTTGATCGAATAGGTTTATTATGTAATCGAGATTCGATCTGTTTTCTAGGCTTAAAGAAGAAGCTCAAACTCAAGGAAAATCATTTCATTTTATTGTTCAATGTAAAAAATGACAAAAATCTTTCTGAAAGGCGATTTTTACAAACAGTTATAGACTTAAAGGGGTATATTTATAGTTTACGAAAAATATAAGGGATAAACTAGAGATATTTATCTTTGGTCATACTTTTGTGAAGGTAGATTTCCTCTAGTTTGATCTAATGCTTTATGTTTCTGGGGAAGTAATAAGCAGTGAGTCTTTACCTAAAGATGCTACATTCAGATTGTATAAAACCCGTGAGAATGGTGTTATCTTTTAGAAAGGATAAAGAAATTGAGTAATGTCACTGCTTGCTCTTGTATGAACCATGTCTTCAGTTTAATGTTCAGATATAAGAAGGTGCAAAGAATTAGGAAAATCAATTCACACTTTGTTCTCCACATGTAAAAAATGACAATAATCCTTCCCCGATGTTTATATCTAAATATAAATCTAAAGGAACCAATTTATAGTTTCACAAGAAATACAAAAGATAAATTATGAATATTTATCGTTGGTTCCCTTTTTCTGAAGGTATATTTCTTGTATCAAATCATATGTTTTGTAAGAATCTTAGTTTTGTAAAAATCTACTCTTTTTTTGTGAAGGTTAATAAAGTATGAAGCACTCTTTATAAGAATTATGAACTGGTTATATGATCTGTAAATACGAGAAGTTCAATTGTGTAATCATTCCACCGTTATTGGAATAGGCATTGTCGACTAGTACTTATTGTTTTATCTCCCAGTTTAAAAAGTTAATCTTCACATAAAGAAGCAGTGAAGATTCACTATACTAGTGATATATTTACTAGTATATATATTATCAAAGACAGCCCATTGAAGATATGCTACAATCTGATTGTATAAAACGCATAAGAATGGTGACAGCCGTTTTCCAAGCTGATAAGTGAAGGAAGAATCTGAGTGATGATTGACCTTGCAGGTTTATAAGGTTTATATGTATTCACATCCCCACAAAGAAGGGAATGTCAAACATTCCAATTAACAGAAGTATGTTGTGCTATTCTATCATTCTTGACGTCAGAGGTAAGATGAGGCCAAAAAAATCCAACCCGACCTGACTCCTGCCCGCGGGCTTCAAAGCCCAATCTAATCCCAACCGAATTGGGCTTGGGCCGGTTAGGATATATATTGAAGTTTATTCACCAACAGCCAAAGAAATGTTCTCTGTCCTCTGTTTTATCCAGATTATTTATATTATAGCAAATATTCCTCAGTTTAATATCAATACATCGCATTACCTTAAATAATATATAAATATATAGTTATTAAAATATAGTTAGCAAGAGAGAAGCCCGGGCCCGACCCAAACGTATTAATTTAAATTTTTAGCTCGACCAGTCCCAAATTTTGGCCCGGTCAGGCTCCGATTCGCGCTTCTGATAATAACTCCACTTGGTAATAACCGGGCAGGCTACCTACCACCTTACAGTTTAAGCACTATCACAGGATTCATAAGAATTCGTCTACTTGACATTAACACATCCAATTTTTTTATTTCCTATGTTGAAATCTTCTTAATAACTTTGAATTTATCAGTAAAAATTTTTTTCTAAATTAGCCAATAATTCGAAATTTAAACTATGAGCCAAGTAAAAATTTAAAATGTTTATTGTTTTAAACAATTATTACAGAGAGAATAAATAGTGTAAAAGGAAATTGATTACAACAAAAGTTTACTAAACTTACATAAAACAAACTGAAATTATTTTAAGCTCACATTACCTCATTATAACTAAAAAAAAAATTTTTAAGGAGTTTCCATAATGATTTTTTCACAAAAATATCTACAGGAAGGTAGGATTAGGTTATTTAAATTTCAGTGATGTGTCCTAAATTCTTTATTTTTTTTTAAAAAAAAAAGTTAAACAATGTGAAAAGCTGTAATCTAAAAAGAATAAATTTTAGCAGGTTTGAATGTGCTGAAGCATGTCAGGTGACGCTACAAAAGACTTAAGCTTTTGAAAGGGCTTACAGCTTGCTCTCTGTTAGATTCACCAAAATCATTCTCTAAAATATTTTCTTTTACTTTTCAAATTTATCTTTTTTGCCACTTAGCTCAATTGGTATATCATGAATTTATCCAATAACAGGTTTTATCCATATATTGTCTAATTAATATGTTTCTAATCTCCTTCAGATATAAAAGAGAACAATGCCAGACACATGAAATATATGGTCAATTAAAAAACATATCTGTGAAACAGAAGTTTTAGGGGGTCAGGTTAGCCTAGTGACAGCGTGCACACCTCTGGAATGATAGGTCCGGGGTTCAATACCCACTCTGAACCTCGATTTATTGATTTAGTGAATAAATTTGAGCACGTCGTCTCTCAGAGAGGACATTAAGCTGTCGGTCCCGAACCTATACGATGTCAGGTATCGTTAAAGATCCCTACTCTAAATACACTTGCTTTAGGCAAACTTTAGGACTCCCAAATTTAGAATTAACCTTTATTGTGTGTTATCACAAAGAGCCACTGTTTGGATCTGTTTTGTTCCCTTATGACACTGCCACTGCATACTAACCTAATGCTTTAAAGATATGAAAATTTATTTTGATCTTATCAGGATTGTATTGATTGAATGAAATGAAAATAATAAAAAGTTATTTACGTTTACGTTGATTTATAATTGGAGAAACTTACTGAGTTGTGTTGTGAACTGTCGTTAATTGCAAAGGTCTGAGATCATCAGTCAACCTTCAAAGTTTTTAAAACTAACCAGCTAGAACTAGTAACCAGAAAAGTTTTAATACTTAAAAAAATTTTTTTTTCCTTGAAAACTTCTTAGATCTTAATAAAAACACTGATTAATTCAAGAAGGCATAAGCAATGTAAACCACCTGGAAACTTTATTAACAGGGAGGCTGAGACAAGAGAAATAAATTCATTCATAAGAGATCGCAAAGGTAACTTTGCTTTAGTTTTGTTTAACACAGTCAGAATCTTCAAAATTAGGCTCAAGAGCCATGAGGAAAACTTTTATATACTGCAAAAAGACATCAGTCAGCACAATGTGTTTAGAAAGCCATAAATGTTTCAAAGAACCATAAATATATCATTCAAGAGTTGATATTCCCAGTTTAGATGTCACCTATAATCATAACTTATTGACTATCTTTCTAAAATTTTTCTTCTAGGAAAGAAAAAAAAACGAACTTTCTGCAATCACTATGACAACAAATAATTTTTCCACTTCTTTACAATATGTATATTAAGTTCAAAATTGAAGATGGGTTGGAGTAAAAAAAAATTACTTACTCGTATTTTCCGAAAATTTGAGTTGGTGAGTTACATTACTCTGTGTGTTACTCTTCTTCGATTTTGAACTTGTGAATGTCCAGTGTATCGTGCGATGCCACTGTGTCTTTAGATGATATTTGCTAGTTTTAGGGATTACATTTATCTTTCCTATCGTTATTCGAATCGTCATTCTATTTTATGTGAATATATATATATATATATATATATATATATATTATATGAACGAAATGCGATCCAGAAGGTCTTATAACACTTAAAATAATCTGTGACATATAGAAAGAAATGTAATAAAGGACTAACTTTTCAATATTTCGACCGTTAGGGCGGTCGTCATCAAGAGAAGTGAATTGGCGGAGGGATGACAGGCAACTGAAATCTAAGTTCAGTTAGATTTTTTCTACGATCAAAATATTGAAAAGTGAGTCCTTTGTTACGTTTTTTCTATGTCACAGTTTATTTTAAGTACCTATATATATATATATATATATTATATATATATATATATATATATTAGAATTAATGACAATTTTGAGTTTCACACATTTTCTATTCCATTTTTTACCTTTTTCACTTGGGTTCTTAGGAACAAGATATAAAAGTTCATTAAAATTTGTATTATTGACCATGTCTATTAATCTAGAGTTCATAAATTAAAATACTTATACTGCAAGCATAACAATTTCTATATATTTTAATAAATTAAAATAAAAATAACAATAAACAACTAAAAAGTAAACTTTATACGTATTCATCTTCTGGGAGGTTACCAAAAGGTAGCAAGGATAGGTTCACACAGGTCTTGGTTAACTTCCACCTTCCATCACTCTGGCCCTCTTGCACCTCCCTCTCTGCTTTTTTCGTATTTTCGTTTTTCGTACTGCCCTCATATAACTTAAGTATTCTTGCAAATCATCCATCCTGACTATTGATAATGGGCATTTTCTCCAAAATATCAATGACCTCTATGATTTTGTAATCGAATGTGGTTATTTTGTTGTTGAACTATTACTTTGTTAAGGGTTAGTGTTTCCCTTGATAATTTCATTTCATATACCATGGTATGTTTGAAGCATGCTTTTAGGGTCCTCCTCCGGCAAGATCTATGGTGACTCGTCATGAAAGTGTGGTTGTTGTGGAACTAACGTACCCTATGTTACCTATGTTGCATTGGCACTCATAAACGATGTTAATTCGTTGGTTCTTCTGCAGGTAGTTCTTAATCATCCTGTATAATAAATTCTGAGTTGACATTTGCCGTCCGGACTCAGGCAAGTTGTATTGGCCTTAATAACACAACTTCAGTATACGTTCATCAGGTCTATGGGCTTCTGAATACTTATATGAAATTTACAAGAGAGGCTTCTGAAATATATGCAGAACGTATATCAGAAAGGTGAAAAAATTTGGTATAAAAAGTGTGAAACTGAAAAATTGGCATTAACTTTAACAAAACGTATATATATATATATACTTGAAATAAACTGTAACACATAGACAAAAACATAATAAAGACTCACTTTTCAATATTTCGACCATAATGACGGTCGAAATATTGAAAAGTGAGTCTTTGTTATGTTTTTGTCTATGTGTTACAGTTTATTTTAAGTGTAATCTGTCCTGCCGGACCGTTTCCGTTTATCATGATATATAGATATATACAAATTGAGTAATATATCAACCGTTTGATAGAACAGGTGGATTATTCAATCCGGATTCAGTCAATTTTCTAGACTCAAAATCAAATTCTCATTGCCGACGTTTCGGTCTTAATTTGAAACCTTTTTCATAGACCTACTAACAAAGAATAATAAGAAATCATACATAAACATGAAGAAATAATCAATATTAAAATAGATTATTACAACTTGTGGAATATTACCCGTAGAAGTATTTCATAGATTAATAAAATAAGATACAGAAGAAAGATTTTTTTGAATATGAGTAAGAAACTTGACTCATATTTGACTCAAATGTGATTATGAAAATACGTTAAACTCATACATAATATTAATGTTCCGCGTGCTATTTATTTGCATTATTACAATCTATCTCGAATTTCATATGAGGAAACCTAATTTCCTGACTTCTTTATGTTTTTCCACCACTACAGGGCATACATGAATTAAAGAAGAGTGTTGTTTTTTAGGTTTATAATATTATTTGTATTATGTTGAAGGTATTAACAATTTTGAATAACCAGATTGAAGTGCCTTCAACATTGAAGAGTTGGAGAATTATATTGTTATTGATAGTGGTAAACAAGACACACGGTAT